>CM054135.1:60146228-60153728 GCA_028751875.1 Rapana venosa
GAGAGGCCCTGGTTTCGTGCCGTGTTCCCATTGGTAGGCCTGGGTAGATCCCAGTCATGTTTGATGAGGTTTGATGTAAAGGGAGGGGACAGCAGGACAGATTGCTGCTTCTGGCTGCTTGTCAGGGCTGGTCCTGCCAACATCACAGCTGGGGTGAATTCCGGGAAGCATGGGCTCTGTGTGTATGACCTGTCTGATGGGGATACACAGTCCAGGCTTTCCGTGTCAGTCATCCGTGGATTAAGTACACAAAGCAGGGAATACGAGAAGAGACGTCTAAGGGAGGTGACCACAGATCCCCCCCCCCCCCCCGCCCCCCCCATCCAGTGCTGTGGTTGGCCTTCTGGCTAAGGGAGGCAGAACAGGACGCCTGATTTCAGATCCTGTTGGGTTTCAGAGCTGTCCAGGGATGCTGCTGTGATGCTGCTCCAGAAGCGTGTCCTAGTCTAGACCTCATAATTATTTTCTGGGTATTGCTTACTCCATAGAACGATGATGTGGGGGTGGTGGGGTGGAGTTAACATGCTGATTATGCATGAACTCCAGAGGGAAAGTCTTTTGTGTCAGGGACCCGATGTTTGTAACACTGCTTTGCCTGTTGTTCATTCCTATATAAAACGCTGTGGCTTGCAGAGTCATCACACTGATTATACAGAAGATGCAGTAACCATATCTTTATTGCGGATCTGATGCCTCTAATGTTTGGTGTGTGAAGAACTATTGATTTGTCCTGTTAATGTCATGACAGGAAACACACACTGAACTGTCCGAGCTATGCAGTGCATTTTCTGTGAAAATCTAAAACTTTTGTTCATCCAGATTATTCAGAAACCAGTATTTTGTGTATGTTTAGCTCTACCAGTGGCTGTTTTGTTTCTCCCCTAGTTCACTCTCTCTGAGGAGTCATTAGGGCATCACACTGAAGAACTGTTTACAGGATTCTTCCAATTGTTTTGTTTGTATGCCTGAGTGTTCTGCACAATGGTTTTCCCGTTTCTTCTGCAATGTCACTTTTACGGCTGTAATCTGTCTACTCTTTCGTTTTCTTCGGTTAACAGTTCCCTTAAAAGTTATTTTTGCAAGGTTATTGTTTTTTTATGATGAATGCTGTCAAAAAGTAGCTAGCAGATCTTTGTGTAGGCCAAACCGTAGGTTGATTTTGTAACTTTTGTGAATAGTGATATTGCTTGATAGTTTTGTGTCTTGCGTTACTTCTTTTCCATGTCTCGAATTCTTCTTTCTTTCTAGATCCCGTTCGTGTCTGGGTTCATGTCATGTATGTATAACATGAAGGTTCACCGGCGCGTGCAGGAATCTGAACTCGTTTTCATAGAGGTGTGCTGCTTGTCTCTCTGCATAGGTTTCAGCCAGGATAGTGTTGTTGTCCTCGTCTTTGCTCCCTAATCTGAGGATTTCTGGTTTGGTTTCTTCACTGTTGAGGATAGAGCTCTAGAGTATCGCTTCAAATTCTTTGTTTTGCCTGTTTAAAAGAGTTTTTTTTTTGGCCTTTGTTTAACTTTCTCTCTTGTTTTCTGTTCATTTCTGTTATTTATTCTTTTTTTAGCCCCATTCCTTTGTCATGTATTTCCTGTATTTTTTTTTCTAACTTTTTCCCCCTAACATCCCAGTGTTTCAATTTTTTTGGGTTTAGTTTTGGAGGTCTTTTTCTAATATTTTCTTTTTCTTACTGTCCTACTTTAAAAAAAATACTTTATGTTTTTGTTGGTTTCTTTTGTTATTGTTTATATCTTTGTTTTTATCTTTTTAATCGTTCCGTCATTCTGCCCCTTTCTTTATGTCGTTATTTTTACATTTACTTTTCTGCTTATATACTCAATTTTTTTCCATTTCACGGCCTTTTTTTTTTTAATACTTTTTTAACAAATTCTTTCCGCTTTTTGTATCGTTGTTTCATTTTGGTCATATATCCCCCCCCCCCCCCCCCTCCCACACACACACACTCTTTTATGTCTTCTTTTAAAATTTTTTTTTTTATCAGCATCTTTGGGTGTTGGTGGAGGAAATTTACCGCCCCCCCCCCCCCCCCCTTTCCATGCCTTTTTCTTCGAATGGTTTTGCCTTGCTCTACATATTTCTATCTTCCATCTTTCATTTGGATTTCCGGATTTTTTTCCTTCTGTCTTTTAAAGTGGTTTTCCACTTTTTTCTTCCCTCGTTCTTCATCTGACTGTCCCTCCCTGTGACCGCCCCTTCCTTCCTCTTTTCTTTTCTTTTCTTTTCTTTCTTTCTCTCTCTTTCTTTCCTTTCTTTCTTTCTTTTTTTCTTTCTTTCTTTCTCTTTCTTTCTTTCTTTTCTTTCTTTTCTTTCTTTCTTTCTTTCCTTCCTTTCTTTCTGTCTACTTTTTTCTTCTCTTCCTTCCTTCCTTCCTTCATTCCTTCCTTCCCTCTTCCTTCCTTCCTTTCTTTCTTTCTGTCTATTTCTTTCTTTCTTTCTTTCTTCTCTTGTTCTGCTGGTTTTTGGGTCATATTCCTTTTCAATTAAAAAAAAATCAGATTCATTTATGAATTCATGACATTTTTATCCATTCTTTCTTTTGCCGTACTTCACCTTCTTATTTTCTCTTTTTGTGTGTGCATGTCACTGTCAAACTACTTTAATCTTCCTAGGAAGATATTTTCCTTGACTGAATTTTATACTATTTTACGTTTTGTTGTTGGTTTCATATCTTTTTTTGTTCACTCTTGCAACCTTTTTCTCTGTGCTTTTCTATGTATCTTCTTTATGAACTAGATTTTTTTAGGTCATGAATCTCTTCTTTGATTGCTGATCAAAGTATAATACTTCTACCATCATGCAATGGGCAGTTTTGAAAGTTAAAGTTGAATATTTTTCATTGTCTCTTCAAGGGACAGTTTTTTTTTAATGTCTATCATTCCACAAAGGGCAGTTTTTGCTTACCTGAACTTTTGTTGTTTTCTTTTGACCTCAGTTTTGGCCATCTGTATCCGTTTCTTTCTGGTTTTGTGTTTTGTTTTGTAAATTTCAATCAGTCATTCTTACTTCCAATCTTTTTTTGTTTTGTTTCCTGTGTTTCTTTCTGTCTGAACTTTTACCATTTCTTCGTTATGTTTCTGATTGTTTTATCTTTGTTTGAAAAAAAAAAGAAGAAGAATTTTTGTCACACCACGAAGGGTAATTTTGATCGCCATGCTTTTATCGTTTTACAAGGAGTTATTATCTCATAACTATCTTGTTCTTTTACTTTCCTTTGATGTTTTCTTCTGTGTTTTTTTCCCCTGTTATTTTCAGTTTGTCATGATAAAATGTTTTATTCCCTTGCTTTTCCCATGTTTTTCTTCTTGCTCTATCCCTTTCTCTTTCCCCTGCTCACTTGTTTAATTTCCTTTCTTTCTCGCCTTTATTTGTTGTTCTTTTTGGTCGGTTTTCTCCCCCCTCTTTTTTCTGTTTTTTTTTGTTAGATATTTTACATTTATCTCTTTCACCCGTATATCTATCAGTAGTGTACGTTTCTGGAGTGTGTTAGTGTGTTAGTGTGTGTTGTGTGTGTGTGTGTGTGTGTGTGTGTGTGTGTGTGTGTGTGTGTGTGTGTGTGTGTGTGTGTGTTGTGTGTGTGTGTGTGTGTGTGTGTATGTGTGTGTGTGTGTGTGTGTGTGTGTGTGTGTGTGTGTGTGTGTGTGTATGTGTGTGTGTGTGTGTGTGTGTGTGTGTGTGTGTGTGTGTGTGTGTGTGTGGTTGTATGTGTGTGTGTGTGTATGTGTGTGTGTGTGTTTGTGTGTGTGTGTGTGTGTGTATGTGTGTGTGTGTGTGTGTGTGTGTGTGTGTGTGTGTGTGTGTGTGTGTGTGTGTGTGTGTGGTTGTGTGTGTGTGTGTGTGTGTGTGTGTGTATGTGTGTGTGTGTGTATGTGTGTGTGTGTATGTGTGTGTGTGTGGGGTGTGTGTGTGTGTGTTGTGTGTGTGTGTATGTTGTGTGTGTGTATGTGTGTGTGTGTATGTGTGTGTGTGTGTGTGTGTGTGTGTGTGTGTGTGTGTGTGTGTGTGTGTGTGTGTGTGTGTGTGTTTCATCTGTTTTCTTTCCTTCTTTTTGTGTCAGATATTTCCTTCCTTCCTTCCTTCCTTCCATCCTTCTCTTTTTTCTGTTTTCCCTTCTCGTTTCCTTTTAAACACTCTTCTTTTCTTTCTTCCCTTTTTATGTCTCGTCTTTCTCATCTATTCATTTCTTTTTCTTTCACTTTTATTATTTTTCTGTCGTTTTGCGTTCTTGTTTCTGTTATATTTTGGTTTGTGTATGTGTGTGTGTGTGTGTGCGCGCGCGCGCGCGCGCGCGCGTGTGTGTGTGTGTGTTCTCTTCCGTTTGCTTCATTTCTCCATCTCTTTCTCCTCGCCTCCCCCTTCTCTCTCTCTCTCTCCTCTTCCTACCTCCCTCCCCCCTCTCTCTCTCCTTCCTCCCTCTCCCTCCCTCTCCTTCCTTCCCTTCCTCTCTCTCTCCCTCTCATTTGTGTTATTTCCTTTGGTTTTTTTTCTCAGCTTCTGTTTTCATGAACACGCTGGCCAAAAGTCCAAACTTTAAAGGCCCTTGTCCAAAAAGAGAAGCCACAAGGGCAGGAAGAAGGTAGAACAGAGAGATGTTCTGGTGGTTATTAATAATAATAATAATAAATTGAACTTATATAGCGCTATATCTTGCAAAGACAAATCAAAGCGCATGCATTCAACCTAATCTTACACAGTCATGCAACCAATGACAAATAATCAATAGTTTAAACAAACAGATATTACAAACATGGTACGCTGCAGACAAAATCTATGAAATAAAATTGCAATAGTCAAATGTTTTTTTCAAAGCACACACACACACACACACACACACACACACACACACACACACCACACACACACACACACACACACACACACACACACACACACACACACACACACACACACACACACACACACACACACACACACACACACACACACACACACTCACACAGATCATATTATACTTTTGCAGGTTGATAGGACATGGGGTTAGTGAAAGTGGGATAGTTCTGATATGAAACAAGAGGGGGCAAATCTTAGGTTTGAAATAGATGTGTCTTGAGGCTGGATTTATTTTATCACCGACGTTATGCAATATCTTCCGAAACGCCGCGGCGGACAGCATTCGTGTATGGATCCGTGATGCACAGCAGTCTCTGCTGACGACCATGTCTGTCACACCAAGCGCGTTGTCCAGTTACGTAGCTCCAGCAATTGCCAAGATGCAGGAATACCCAAATGAAGAGTGAACAGTGGACAAAGACAGGGTATTCAGTTTCGATGCCAGACAGTACACATGCAAAGTCGTCTTTAAAGGGGGTTATTATATGTAAGAACCTGCAGGGTGTGTCCTTTGGGATGAAACTATAAACCGAGGCCCCGTGTGCGAACGCACGCAGAACATCTTGCGCATACGTTAAATCCTGCTCCGCTTTTCGAAAGAGTAGGCCATTGTGTGCGCGGTGAGAACTGATGACAGAATTTACAAAACCACATACACACGGGGACTGGATGTAAAAAGCACATACGTGCTTATTCCGTTATCCTCGATATAAAAGAATAGAATAGAAAGAACAGACTGAAGTCAACTCAACTGTTTCCATCGCCGCTGTCGTCGGTAGGAGCTCTACGCGATTCCACCACCAGGGATTATCACCTTTCCCTGTCTTCGCCGAGTTCTACGATCTCCTATAGCCCTCCTCCCAGACCACTGATTTCACTGATGTTGACAGTGTAGGATGTTGGTGGTCGGCCTCTTCTTTCCCTTTTGCCCTCAGCTTTACCTCGGAGAACTGTTGTCTGGGTGTAGGATCTAGACTCCTTGTGCATGCTGATTGTACGCCGACAGAGTGGTTTGTGTATATGTTATGTTATGTTAGGCTGAGATGATTGCCGAATGCCGTTTTAGGTCAGAGCATGAAGTTGGACTGAATGGACCGGGGAACAGCTTCTCCATGACCCAGGCACTTGCCCACAACCGCCACAAATGGAGCCAGCTGGTGCAACACGTTCGTCACTGCAGTGCCCCTACGACCCTGGAGGGGGTTACGGGAGCAGATGAGATGAGATGAGATGAAGTTGGAGGCAGGTAGAGTGGGTACTAATGTCATTCTGTGGAGGCATGGCCAACTAACTTGATAAACCGTTCGTTGCTGGTGATGCTGGTTTTGGGTGTTTTTTGGGGGGGCCATAGTTGTTGTTTCACTGAATGATAGAACCTTCTGTTTATCCCGAGTCCAGTGCACATCAGGAGTGTATCTTTTCCTCGCTGTCCTTCTTTGTCTTTGCATGTTTCCATTTTCCTTTTATTTTGTTGGTTGGTTTTGTTCATCTTTTCTTCTTTCCCACTTTTTAAAATTTCATATTCTTTCTCTTTTTGTGGGGGGGGGGGGGGGGGGGGGGGGGGGGGGGGGGAATGGGGGGGGGGGGGGTTGCTATTTTGATGAATTTTTCTTTCTTTTCATGCAGCCTTCCTTTGATTTTCTTTCCCTTTGTCAGTGTTTTTTTCTTTTTGCCTATTTCACCCTCTTCTTTTTTTTCTCCTTTGAGCACAAAGACACAGAAAACTATCGCCCTCGCACATACACCACACACACGCATACACACACATACCCCCCCCCCCCCCCCACACACACACACCCTAAAGCACACACCCCCACCCCCAACCCCACCCCCAACCCACCCCTACACACCAAAACACATAACTGACAATAATTCAGTTATTTCTTATAAACACACAGGCCAGTGCTGGCCCACATGCCATTTTCGTCCAGTTGTTCCAGTCCCTTCTCTTAATTAACGAGGAAAATTAAAAGCAAACCCAATGGATTCCAACAAAATGGAAGGAAATGTCCCAGCAATGTTAACGCGTGCATCATCTTTGAAATTCTCCAACACAAAGTGATGGCACAAAATGGGACTGCACCAGCTAACTAACCCGAACTTCTCTGATGGCGCTAAGTGCAGAGACACCACTGCACTGAAGCCATCGGAATGAAAGAAACCCACGGAGATCAAAAGAAATGACTGACTGACTGACAAGAGGCAGTAGTCATTTTAGACCTTGTTTGTCAGCGAGGTTCTGCACAGGAAGGAACAGCGAGGGTTTGTTGTTCCAGAAATTGGTCATTTTCTGAGATGGTAAAGTATTTGTCATGGTCATCAGTCGTAACAGCCAATGCAACAAGCTCTCTTGCCCAACATTGTCTCATCATCATTGCTTTGATCCAGTTGCTGGGAGTGCATAGTATTTTCTGGTTGGTGACCTGGCAGCGGTGGCGAGAGTGTAGGTGACACTTAAACATAGGCTGACTGTTTCAGAGGAGTAGCAGAACGAGCCTAGATAGGGATGAGTGTGTGTGTGTGATCAGATGCAAAAAAGCTGAATGGAAATAGCAGTAGGATGTCACAAATTAAGAGAGCCAATTCTCTCCCCCCCCCTTTCTCTCTCTCTCTCTCATACACACTCTCTCTTCT
>CM054135.1:60158728-60168728 GCA_028751875.1 Rapana venosa
GCTGGAGCTCGACTATGACACAGCAATTTTTGTCTATTGATGTCTCCATTTGTACACTCCTTCTCGTTCCCTCCGCTCTGCTGCAGATACCTTGTCCTTACGAATACCTAGATTCAATCAATCCTCAGTCGGCCGTCGCTCTTTCTCTATTTCTGGTCCATCGATCTGGAATGACCTCCCTCTCTCTCTTCGCCAAAAGCCTTCTTATGACACTTTTAAATCCAGTCTCAAGACTAATTTATTTCAAACCTAAGATTTTCCTCTTCTGCTTCAACAGCCGATATTCCATAGCCCTGTCAGGGAGTTGTTGGAACTATTAATTGTTACTGGTGGTATGACTGAGTAAGAATGTGTTGAGTGCAAGCGCTTTGCTTTGTCTCTGCAAGATATAGCGCGATATAAATTCCATTTATTATTATTCTATGCCACAGGCTGTCTGTGTCACACACACGTCTGTTGTGCTACAGGTCCCCGATGCAAATATTTTTCTGAGCAGCAGTGCTGTAATACAGCAGTGGCTCGGTGGTCTAGAGGTAACGCCCCTGCCCAGAAATGGAAAAGTCCGGGTCAGAATGTGTGGTGGTTCCATCCCCGTTTGGGCCCCAACCTTTCCCCCCATCCATTAGACCATGAGTTGAGCTATGGGTGCTAGTCTTTCGAATGAGACAATAAACCGAGGTCCCGTGTCTTACACAAAATTGTTTAGCGTACGTGAAAGAACCCACGGCAGCAAGAGTTGTCCTTGGCAAAATTCTGTAGAAAAAAGCCACTTTGATAGGGACACAAATACAGTTGAAGACAGAAAGAAAGAAAAAAAGGTTGGCGCTGTTCTTGTTGTGACACGCTCTCCCCCGGAGAAGAGCAGTCCGAATTTCACGCAGAAAAATCTGCCGTGACTTAAAATGGTGTAGAATATAACAAATAAGATAAATCAGCCACAGTCTACCATGGTACAGGTTTACCATGCCACACAGCATACCATAGTGCAGGTCCACTATGCTACGATACTACTATGTAACAGATGTGCTGTGTGATGATTATGTTCCCTAAGCCTTGCCACAGCTCTATTATGCTGTCTATATCAGCTTTGATTTGCTGCTTTACAAGATTCAGCGCTATATAAATTCCATACATTATTATTATCATTATTACTCCACGTAGTCTACTGCGCCACAGGCCTGCTAATACCGCTGGAATATGAATGAATGAAAAGAGAGTATTGGAAAGGCCCGAAACTCCTTTGATGTTTTTGGGCTGGGCAGCATCCGTGCATAATATGCTTTTCTCTGGTAGGTGGACAAAAGTGGAGTGTAGCGTTGGGTGATCAGGCATAGTTGAAGCTCAGGGAGTTTATCAGCACCATGATGAATATTGCTATCAACACTGGCAGTTATCAGGATATGCGGTAGTAAAATTCCTTTACCATAGAGTTTGAGTGAGTGAGTGAGTGTGTGTGTGTGTATGTGCGTGTGTAATTGTGTGTGTGTGAGTGAATGACTGTGTGCGCGCGCGTGTATATTATATATATACACGCGCGCGCACACAGTCATTCACTCACACACACACAATTACACACGCACATACACACACACACTCACAGACAGACAGACAGAGAGAGAGAGATGACATAGAGAGAGAAATGAAAAAGGACAAATAGGACAATGAAAAAAACCAACCACACACACACACAGACGAAGGCTGTGATGAAAGACGCAAAGAGACAAACACAATGAGAAATATGAAATCTGTGGAATATATACCAGTATGTTCCAGACATGTTAATCTACTGGATCCACCAGTAACCACTGATCTCTCTCTTTCTCATAACTAAATTAATACCGATGAACACAGACAACAGTGAGGATCAATCCCAGCAGACTGAAATGGGCGTTAGGGGGTGGGGGGCAGAAGAGATGATGATATTATACCTTTCACACCCCAGTCTCCCGCTTCTTCTTCCCCCACCCCTCCCCCTAGACTGTTCACCAGCCACTTACCTCCACCATTCATTTTACATATGTCTGTGTCACACTCGTTATTCTGTCCTAGAATAGAGGACAATAAGAAATGTATAGTGTGGAGAAATATAGCCTGTGGGAGACTATTTTAATTTTCTTATGAAAGTAAGCTTTCAGTCTGCCATGCCAGAGGTCTGCTATGGGAAGGGTCACTCTTCTACAACTGAATTATCTGTCTTATTTTACAGGTAGGTGACGGGATAGCTCAGTTGTCAGAGCACTCGCTTTCTCCAAGCCAATGTTAAGCAGCATCGGGCGAGGTTGCCAATTGGATGGGTGACTGTTTGCGTGCTTTGGCTTCAGTACTGTCCCCCATTTCACCCAGCTGTAAAAAGGTAGCTGCCCTCTTTAGGGTCAGGGAAGGTAGAGCGGGTGTCACAGGTGTCCAGTATCACGCAGTCTGCTGCGTTACAGGCTCGCTGTAGCACGAGTCTTGTCTGCCACAACTTCTCTCTGTTACTGGTCACCACTGCCAAAGGCCTGCTAGGTACTTGCTCAATTTTGCCATTTCTCCGTTGATTCACGCAAGTTTGCAGTGCCATATGTCCATATGTCCACTGTACCACAGATACTTTATGCCTTTGTCAACTGTGTCACATGTCCACTATACCAAAGATACCTTATGGCATTGCTCACTGTGCCCTATGTCCACTATTCAACAGATGATAATAATAATAATAATAACAACAACAACAACAACAATAATAATAATAATAGTAATAACAACAACAACAACAACAACAATAATAATAATAATAATAATAATAATAATAATGTATGGAATTTATATAGCGCTGAATCTTGTAAAGCAACAAATCAAAGCACTCAGATGACCTCATATGTCCACTATTCAACAGATGCCTTATGTCACTGTCCACTGTGTCACATCTCCACTGTGACACATATCCACTATACCAAAGATACCTTATGACATTGTTCACTGCGTCATATGTCCACTATTCCACAGATGCCTTATGTCACTGTCCACTGTCACATGTCCACTATACCAAAGATACCTTATGACATTGTTCACTGCGTCATATGTCCACTATTCCACAGATGCCTTATGTCACTGTCCACTGTCACATGTCCACTATACCAAAGATACCGTATGACATTGTCCACTGTGTCATATGTCCACTATACCAAAGATACCTTATGACATTGTCCACTGTGTCATATGTCCACTATACCAAAGATACCTTATGTCACTGTCCACTGTGTCATATGTCCACTATACCAAAGATACCTTATGACATTGTCCACTGTGTCATATGTCCACTATACCAAAGATACCTTATGACATTGTCCACTGTGTCATATGTCCACTATACCAAAGATACCTTATGTCACTGTCCACTGTGTCATATGTCCACTATTCCACAGATGCCTTATGTCACTGTCCACTGTGTCATATGTCCACTATACCAAAGATACCTTATGTCACTGTCCACTGTGTCATATGTCCACTATACCAAAGATACCTTTTGACATTTTCCACTGTGTCATATGTCCACTATACCAAAGATACCTTAAGACATTGTCCACTGTGTCATATGTCCACTATACCAAAGATACCTTAAGACATTGTCCACTGTGTCATATGTCCACTGTGTCATATGTCCACTATTCCACAGATGCCTTATGACTTGGTCCACTGCGTCACATATCTACTACGCCATAGGTTCCCCCATGACACAGGTTGTTATACCACAAGTCCAAATGTGTCACAGATCCATATATTTTTGATGCAATAGTCTGCTGATTACAAATCAAGTACAACGCGTTCCCTAGGCAACATGTTTTCTACAGCACTAAAGCCCTGCACCACAGTCTGTGACCCATCAAGCCACTGTGCTCTAGATCCGGCTGTGTAGACTGTACTCTGAACCACAGGCCTCCTAGACCAAAGGTACCCCTCCAATGCCAAAGTCCGCCACCATAATGGCCTGGTTTTTGACAGAATTCCTGTCACAAGGTCCACTAAGCTTTGGCGTAGGTCCAATAGGCCACAAGTCTGCTATGCAGCAAACCACATTGCTGCAAGTCCACTAATCGGTAGTTTTGCTATACCACAGACCCAATCTTAGGTCCATTATAGACCTGCTGCATATCCACCACAGTGTTTGGCCATGAGTCTGCTACTTCACGAGTCATGATGGTTGTACATGTAATGCAGGTTTGTAACACGGTGGACTTGTGGGGAAGAAAGAAGATGTACCAGGGACGAAAGACGTCATTACAAAATGTCAACATCAGTAAAATGGGTATGTGGCCTGCTGTGAATGTTTGACTTAAGAGGTGGAATGCAGAAAGCACTAAGCCTTTTTCGCCTTTTCAGTAAGGAAAATTGCATGAATAGAAACAAGAAGAAGAAGAACAACAACAACAGGACTGCTGACTTATTATTTGGCAAAAGTTGTACGCAAGCAGTTTTGTCAACCCCAGTCTTTGTCAGTGATTTTTCATGGTCATATACTGCGCATTCCCAATGGGGGGAAAAAGCATCCTTTTTGTGTTTCCAAGAATGTTAAGTTGGATAATTGACAAAAAATGGATGTATTCACACAAAACCCCGCCGAAAGTAATATTTACACTTGCCCACATGCACTTAACCCCAATTTAGAGCTTTGAGTATGAGCCTGGATCATTGTGCAGATGATCAACGCCTCCTGTATAAGATTCCTTTCACCTTCCTCTGGTAACTCTGCTGTTTCTTTTCTACGTCGTGAAAATACACACTGAAACACCAGTAGGCCAGGGTCGCGCGGGACATAGTTCCCAACCTACCTTTTTCTTCAGCTAATTCTTCTTTCTTTGACGAAGAGAGAGAGAGGAGAGAGAGAGAGAGAGAGAGAGAGAGAGAGAGAGAGAGAGAGGGGAGAGAGAGAGAAAAGAGAGACAGAGAGAGAGAGAGAAAGAGAGACAGAGAGAGACAGAGACAGAGAGAGACAGAGACAGAGAACGAGAGACAGAGACAGAGAGAGATAGAGACAGAGAGAGAGAGACAGAGAGAGACAGAGACAGAGAAAGAGAGACAGAGAAGAGAGAGAGAGAGCGAGCGAGCGAGCGAGAGAGAGCGAGAGAGAGCGAGAGAGAGAGAGAGAGAAGAGAGACAGAGAGAGAGAGAGAGCGAGAGAGAGAGACAGACAGAGAAAGAGAGACAGAGACAGAGAGAGACAGAGAGAGACTGAGACAGAGAAACAGAGAGACAGACAGAAGACAGACAGACTGCCACCTTTTACGATTGTGTGTAAAGCCATGATCAGCGCTAACATTAGTGGTGTGCTGTTCAGTCTCTCTTGTTGTATATATTATGTGTGCTACTACGCACTGGAAGAGTAAAAACAATGACATTAGTGTCTCAGCGTAGTGAAAAGTGTTTGTATTAAGGTTTTGCTTCCTTGTCTTTAGTAGTAGTATTGCACGTACCAGACATTCTCTTGTATAGCATAATCAGTTGTCTTGATTCTTGAGATCTGAAATGATCCTGTGGAGTTTTCATTTCACCTGCTCTCAAGGTCAATCTGGTCATTGTTTTGCAGGGGAGCGAGTCAGTTAAGATACACGTTGATAAAGTCGGAGGTTAAAAAAAACTAACTGTATCCAAAATCATGAAGTCACATCTTTGACCTTTCAGAAACATATGAAATTCGATGCCTGATGTACAGGGATAATGTCTACATTGTACCGAAGGATTTATTGCTCAAGAATGACTTTAGAAGATGTTTGATCTTAAGGTAAAGATTCGTGATTCAAGAATATGATTATATCCAAAATGTGGTCCTCTAGAATGAAACCAAAATGTCTGACACACATACACAGCATTTTACGTTGCTATTTCGGGGGTACGTTGAGGTGTATAGGGTTAATTTAAAAGCAATGAGTTTGGGTAGTGACCGGGTATACAAACAATACAGAATGTTACTGGAACTGGATACTAGGAGAACAAAATGTCACACAACTACTTTTACCCTACCCCCTCTCTACTTACCCGCCCTTTCCCCCTTAACTTCTCACTACACTCCTTTGAGTAGGTAAAGGTAAAGGTGTTCCCATAGCCTGTGCAGCCATTACGGAGCGAGGTGTCAAAGACCTCAGCTTCTCTAGGACCCAGCATATTGAGGGCGGCACCCATCTCCTCTCCCTCTCTGCTTTACCTTCCCTGACCCTATAGAGGCAGGTACCCATTTACAGCTGGGAATTTGAGGACTGTGCTGAAGCCAAGGTGCACGAACAGTCACCCATTCACTTGGTAACCACGCTCAATGCTGCTTAACCTTGGCTTTCGGAGAGTGAGTGCTATAACCTATGTGCTACCCTGTCCCTATCAGCCTCCAAACCTTTGCCTTTCTGGCACTATGCTTCTCAGTATTTGTAGAGAAAAAGAAAAGTACTGTTATATTCTTGTTGTGTGTTCAGAATTGAAGACTTGCGTGATATAAAGTTTAATACGGTTTGTGTCATTTGTTTACATATTGAAGAGAAAGTAAACTTAACATACATTACAAAGAAAAGCCGTGTATTTGACTAGATCTGTTTTGAGAGAGAGAGAGAGAGAGAGAGAGAGAGAGAGAGAGAGGAGAGAGGAGAGAGAGGAGAGAAGAGAGAGAGAGAGAGAGAGAGAGAGAGAGAGAGAGAGAGAGAGAGAGAGAGAGAGATTTTATTTTGTTTCGAGGATAATGGAATAAGCACTCATGTGCTTTTTTTTCATCCAGTCCCAGTGTGTATGCAGTTTTGTGCATTTTGTCATCCGTTCCCACCGGTACTGTGTGCGTTCGCACAGGGACCTTGGTTTATAGTCTCATCCTTCGGATGAGATGAGATGAAATAAGATGAGAGAGAGGTGTAAATGTAGATGTAAATGCTGACAGGTCTGATCACGCAAAGGTAATTTTTCCCCTTTGAAGAAAAGCAACACACAACAAGAGTGTGATATGAGTAAAGAATAGTAGAAACAGAATGTTTTAGATGATTTTAGCATGAACTGCAACTAACACACTGTACAGGCCGAATGAATTGATTCATTAATTTCTTCAACTGAGAAGCTGGCAGAGGAAATGAAAAAAGAAGAAGGATGGCTGGGATACGTTTAAAAATTGAGAAAAGTTCCCACATCAATCAAAATGGCAGCAAAATGTTTTACGTGCTTGAGTACAGTGATTACCTCCCCTGTGAAGCTGTGCTAACATTAAGAAAAGAGTCTTACTGAACTAAAACCACACTGGGTTTTTCTGTCCTAAATTATTTCGTTTCCAGTGATTTTCCAATATCATTGCACCTGTTTAAAACTGTCATCTCATTCCTCATCAAATTTTTACATTTTCACCTTAAAAAAATAACCCACATAAGGCCTTTACACGCAAATATAAATGGTGCTAAGCCATGATTTGAAAAAAAACCCATTCAGCTTTTAATTAGTTGATCAAGATTACACAAACGACACAAAAATAGAAAAAACTAGCAATCAAGACAAAGACAAAACTCAATCCTGCCACATGTCTTCTTTGCTCAGAGTAAACACTCTTGCCTCAGTCATGAACTCACATATTTAAACCCCCATGAAATGACGTTGAAACCTTCCCTTAAAGAATGATCAACTACTCTGAATTAACTTTGAATAAGCTTAGGCAAAAGAAAGAAACAAACATCCAAACAAACCAACCAACCAACCAAACCCCATCAATACCACTTACCTTAATGAGAAAAAAAGATCCCAGACAGTTCCAGGTTAGTATGACACCACTCACACACACACACACACACACACACACACACACACACACACACACACACACACACACACACACACACACACACACACACACACACACACACACAGAGTCAAAGAAGAACTTAGAGATAACATTGAAAAAACCAGGCTTGTTCCAAGTAAGCAGTGCAGTGGTAAGTTACAAGCACTCCCTTTGGTCAGCTTTCGAATCCTCTCTTTCAGTTTACAGGTATTTGTGATTTGTTGTTTCACATGTTTCAATCAGTTCTCCAAAAGTGTATACATTTTTTCATAAATACTAATTAAAAACCACAGATATTATCAAAAAGGTATCTTGATAAACAATTAATTCAGTTGGGCCATATTTGTTGATAAACAATTAATTCACTTGGGCCATATTTCCTAAATTGTTCCAAACCTCTAAAAGTTTTATTTTAGTGCAAAACCGATTTCTAAATTATTGGTGATGTGTAAATATATCAACTGTTTTCTAAAAACACCAAACACACAAAATTTTTATTATTTTTGAAAGGTTTTAGATTATTTCTGGAATGTAACAGCATTTGAGAGAGAGATGATTATTGCTATTAATATTTGTTTTCGATGATAGTGAAATAAGCACTTCTGCACTTTTTTTTACACCCAGTCCCTGAGTGATGCAGTTTTTTAAAAATTTTGTCATGAGAGAGAGACAGAGACAGAGAGAGACAGAGACAGAGACAGAGAGTCAGACAGACAGAGAGAGAGAGTTTCATCATCGAGATTTTCATCATAAACTCTGTTATGATACATTGGGGCACTCCCCTAAAGAGCGGTTTACATAATTCCTCCAGTTTAATGCAATGAGTGCCAAAAAAAGTGGGTACTGCATAATTATGATTTTCCTATCCATTGTGCAATAACTGAGGAACAGTTTCAGCCAGACCACTTAATCCTGTAACGGGGCCGCACCAGCAATTTCCTTTTCTGGACTGAAGTCATCAGATCTGAGTATACACCCATATACTGTCTGTCTGCTGGTTCGGTGTACATGTTTCGCTGGTGATATGGTCAGTGTACTTATGATGTGCATATCCTGTGACACTTTCTCATTTTTGTGGAATGGATTTGTTTTTTCTAGTTTCACTTTCAGTACCCCCTGTCTTTCAGGCATAGAGGAAGTTGGAGTGCATGTGCAGGCAGGCAGAGGGCTTATTTTGTTTCGTACAGATGTTCGTAGGCTTTCCTTCAGGTGTAAGTATGAAAAAATTCTTTATATATATATTATTATATATATTTATATCTATATATATATTATATATATATTATATATATATATATATATATATATATATATAAGAGTATGTGTGTGTGTGTGTGTGTGTGTATGTGTGTAATAGTGTGCCTGGATATATATATATATTATATATATTATATATATATATATATATATATATATTTCAATCGTCTTTATATACATACATACATATATACATACATATATACATATATACAAAACTGAGGCCAGTTGGGTAAGCCATAAGCTTCTGCGTACCATATTCTCTTTTTTTAAAAAACCCCCCCAGCCCAAAACAAACATACAAATAACTAACAAACTAACAACAGATAAATGAATAAATAGACAGAGAAAAAGACCCAGTAAGCACATGATTTTCAAAGCCACTTGTATATATATATTATATTTATATATATATATATATATATATATATATATATATATATATATATACACATGTGGGCCGACACACTTTTTGTCCTCACATGTAAGCAAATATCACACGCCTACGTGCAATCCCAAATGACACACATTTCACCAAATGGACCAAACAGACAATCAGAACCACAGAGAAATGGTGGAAGCCAGACAGGCATCATTAGAGAGAAAATGATAACTGCACCAATCAAGCCATCATAAAAAGACATTAAATGCAAATATCTATAGCAGAGAGTTGGCCACCCTCTTCCCTTGCCTTGCTGCAAGAGAGAGAGAGAAAGAGAGAAAAGAAAAGAGAGAGAGAGAGAGAGAGAGAGAGAAGAGGAGAGGGGAGAGAGAGAGAAGAGAGGAGAGAGTGAGAGAGAGAGAGAGAGAGAGAGAGAGTGAGAGAAAGAGAGAGAGAGAGAGAGTGAGAGAGAGAGAAGAGAGAGAGAGAGAGAGTGAGAGAGAGAGAGAGAAAGAGAACAATTTGAACAATTTTGAACAATTTTTTTAGAGAGAGAGAGAGAGAGGAGAGAGAGAGAGGAGAGGAGG
>CM054135.1:60178728-60191228 GCA_028751875.1 Rapana venosa
GTGCATGGGGACAACATATTAAGCACAGCAGTCGATCTTGGCGAGACGTGTGGTACTGTTTCACTATTGTGTTCACATGATGAAAGACAGTAAGAACTTTATGCGCAATAGTAAAGTGAGGTAATTTTTTTTTCTTTCAAAACTAAGAATTTTTTTTTTGGTGGTGAAAGGTTTGCGATATGAAATGGCAGAGCAAGGGGTTATATTCATGTGTAGCAAAATGTGACGAATCCTTTTTCAAGCCTTTAGTATACGCTCTTGTCTTAAACATTTTCCTTAGACAAAACTAGTACACTGTTTCAATCATGTTCATTCACAAAGTCATTTGTTCAGCATCAACAATTCGGTCATGAGATACACTACAAATTCTCAGTTTATATTGTGCTCCTGTAATGGACCACATATACACTACACACGTGTGGTGACAGAAATGAAAATGCATAGCAGAAATACGGGTCAAGTATGTATTGTTTAACGTCACTATTTATGAGCAACAAGGAAATTAGAACTTAACTGTGTTTCTACCACGACAGACATACAATACACGCATGTGCAGTGATGGAGGCAAAATATACATTGTAAGTAATTCACAGTAGACCCCTAATCTTCAGCAGTTCTTTATCTCTCAGATTGGTTAGAACATTGCGCTCGAAATCTGACGACCCGGGTTCGATTCCCGTTCAAGGGGATATTTTCCCCTGGAGTTAACATCAGTGCAGACTCCACTCTCCCCAAAAGTCCTTCGGATGAGACTATAAACCGAGGCCCCGTGTGCGAACGCACACAGAACATCTTGCGCACAGGTTAAATCCCGTTCCGCTTTTCGTAAGAGTAGGCCATTGTGTGCCGGTGGGGAACAGATGACAGAATTTACAAAACCACATACACACGGGGATTGGATGTAAAAAAGCACGTAAGTGCTTATTCCATTATCCTCGATATAAAAGAATAGAATAGAAAAGATTCTTAGCGCTACCCAGCCTTCTTCAGCTGGTTGCATCATTAATGGAAGTCATTGCAAGCAAAACGTTTGAAAACTTTGCATCTTATTTTTGTTTTTGGTGTTGTTGTTATTGTTTTTGCTGCTGCTGCTGCTGCTGCTGCTGTTGTTTTATTATTGCAGTCTTTCAAGGACAGATGCTGTAGTTGAGTAGACAGAGCGTTCTGACTTCCATACCGATTGTCCGTCAAGTCGTGGGTTCGAATGCCAGCAGCTGCATCTGGTGAATTACCGGCGGGGATACTCAACTATCTCCCACGTCAACACACAGTGCAGACTTGCCAGTGCCTTATATCCTTTCGCAAAAACACGCATTCAGGAAATTACATATACGCGCTTAAGTTCTTGTAATTCATGTCAGCGTTCTGTGAATTACAGAGGCAAAATACTTACCCAGCATGCATCTCGTACTTGGAGAGAGAGATGGGCTCCGCCAGGTTCAATTTGTCCAAGAGAGACAGGACCTGAACATTTCAGTTCAGTGCAGCACCTTAAGAACTGAGCAAGGAGTGAAGGCAGAGCACATAAGAATCCTTCAGTCAGATTCAACAAACTCTTGAACATTTTCCTGTATCATGCACTTCAAAACATCGAACATCATTAATTTTAATGTCAGAGCCTCCAGGAATTATTATACCTTCCAAGCTCCTGAACGGCCTTCTTTTAGCTTCTTGCTGATATTATATATATATATGTTGGTGGGTGGAATGAAACTTAATGCGCCGTCATACACACTGGTGATTAAAAACATTCAAGAGGAATTTCTTACGTTGACATGCTATCATTGCACACAGAAAGAGAGAGAGAGAGAGAGAGAGAGAGAGAGAGAGAGAGAGGAGGAGAGAGAAGAGAGGAGAGAGAGATGAGAGAGAGAGAGAGAGAGATGAGAGAGAGAGAGAGAGAGAGAGAGCGAGAGAGAGAGAGAGAGAGAGAGAGGATGGAGAGAGAGAAAGAGAGAGAGATTTTTACAAACCATATTGGTGATGAAACTGGTGTGTGCGCTAGTAGTGTAATGTCATCATGAAATGTGTTGCTTTAGGACCGAATAAATAATTAACAAACGAAAGATCGGTTGAAATTTTGTTCAAATGGTTCGCAGCCTTACCAACTTTTATAAATGTCCTCAACTATGTTCCCTCTTCTCTCTCTCTCTCTCTCTCTCTCCTCTCTCTCTCCTCTCTCTCTCTCTCTCTCTCTCTCTCTCTCTCTCTCTCTCTCTCCTCACACACACCACACACCACACACACACACGCACACAAGCACACACCCACGCACGCACGCGCACGCACACACACACACACCTACGTGTGCGCACGCACGCACGCACGAACGCAAGATTCAATCTTTTTACCCTTTCTAAGGCAATGATAATGCACAATAACAAAGCCAGAAAAGATCAACATATTGAAATTGTTTCAAAGAATGATTGGCAAACGCAAAACCAGCGATAAACTAAATGAATAACATCTAATTAGATAACCTTTGCAAGTGTTACCAGTTTGCCCAACTTTAAACACAATGCCCTCCCTGCTTTAAAAATTAAAAAAACGTTGAAAACTGATTTTGGTTTAAACCCCCCCCCACCTTTTGTGAAGACTCTGTTTCGAAGATCTTCTCATTTAGGACATTCCATATTAAACTGAATGTTATCTCCTGTTGCATCCCTCCATTCAATTCATTTCACACACTTTTTTTTTTATCTCACAGAGAAACTCTAGTTACTTTTCCCTGTCACATTTACCCCCCCCCCCCCCCCAAAAAAAAAAGTAGCTTATGAGGAATAGTATTGAATCTACAATTTTCAATAGGGAGCTTGCGATTTCTGCATCGTCACTGCAATAATAATGAAATGTATGCTCTGCTAAGAAAATATGTAACTCTCTTCTGAAAGTAAACCTGACATTTCTAGGAATACCTTTTTTCTTTTCTTTCTTTTCCTAGGGATACCTTTTTTCTTTTCTTTCTTTCTTTCTTTCTTTCTTTCTTTCTTTCTTTCTTTCTTTTCTTTTTTCTTTCTTTCTTTCTTTCTTTCTTTCTTTCTTTCTTTCTTTCTTTCTTTCTTTCTTTCTTCTTCTTTCTTGTCTTTCTTGCTTTCTTTCTTTTCTTTTTTTTTCTTTTTCCAAGCTCTGCTGTCTGTCTGAATTTTCTTTCTTTCTTCTTTTTGCTTTTTTTTTGCTATTTTCCAAAGATTGCATCAAAGTCGATTTATTCTGCTGCAATTTTTGGTCGACCTTTTGGCAATCAGCAGTTTAATGTTTGAAAATGATTGTCGATCCCAGACAATTTATCAAAAGTGTCGCAATTTGGTCAAATATGTTTTTTTAAAATTTATTCAACAGGGTGTTTGTAATAAATATTTGCTTTTTTTTTTACGTGTACAAATTTGAGCCATACATCCATCTCTCATGTCTGTCTATCCACTCCTCTACACACAGACAGACAGACAGACACACAGACAACAGACAGACAGACAGACACACAAACACACACACACACACACACAAGCACACACACACTTCAAAACCATCATACATGTAAACATTATTCTTCATCGAACTGCCGTTGAAACTTACGAGGACTCTTATGACAGTGGCGAAAACTGGACACTGTTCATCCAACCTGGCTTTTGGTATTCATAGCCATTCTATATGCACACCGGTGAGAATGGAATTGCACGCATCGTGCCATAAGACTGCAGCGATGAATGGACAGTCATGAAAGTCATTTACCACCAATGATGTCCTTGTTAGGAAGTGAATATGCCTTTTTGAAACACAGTCTGCTGCTGACGATGCAGAGAAAGGATGTGTTGACACGACTTCTCTCTTAACTTCTTGCGGAGTCGTGAGGCACTGCACTGGATGTTCTTGGCTCAATTGTAGGGGATGAAACAGCTCAGCAGCACTGGTCAGAGTACTCGCTTTCCCCGAGCCAATGTTAAGCAGCATCGAGCGTGATTACCAAGTGCATTGGGGACCATTTGCGTGCCTTGGCTTCATTACAGTCCCCCAGTTCACCCAGCTGTAAATGGGCACCTGCCTCTTTAGGGTCATGGAAGGTTAAGCAGCGAGATAGAGGAGATGGACGCCGCCCTCGAATGCTAGCCCCTGGAGAAGCTGAGGTCAGTGACATCTCACTCCCCAAGGGCAACTTTACTTTTTCTGTTTAGCATAAATTTGGTGCAGACACAAGTAGCTAGCTTTGGCAGACGAAATTTACCATCAGTGAATTAGTAAAGGAAAAGGTCATGGTTACTGTGCGCTGTGTTAAGGAAGCTATGATTTTTCACGAAGACCTGGACACGCTAGCATATCATTCTCTGGTCTTTCTTGTTGCTTTTTAAAAAATAATTATTATCTTAAACCTTGAGCGCTTTGATTTTTTAAAAATAATTATTATCTTAAACCTTGAGCGCTTTGATTTGTTGCTTTACAAGATTCAGCGCTATATAAGTTCCATACATTATTATTATTATTATTATTGAACCTCTTTTTGATGTGTATAATATTCCATAAGTCGGAAAGCAGCTACCTTCATGGTAGGCAAAAACAGTCGCATACGCAAAATCTCACCATTGATGAACCTCGGAGCTCTAGCCGAGGAACACACAAAAGAAATGTGTATAATACTTGGGTGCAATGCTTATTAATGGTTTCCACGTAAAGAAACGTATTTTACTTCTTTTTTTTTTTTTTTTACTGCATGATTGATTATTACAGACAAGTAGCACTCTCCTTCTGTCTTGGGGGAGATGATGGCTGCGCCTTCTGTGGCGACATAAGTCTTGTTTGGAGCAGTGTCTGGAGTGGGTGGGGGGGGGGGGGGGGGGGCTCAGAAGACCACTCCAGGCATGGCAGTCTCTGGCACACAGTTGTTGCAGGCAAAACTGAACACCAGGTTGATGGACAAGCACATGCAAATAAACGATGCGATCACTGAGAGAGGGACAGAGAGAGAGAGAGAGAGAGGAGAGGAGAGAGAGAGAGAGAGAGAGAGAGAGAGAGAGAGAGAGAGAGAGAGAGAGAGAGACAGAGAGAGAGACAGACAGACAGACAGAGTGCAGCCTGAGCGAAAGCTGCTTTAAAAATTTGCCTCTTATCACTTTAAGTATGGCATTCAGTTATGTTGCCAAGCCGATGGAAAAAAAGAAAAAAACCCAACCCAACCCCAACCGACCAAGCGCATTCACGGTCTTCCCGTAGAGAATGATGAGACACTCAGGAGTCTTTTTTTTCCCCTGCTGGAGGTCTTAAATCGATGTCCAGCTCTGCCTCCAAACTCTGAACCCATTGAATTTTAGCTATTTATCAATATTCTCTCTGTCTCTGTCTCTCTCTGTCTCTCTGTCTGTCTGTCTGTCTGTCTGCCTGTCTGCCTGTCTTTTTGTCTGTCTCTATCTGTTTGTCTGTTCGTCTGTCTGTCTGTCTGTCTTTCTCTGTCTATCTGTCTGTCTGTCTGTCTGTCTGTCTCTCTCTCTCTCGCTCTCGTACCTCCGTGTGTCTCTGTCTCTGTCTGTCTCAGTCTGACTGTTTGTCTGACTGTCTGTCTGTCTCTATCTCTCTGTCTATCTGTCTGTCTGTCTCTCTCGCTGTCATTCTCTCTGTGTGTGTCTCTCTCTGTCTGTCTCTGCCTGTATGTCTGTTTCTCTCTGTCTATGTCTCTATCTCTCTGTCTGTCTGTCTGTCTGTCTGTCTGTCTCTCCTCTCTCTCTCTCTCTCTCTCTCTCTCTCTGTCTCTCTCTCTGTGTCTCTCTTCGCAAACAACGTGTATTTACCCTTACACAGTAATTCCGAGGTGGAATGAATGAGACAGAGTGCATATTCCGAGTGAACCCCCAGGATGATAAGCTGGAGAACGCCCAACAACCCAA
Source organism: Rapana venosa (assembly GCA_028751875.1). Taxonomy (NCBI): domain Eukaryota; kingdom Metazoa; phylum Mollusca; class Gastropoda; order Neogastropoda; family Muricidae; genus Rapana; species Rapana venosa. The sequence continues at coordinate 60,184,599 of CM054135.1, forward strand.
CAACAACAACAACAACAACATCAACAACATTCATGATTAATGTTGGACACCCCAGAAACACTACCCTGTTCAGGCCACAAGCAAAATGTGTGTATACACAGACACTCCCCAGCACGCACACTTCCCGCCCCCTAAGGGCACACTCCCTTATCAGCTAACTGTCCCTGTTATTATCTGTTTCCCGTACTGCTAGCGGGAACACAGGCGCCCCTTGTGTGATTCCCCAAGATGCTCAGGCTTGCTGCCAGCATCTGAACCGACTTGAGGCATGGACACACTCATGGAGAAGCATCGACTTTTCACCACAGGAGAAAGCTGCAGGTTCCATTCCCTTAGGGGATGGTCATTACAAGGTGGTGGGTTTTTTTTATTTATTCTGATGCTATCATAGTTTGGTATTGATCATTTTATGATCATTCTCGTGTCTACTGTTCATTTTTCCTCTGCTTCAATAATGTCCTGTTTGATCTCTCCATTTAAAAAAACACTCTATGTGTGTGTGTGTGGTGTGTGTGTGTGTGTGTGTGTGTGTGTGTGTGGTGTGTGTGTGTGTGTGTGTGTGTGTGTGTGTGTGTGCGTGCATCCGTGTGTGTGTGTGTTCAGTTGAGGTCCAAGCTAGCATTATCCATCAGTTCTGTTTCAGGTTGCCTGTCTATTGATCATGTTCAGATGAAAAGTACATACAGCATCAGAGCTTTTCGTTTGCTCTGTACTGTTGGCACATTGTTAAAAAATGTTCACCAAAATGAATAGAAATGATATTCGATTATTTTTTTCAATAAAACACGATACAGTTATAGTCTGACATTTTCTTGGTTGTCAGGTTTTGGAACAACGTTTTTGGAACGATTCTCACGTCATGAGTTTCATGTTCCATTCCTCTTGGAGTGCCAAGAAAAATGCTGTATACAGTGACTTAAGACATACCTCCTATTATTTTGTGATGCTAGTTCTCAACCACCAGATTGTGGAAACATTCTCATGTTGATTGAATTGAATTCCATAGGCCATTTTACCTGCAGTGCCAAAGAAAAATGCTGTATCATGTGACAGCGACTGATTCATACGAGTAATCATTTTATGGACATGCACTCCTGGACAAAGCTCGAAAGTACCGCAGGTTTTTATTCATAAAAGTAACCCAGCCAGACACAAGGAACAGAGAATTTAACAAAATGTACACTTGCAGATGCAGAGTGCACTTTATGGAGTTTACAGAACTCTTGTAGTGTACATATATTCCCTGATATGAAGGAACATGGAGCCTGAAGGTCTTCTTTACATTGTCATCTTTGTAGGGTTGCTATGTTTGGTTTTCAATTTCCATCATCAATTTTCTCAGAGAGGACTGCCGGGTGGGTGGGTGGATAAGGAGACAAAGTTAAATAAAGAAGAAACCTAATGTGGATTTTGGGAACTGAGTTATCCTCCTCTGTAGAAAAAGTTTGTAAAAAATCTCACACAAATCATCTGAAAGCAAATACTGCAGAAAAAAGAGAGGCTTATTATGACTGATAATTGCTTTCCTCGAGTATTGTCTTCGATTTGTTCTGAATTAGTGTCTGGACATGTGCTGTTGACAGTAAAGTATATTTCTTTGCATGAAAAAATGTACAATCAATTGGTCAAATTCCCTAACATTGTACACATCAAGAAGTGTTTTCAATATAAAAGAAACTCAAAAGAAAGCAGCAAATAGCATGCTTGCATGCTCAGTAGCCCTTTGTAAAAATGGTAGTTTTCTTAAAGGAGTATACTGTCGTGGTTAATTTGAATTTGATATAATATGGGAAATCTATGATGAGCTACAATGATAATAAGGTACATGCATGTACATAATATTGACACATTGATGTGCCTTCACACACACACACAACACACACACAACACACACACACACACACACACACACCACAACACACACACACACACACACACACACACACACACACACACACACACACACACACACACACACAACGTGCGCTGCGCGTGCACACACGCACCCAGACAAGTTGAAAAAAAGGTAGACGAAGCAAGACATTGGCACAAGCAGAAAAGAAATGAGCAGTAAATGCCAGAATGGTCATTAGCAAGCCATGATAGCTCCCTAGGAGTGGGAGCGCCTATATACACACACAGCGCACGCGTGCGCGCGCGCGCGCGCGCACACACACACACACACACACACACACACACAACACACACACACACACACACACACACACACACACACACACACACACACACACACACACACAAGAAGTTGTTTTTTTTTAAAGCAGAGAGATCAAACAGGACATTATTAAAGGCAGAGAAAAAATGAGCAGTAGACACGAGAATGATCAATACCAACCGTGATAGCATCAGAATAAAAAACAAACAACAACCACCTTGTAATGACCATCCCCTAAGGGAATGGAACCCGCAGCTTTCTCCTGTGGTGAAAAGTCGATGCTTCTCCATGAGTGTGTCCATGCCTCAAGTTGGTTCAGATGCTGGCAGCAGGCCTAGGCATCTTGGGGAATCCCACCGGGGGCGTCTGTGTTCCCGCTAGCAGTATGGGAAACAGATAATAACAGGGACAGTTAGCTGATAAGGGAGTGTGCCCTTAGGGGGCGGGAAGTGTGCGTGCTGGGGAGTGTCTGTGTAGACACACATTTTGCTTGTGGCCTGAACAGGGTAGTGTTTCTGGGGTGTCCAACATTAACCATGAATGTTGTTGTTGTTGTTGTTGTTATTGTTGTTGTTGGGTTGTTGGGTTGCTGGGTTGCTGGGCGTTCTCCAGCTTATCATTCTGGGGTTCACTCAGAATATGCACCCTGTCTCACTCTTCCCATTTGGAATAAATCACTTAAACAATAAATTATTACCGGATGAGAAGTTTGCCTGTTTTGACTTTTGAAATACGTACCATAATAAACAGCTATTCTCCTACTTCAGAGGATTTGTTTTCTTTTTTAAAGGTGTGCGCAAGTTTAATGTAAGCATTGGCACTTAGCTCATATCAATGACTAATGACAGTTTGGGTGATCAAGATTTCAGAATGTCTCATTTTTTTCTAGGTAACAGGGATAGAAGGCCAGGGATAAAGATTAATATACTTGCACCATTGAGAACTAAAATAAAATACATATACATACATGAAAAGCTTGAATTGTTGCACCCCAAAAGTGTTCCTGCAAACTCATGCAATGAACAATTGGGTTGGGTTTTTCTCTCTGTGTGTGAGAGAGAGAGAGAATATTGATAAATGATTAAATGTGTTCAATGTGTGTAAGCAGAGCTGATAGTCGCACATCAATTCAAAACTTAGAGTAGGGACAGAGGTCCCAGAGTGTCTCATCATTTTCTGCTTGAGAAGGATAAAGTTCATGTTCAGGCAGTTGGTGTGTGTGTGTGTGTGTGTGTGTGTGTGTGTGTGTGTGTGTGTGTGTGGTGTGTGTGTGTGTGTGTGTGTGTGTGTGTGTGTGTGTGTGTGTGTGTGTGTGTGTGTTATATCAGCGCGGCAACACACTGAATGCGAAGATTGAAATGCAGAGTCGGAAATTTCGAAAGAATCTTTCACTCAAAGTTCCATTAACGCTGTTTCTTTTTCCATACGCGCGCGCGTTTCTTTTTGTGTGTGTGTGTGTGTTGTGTGTGTGTGTGTGTGTGTGTGTGTGTGTGTGTGTGTGTGTGTGTGTGTGTGGTGTGTGTGTGTGTGTGAGTGTTTGTGTGTGTGTTTGTGTGTGTGTGTTTGTGTGTGTTGTGTGTGTGTTTGTGTGTGTGAGAGAGAGAGTGTGTTTTTGAGTGTGTGTTGTATGGTGTGTGTTGTATGGTGTGTGTGTGTTGTTTTCAGCTAATGTTTAAACTACGATAACTATGCCTGTAGTTGGAATGCGGCTACCTTAATGGTGCACAAACGGTGGCATAAATAAAACTCTCACCATTGGGGAACCCCCAAGATGTAGCAGCATAACAAAGCAACAAAACACAACCCAAACAAAACAAGACAAGCCGAAATAAACACCAAGCAGGCAAACAAAACCAAAAAAACAACCTCTCAAAATTCCCATAATCAAAAACAGAATACCATTCTCTTTATCTCTCCATTTTGTCCATTCAAGTTCTTTCCATTATCCATGAATCATCAGGTCTGTGTCGGGGTTGTCTCCTGATTGTAATCGGAACATCACAGCACAAATCATCAGTGCTGTTTGTTGGCTCTGGCTCGTTAGCATAGTTTTCGATTTATTCTCACGTAGGTACGATATTTAATCTTCTCTATCAATAGGGTTTATTATCACAGGTATAGTGTGACATTTTGTTGGCTGTCAGGTTTTGAAGGAACTTTTCTGGAACAATTCTCACGTCGACTTAATGAACGAGTTTCGTGTTCCATTCATCTTGAAGTGCCAAGGACAAACGATGCTATCCTGTTACAGTGACTTAAAACATATCTTCTGTCATGTTGTGAATTAAAAATTTTAAACTGTGTTTTGTGAAAGAATTCCCATGTTGATTTAATTGATGTTCATGGTCCATACGACTTAAAACGCCAAAAGACAAACACGTTGCATTATGTAACAATGGCTGAACACCCGAATCATCCTTTTATGAATGTACCACTCCCTGCATAAAGTGCTGAAACACCGAGACTTGTTCTCGTAAAAGATCCCAGCAAGACACGAGTGACAGTAAAAAGGTAAAGGTGTCCCATAACCTATGTGGTCGTAGGGAAGTGAAGCATCAGAGACCTCAACTTCTCAAGGGGCCAACATATTGAGGGCGGCGCCCATCTCTTCTCCCTCGCTGCTTTACCTTCCCTGACCCTAAAGAGAGCAGGTACCCATTTACAGCTGGGTGAGCTGGGGGACTGTACTGAAGCCAAGAAGCGCGAACGGTCACCCATCCGAGTGGTAACCACGCTCGATACTGCTTAACCTTAGCTGGGGAAGGCGAGTGCTCTGCTCACTGAGCTATCTCGTCCCCCAGAGACAGCGGATAGCAAAATAAGAAAAAATGTACACATGCTGTTTCGTGCTTGCACATCACAGAAATGACAGACGTCTTGTAGGCTGTGCAACCTGCCTGGCAAGAAAGGCACAGGAATCCTCTGCTGGCCTGAAGGTCTGCACTTTTTCAGCATTCAGGGCTGCTTGCTGTGTTTGCTTGAATTCAGTTTCTATCCACTGTTCGCTCAGAGAAAATCGGGGGTCTGTAAGATAAAAGGAGCTAGATATAGAAGAAATCTGATGTGGAATTGGGGCAAAATGAGTTCACCGCCTCCACTGAAAGAACAAGTTTGTGATGAATCTCATGCAAAGGAGGTCAAGGCATAATATGCTGAAGAGTAGACAGGCATTTGTCTCCATTATTCTTTGTGTGTGTGTGTGTGTGTGTGTGTTGGGGTGTGTGTGTGGTGTGTGTGTGTGGTGTGTGTTGTGTGTGTGTGGTGGTGTGTGTGGTGGGGTGTGTGTGTGTGGTTTTATCATTTATTAATTTCTTCTTTTATTTCGAGGATAATGGAATGGAATGGATAATGGTGTGTGTTTTTGTGTGTATTCATGTGTGTATGTGAGAGAGAGAGAGAGACAGACAGAGAGACAGACAGAGAGACAGACAGAGAGACAGAGAGAGACAGAAAACAGAGAGAGACAGAGACAGAGATACAGACAGACAGAAGGCAGACGAGGACCGAGAGAGACCGAGAGGCACCTAATACAACTGGAGAGAGAGAGAGAGGAGAGAGAGAGAGAGAAGAGAGAGAGAGAGACGACAGAAGAGAGAAGACAGAGAGAGAGAGAAAAAAGCAAGAGACAGAAGAAAAGAGACAAAGACAGGACAGACAGACACACAGATACACAGACAGAGACAGAGACACAGACACAGACACAGAGAGACAGGCAGACAGAACATCCCAACAAACAACTGTGAGAGTGTGATCAGCGATGGTGAGCATGCAACTGATCAATACCACACACACAAAAAGCAGTAGAACAATCAAACGAAAACAAGCAATCGAGCACACACTCACACAGAGGCATAGGGGGACGGGACAGCCTAGTGGTTAGAACATTGCGCTCGCAATCTGACGATCCTGGTTCGATTCCCGTTCAAGGGATATTAATTTTCCCCTGGAGTTAACATCAGTGCAGACTCCACTCTCCCCAAAAGTCCTTCGGATGAGACTTAAAAACCGAGGCCCCGTGTGCGAACGCACGCAGAACATCTCGCGCACACGTTAATTCCTGTTCCGCTTTTCGTAAGAGTAGGCCATTGTGTGCCATGGGGGAAACAGATGACAGAATTAACAAAACCGCATACACACGGGGACTGGATATAAAAGAAAAACCACATAGGTGCTTATTCCATTATCCTCGATATAAAAGACTAAAATAAAAAAAATAAAATAAAACATTAAACAACCAACACACACATGCACGCACGCACACACACACACACACACACACACGCACGCACGCACGCACACACAACCGCAACACACACACACGCACACACACACACGCACACGCGCACACACAATGTTACAAGTGCCTAAAGAAATGTAGCTAAGATCGATGCCTCTGTGAACGACCCTTCTCCTGCCCCGAGTCAAGAACGTATTCATAGTGCTTCAAGCTAGCA
>CM054135.1:60203728-60206228 GCA_028751875.1 Rapana venosa
GAGAGAGAGAGAGAGAGAGAGAGAGAGAGTGTGTGTTGTGTGTGTGTGTGTGTGTGTGTGTGTGTGTGTGTGTGTGTGTGTGTGTGTGTCTGTGTCTGTGTCTGTGTGTGTGTGTGTTGGGGTGGAATTGAACCTAAGACTGTTCATGTTTTTTGTCCACCCTTCGTGTTATATATACATATGCACGAGTTCAAATATCCGCGTTAAAGATCCCATAACTCGTGTCAGCGTGCAGTGGGTTAAGAAAACACGAACATGCCTTGCATACAGCCCCGATGTCGGAATGCAGCTACCTTCGTGGTGGGGCAAAAAAGGTCGCGTACGCAAAATCTCACCATTGGTGAACCTCGTTGCTCTAGCCGAAAACCACGAAGGGAAAAAACAATTTTTGTGTGACAGTTCGTCCATTTTAGACTGCAAGACCCAAACGAACAGGTTTGAACGGTCTTTCAGAGTCGCATCGCAAGGTGAAAAGGATTGCGTTTCCCTTTCTGCCTGAGAGAGAGAGAGAGAGGGGGGGGGGGGGGGGGGGGGGGGGGAGGGGGGGGGGGGGGAGGGGGGGAGAGGGGGAGGGGGGAGAGAGGGGGGGGGGGGGAGAGAGGGGAGAGGGGGAGGGGGGGGAGGGGGGAGTGAGGGAGAGGAGGAGAGAGAGAGAAGAGAGAGGGGGGGAGAGAGAGAGAGGGGTGAGTGAGAGAGAGAGAGTGAAAGAGGCGAGAGGGGTGGAGAGAGAGAGTGGGGGGTGGAGAGAGAGAGGGGGGGTGGAGAGAGAGGAGGGGGTGGAGAGAGAGAGGGGGGAGAGAGAGAGAGAGAGAGAGAGGAGTGAGTGAGAATGAGTGTGAAAAGAGAGAGAGAGAGAGAGAGAGAGAGAGAGAGAGAGAGAGAGAGAGAGAGAGAGAGAGAGAGAGAGAGAGAGAGAGAGAGCGAGACAATGACAATGACAATGACAAATTCTTTTATTTCGAGGATAATGAATAAGCACACATGTGCTTTTTTACATCCAGTCCCCGCCCGTAGGGATACATCTTAATAATAATAACCCATTACTTATACAGTCTCACAATAGAAACAAGGGGAAATAACCCTTAACCCGAGAGAGAGAGAGAGAGAGAGAGGGAGAGAGGAGAGAGAGAGGGAGGGAGAGAGAGAGAGGGAGAGAGAGAGAGAGAGAGGGAGAGAGAGAGAGAATTTCTTTCACCATCAATGTCAAAAGAAGAATGATTATTAATCTATCAGCTGTTTAGATTTTTTTTAAAAAGAAACAAAACAAGCAAACAACAAAAACAACCCAATAACAACAACAACAAGACAACAAACTAAAACAAACAAAAGACCAAACAAAAACCAAACCAAACCCTGAAGAACACTCTACACACGTAAGCTTACATTCCGCTAATGAGAAACAGGCGATCCATCAACTGCTGAAAAACTTCATTTGCTTTGTTTTGTTTTGCTTTTGTTGGTTTTTGTTTTGGTTTGGTTTAGTTTGGTTTGGTTTGGTTTGCTTTCGTTTGGTTTGGTTTAGTTTGAATTGGTTGGTTTGGTTTGGTTTAGTTTGCTTTGCTTTAGTTTGGTTTGGTTTAGTTTGCTTTGGTTTGGTTTGCTTTGCTTTAGTTTGGTTTGGTTTAGTTTGCTTTGGTTTGGTTTGGTTTGGTTTGCTTTGCTTTGCTTTAGTTTGGTTTGGTTTGGTTTGGTTTGGTTTGCTTTAGTTTGGTTTGGTTTGCTTTGCTTTGCTTTAGTTTGGTTTGGTTTGGTTTGGTTTGCTTTGCTTTGCTTTAGTTTGGTTTGGTTTAGTTTGGTTTGGTTTGCTTTGCTTTGCTTTAGTTTGGTTTGGTTTAGTTTGAATTGGTTTGCTTTGGTTTTGTATGGTTTAGTTTGGCTTGGTTTGGTTTGGTTTGGTTTGGTTTGCTTTGTTTTGCTTTAGTTTGGTTTGGTTTAGTTTGCTTTGCTTTAGTTTGCTTTGCTTTAGTTTGGTTTGGTTTAGTTTGGTTTGGTTTGCTTTGCTTTGCTTTAGTTTGTTTTGCTTTAGTTTGGTTTGGTTTAGTTTGGTTTGGTTTGGTTTAGTTTGGTTTGGTTTGGTTTGGTTTAGTTTGGTTTGCTTTAGTTTGGTTTGCTTTGGTTTGCTTTGCTTTAGTTTGGTTTGCTTTGGTTTGGTTTGGTTTGGTTTGCTTTAGTTTGGTTTGGTTTGCTTTGCTTTGCTTTAGTTTGTTTTGCTTTAGTTTGGTTTGGTTTAGTTTGGTTTGGTTTAGTTTGGTTTGGTTTGGTTTAGTTTGGTTTGCTTTAGTTTGGTTGGTTTGCTTTGCTTTGCTTTAGTTTGTTTTGCTTTAGTTTGGTTTGGTTAGTTTGGTTTGGTTTGGTTTAGTTTGTTTTGCTTTAGTTTGGTTTGGTTTGGTTTGGTTTTAGTTTGGTTTGCTTTGCTTTGGTTTGGTTTGGTTTGGTTTAGTTTGGTTTGGTTTAGTTTGGTTTGCTTTAGTTTGGTTTGCTTTGCTTTAGTTTGGTTTGG
>CM054135.1:60211228-60241228 GCA_028751875.1 Rapana venosa
ATATAATAACCTAGTTCTAAACTTTCAATAAGTTTTAATTTATTATTGATTTATTGTTGATATTTTTTCTTGATTTTACTTCGTTTACCCAAGCTGTATGTGTCTTTCGATGAAAGACGCTTCTTTTAGACTAGCGTTGATTGTGTGGAAGACTCCTTACTCCAAAATAACCGATTTACTTTTTGGTATAACTGAATAGAAAAAAAGCAAAACCGCGGATCAGATATCAGTTTGTAAAAAAAAGGAGTTAGTTCTGTTGTTCTTATTGTTGTTGTTTGCTGCTATTATTATAGATGTAATTCTTCGTCTTCTAAATATTACTCCTCCTGTTGTTATCGTTGTTGCTGTTGTTGTGGTTGTCATTTGTCTTTCTTCTTCTTTTTTCATCTCCTTTTCTATGTCCTCCATTGTTTTGTACGTAGTAGAGGTAGCAGAGGTACCAGTAGTAGAAGTCGCAGTAGCTGCAGTAGTAGTGTAAGCAACAACAGCAGCACTGGTAGTGGAAACAGTAGTAGCAGCAGCAACGGCAGCAGCAGCTGGAGTAGTAGTAGTTGTGGTGGTGGTGGTGGTGGTGGTGGTGGTATTGGTGGTGTCGCTCTTTTACTATGGATTCCTTTCTTTCAGTAGCTTGTGTTGTTCACTTTGTCTTCGCAGCTGGGTTCTCTTTTTCTTGTATTTGTCTTTTTCCATATTCTCCTTCATCGTCTTTTATTTGTATTTTCCTGATACACACAGAAACAGTGCTGGTGCAGAACATTTAGTTTAATTCTGCTTGCTTGTGGTCCAGAGATCTTACAGTTTTACCAAGCTGTTATCATTACGGACAAGGTATATAGAAATTAATATTTCAATTGCAAATTTTTTTGTTACAAAGAAACAGGGAGATAGAATGAAGTCTTTGAATGTGGACCTATAGAAAGGTGGCAAAAATAGTAGGAAAGACAAAATACCATTGGAACAAGTCCTCATCTTACTAGGAGTCCAAAGAAAACCTTTGAACACAGTCCAAACCTTTCAACTCTCAAATTTTGGCCACGTAATGAGACAGGATTGTCTGCCCCCAAAACAGAGCTGACAGGGAGAGTGGACGGAAAGAGAGGTAGGCGGAGGAAGACCCAGACAACAATGGACAGATGATGTCAAAGACTGGACAGGCAGTAGGCTGGCGGAGTGTTTGTGACTGGCCCAAGACAGACTGTCTCGGAGAGACACGACACGTCAACCCCACACACTTCCAACCCGGACTTTTCGCTTTCTAGGCAGGTGCGTTACCTCTAGACCACCGACCCACCCCAAGACTACATTCCATTCTCTGACACAGTGGTAACATGTTTTCCTTGACGAAAGAGCTCTCACCGGAAGTCACCTAAGTGACGTCTGACTACTGTATTAGGAGATGATTCAGTTTGCCGACTACGATTGCGTGTGCGGGTTACACTGTGTTTCATGATGAACGTTAATTTCAGTTGTCCGGCGGGCTACGACCTTCGGTCAGTACAACAATAGCTCTACCGCCAGTGACTGACCACACGTTCATTAGCCTTAACTCTCCCCAAGTCCAGAAGAAACGAAAATCAATGCTGACTCCTCAAAGGTGCGAGCGTTCGTCTTGTGGTGAGAGCACAGTCCTGACTTTCCACCCAGGATCGAAGGAAGAGACTGTCACATCATTAGTACGGGTCACACGAGCAACTATTGATTGACCACACTGTAACGCCCCCGTGTGTGTGTGTGTGTGTGTGTGTGTGTGTGTGTGTGTGTGTGTGTGTGTGTGTGTGTGTTGTTCATGTGTGCATACGTCTGTGTGTGTGTTCGCACACGCGGCAAATAAATATCACATTCACAGAGCGATTTGATTTGTTGCTTTACAAGATTCAGCGCTATATAAATTCCATACATTATTATTATTCATTCTACAGATAACATAGCTACATGCAAACAAGAACTAAGAGTTAACACTTCTTTAATTTAACGTCTTTTCACATAAAGGGATATTAGACAAAAAGAGTTAACACTTAAAAAAGAGTTAACACTTCTGCAAGCCTGAGTTCTCTTGTCAGAGATCAGAGAATTTCAGGACCAGGACTGACCCAGGCTTCCAATTTTACAGTGCCTTGTGCTGCATTGTCTGATGATCTTGTCACAGGAGATAATCTCTGCATGGCCACATTAGATGGAATGCGTAGTGCCAGGTCTTCTCCTGTGCTTGTAGCTCTGCAGGAGGTCTGCCCGCTACCCTTAACTCACAACGGTGAATCGGTGGTCTTGAGGTAAAGTACTCGCCTAGAAAGTGAGAAGCGTAGGTTCGAACCCCATTTGAGCCCAAACCTCCTCCCCATCCACTAGATCATGAGTGGTGGTCTGGTTGCCAGTCTTTCAGAATTTAGGCGATAAACCACGATAGTGTGTGCAGCACGCATTCAGGGCACGTAAAAGAACCCACGAATGGGGGAAATGTTTGGCTTCAAAGAGGATCAAACCCTCGACCTTTCGCTTTTTGTAGGCAGGCGCGTTTCTTCTAGACCATCAATTTATACTTCTGAGACCCGATTTTCCCAGAAGAGAGAGAGAGAGAGAGAGAGAGAGAGAGAGAGAGAGAGAGAGAGAGAGGAGAGAGAGACAGACAGACAGACAGACAGACAGACAGACAGAGAGACAGAGAGAGAGAGAGACAGACAGACAGAGAGACACAGAGAGACACAGAGAGACACAGAGAGACAACAGAGAGAGAGAGAGAGAGAGAGAGAGAGAGAGAGAGAGAGAGAGAGAGAGAGAGAGAGAGAGAGAGGAGAGAGAGTAGTTTTACTGACTTTGAATAGTGTACTGTTCAGTGGGCGGAAAGGTTGGGCTGCGAGTTAGTCCGAGTTAAGGTCTATGCATAGAGAGAAAACGACGTGTTCAGAGGCGATGCTAATGCCTTGTTTTTTCTGGTGTCGGTACTGCGGTTTGGTATAAGACGCTCTCACCCCCACAACCCCCCCCCCCACCCCACCCCACCCCTCCAAAGTTACTCTCCTGGGACGAGTTTCCTTGTCACCCACATCAGTAGAAGAAGAAGAAGAAGAAGAAGAAGAGGAGGGAGGAGGAGAGGAGAGGAGGAGGGGGAGGAAGAAGGAGGAGGAGGAGGAGAGAGAAGGAGGAAGGAGGAGGAGGAGGAAGAGAGGAGAAGAAGGAGGAGGAGAGGAAGGAAGAAAAGAAGAGAAGAAGAAGAAGAAGAAGAGAAGAAGAAGAAGAAGAAGAAGAAGAAGAAGAAGAAGAAGGGTATAAAATTTACATAGCGCTGAATCTTACAAAGCAACAAAAAAAATCTAGGCGCTTAACTAGCTGTCGACTTATCGTCCGAGGATACAAAACGGGACACAAAAAGTTTTCACACAACCACAAACTTAACTTTTGATTAAACTATAGATCAAGTATCCATTTACTATTCTTTTCTGTTTGTGCCGCCCCCCCCCCCCCCCTTCCCCCCAAAAAAAAATTGACTGGAGGAATCTATAGCGTGATTGTGTTGCTACGAAGGACTGTCGCTAAACGTTGGTTTAAAAAGTCAGACAGCTTTTCTCCCCTTATAATCGCTTATTGCTCAGCATATTCATGGTCAGTTAGTCAGTTACTTTATTTATTGTCTGCTTTCACAGACTGGGTGGGGGTTGGTGGGTGTTTTTTTTTTATAGTAGAAAGTAGTTTTCTTTTCGGAAAAGTGAATTGGGAAAAAAAAAGAAGAAGAAAAGAACATGGGAATTTCTGGCGTTTGGGTTGAACAAGTGAAGGTAGCAGGTGGCCTAACCCTCCCTTTGGGCTGTTTCGCCCATTCTAACTTACCATCCCCCCCCCCCCCCCCCCCCCCCCCCCCCCCCCCCCCCCCCCCTTCCCCCCCCCCCCCCCCTTCCCTTTCCTTCTCTTTCCCCCTGTATGGTTTGGGTTAGTGGGGGATCCCGTAATCATTCACACCTACAATACCTCTGCGTACCCCCGAGGGTACGGCCCACAAAAACAACATACACCCCGCACGTGCATGCCGCGTGCAGGCAGAACCAGCACGCACCCCGCACCCACACGAGCGGCGCCGCAGCACATCACACCCTAACACAAAACAACCCTCAAAAAACCCTACACACACACCTACCCCCAAACCAACAAACACACACGCACGCACACCACACACCCACCTACACCTACACACGCAGCCCCGCCGCACCAAAAAGATACAAAGAAGAGGGGGGGGAGAGAGAGGGGGGGGGTTGGTAGGGGTTTTTAAAGCATCCCAAGAAATTTTGTTTTGGGATTTAGCGCATATTGATCATTCCCCCTTCTTCTTTTAAAAAAACTTTTACCAAAAGCAAGACAGTTAAAAAAAGAAAACTTGGAAACCCCCTGGGGGACAAAACCCCTCGAAATCTTATTTTTTTAAAAAAAGGGGGAAAAGGGAGGTGGGGTAGAAAGAGGGGTGAAGAAAGGAAAGGGGGGGGGGGGGGGGGGTGGGAGGAGGGGGGGGGGGGTTCATGCTGAAGGGGCCCACAGAAAATTCTCCCTCACGACAGCACCAACCCAACACGTGGCAAGAGTAATTTAAAAAAAAAAAAGGGGGAAAAGAAATATAATGTCCAAAAAATCATTTTTTTTTTTTTGTGTACCCCCCTGTTCCCAATTTTGCACGATTCAGTTCAAAAGTCCACTCCCGCGTTACATGTTGCCGATATAACCATCATGAGTGTTTTGTTTCGCAAAAATTACACACACCTCCAAACAACTTTAGGCAAGGTCCCATTTACCCTTTTTTGTGATAAGTCAAAAAACGCAACCTTTTTTTTTAAAACCTTTCCTTTATATCTACCTTTCTGTTGAAACACTTGCTTCAAACTCTCCGACGTTTTCCCCCTTTTGTTTTCTTTTTTCAAAAACGGTTTTCGAAAATCATCTGTATACAGTTTTCGCTGAAATTATATATTTTTGGGAACTCTCTCTCTGTCTTGCTTCTGTCTCTTCTGTGTGGATACTCGTGTTGGGGTTGTGTGTGGGGGGGGGGGGGGGGGGGGGGGGGGGGGGGGGGGGGGTAAAAAGGCTTAAGTTCAGGAAAAAATAAGAGAAGGCAATTGAACAAAGACACTCAAACGTGAGAGCAAAGAGAAATGAATGTAAATGTTTGTATGTAAATCTTTATACATCGAAGTTTTTTTATTGTAAAATTTTGTGGGCTCTTGGGAAATTTAACTTTCGGAATTAGTTGTAAGCACATATATATATATAAAAATTTTTAAAAAATTATAATAATAATTATTAAATTTTTTATTATATATTATAATATAAAATATATATGACTCCACTTTCCCCCCCAAAATCCCCCAGAAACTAAAATCAGGCCGTGTGTGAACGCCCCAATAAATGTAGTAATTTTGTAAAGTAATATGTATGTTTGTTTATGATGTAGTACAGTTTTATGCATGCAGCATGGTTGTATGTATGTATTAGTAGTATGTATTTGTTGTTGTTTTAAAAATTAAAATATATAAAATAAAAATATATATAATATTATATGTGTGTGTGTTGGTGGAAATTAAATTCTGGTTTTTGTTCTAGTTACATGTGTGTGTATGTGTGTGAGTTAACATCAATGCCGACTCCACTCTCCCAAAAGTCCTCCAGAAACTTTAAACCGAGGTCCCGTGTGTGAACGCACACAGAACATCTTTCAAACACGTTAAACCCCGTTTCGCTTTTCGGAAGAATAGACCATTGTGTGCCGGTGGAAACGGATGACAACATTTTTTTAAAAGCCAACATGCGGACACAGGTGTCATGTTTAGACACCATTCCCGAGGTTGGAATGCAGCAACCTTAATAGTGGGCAAAAAACGGTCACATACCCAAAACCTCACGGTTGGTGAATCTGGGAGCTCTAGCCAAGGAACAGATAAAAAAAAAAGTTGATAATTTTGATCGGAATCTGCTGGTGATGTGTGGGCATCAAAGCAGGCAGTGTGAAGCTATATTTTGTCAGCCTAAAACCGAAGAAAATTTGACACATGCTAAAAACGTCGCTTCCAAACCTTTCTCATTCATTTTTTCTTCTTCTTTTTTCAAAGTTTTTTAAAATTTTCTGACCACCTTTTGTTGTTCTTTTCCCCATTCTTCCCTCTTTTCTTGACTCCCGCAGATGCAGCGTGGCATATTATATGAATTATTCCGGACACCGTGACACCTCCTTGAAAACCATCCACCCCGGCTCTTTTGAGGATGGTGGATGAAAGGCGTTTTAGCCCGATGAGACAATACGCCCATTGTCATTCTCTGTGGCAGAAGCCGCTCTTGTGATGCTTTGTCTCTGTCAGGGAAACGGCAGGGTCAGAGAGATAACGGGAGAATTTTGTGATGCAGAAGAAAATGTTATATCATCGTGGGTTGTTTTTTTTTTTATATAGTATATAGACTTTGGAATAGCTTTTGATCCTGTTAAATGACTTCTTTTTTGCCACCTAAGGCTCCCCCACGTCCCTTCCCCCACCCCCCCCCCCCCCCCCCCCCCACGGCTTTTATCATTAATCGAGACATCTACGCACAAAGGTTAAAATCCTGCGTATGTTGGTGATAAAATGTTTGATTTGTTTTGGTTGTAACAATGAGGTGAAACAAGGTGGACATTTATATCCACTCATGTTTTTGCACTGTATATGATTGACTGAAAGACTTGTAAGTGTGCCAAGAGACAAAACTGTTGAACAAGTCTCAAGAAAAAAAATTTTAAAACAACATTTGTACGTATTGCTCTATCTTACAAAAGTGAAAGTGGTATCCTTTATACATATATAAATATATATATATATATATATATATATATATATATATATATATATATATATATATATATATATATATATATTATATATTATATATATATATATATATATATAGATATAATATATATATATATATAAAGATATAGATATATATATTCTTTTGTATTGAGGATAATGGAATAAGGACTTGTGTGCTTTTTTGCATCTAGTCCCCGTGTGTATGCAGTTTGTAAATTTTGTCATCCGTTCCCACCGTCACACAATGGCCTACTCTTCCGAAAAGCGGAACGGTTTTAACGTGTGCGCAAGATGTTCTGCGTGCGTTCGCACATGGGACCTCGGTTTATAGTCTCATCCGAAGGCAAACATGTGTTTTATCTATCCTAATAATGCTGTTAATATCAGCAGTAACAAAGAATCTATTTTTATCTCCATTGTTACAGACAGACAGATTGACAGACAGCCCGACAAACAGACACCACACACACACTCACACACACACCACCCACCCCACACACACACACACACACACACACACACACACACACACACACACACACACACACACACACACACACACAATCACATCACATCACATCACATCACATGTGGGCTACAGTGTCACTGTATAAGCGAGAGTAAGCCTGTCTCATTGTGTTTTTTTTCCAGCCAATAACTCCCACCCAGTAATGATACTTCGGATAGAATAATTCTCGTCCCGAACTATTCAGCCAGCACCCATTTTGCCGAAACCAATCTCTCGCCGCATATATCTCTATATATGTATACGCTACAATGAATGCTCGCTTTATGGCCGGCAAGCGGACAATTTTGTATTTATTTGAATGTTGGCTAGTTGATGCGTTGTTGTGCTTTGCTACTGATTTTTGTTTGTGTCGTGTTAGAACGAACGAAGGAATGAACGAATCATTTTTTTCTTTTTAGTATTGAAGGAAAGGAATAAGCACGCATTGTGACTTTCATATCTAGCCATTAGTCAAGGAAAATCAATAAGAATAAACAACAACAAACAAGCAACCAAATAAATATCTGAACGAAAACTAATAATGCAGTACTATCAATATAAAAAAGAATATGAATACTGTAGTCAGTAAGAAAGAAAATGTACGAAAAAGAAAAAGGAAGGAAAGAAAAGTAATACACATCTTCAAAAAATTCCGAGGAGAGAGAGAGAGGAGGAGAGAGAGAGGAGGAGAGGAGGAGGGAGAGAGAGGAGAAGAGAGAGAGAAGAGAAGAGAGAGAGAGAAATCCAATTAAATAAAATCAAATCAAATTCTTTTATTTCGAGAATACTAAATAAGCACACTCATATCCCATTTTGTTTTTACATCCAGCCCCTCCCCCACACCCCCGTTGAGAGACAGAGACAGACAGACAGACAGACAGACAGACAGACTGGCAGACAGAGAGTACTACTACAACTTCCCTCACTACCCCTCATTCATTTATCACTTTTATTGCACCTTTTTCCAACGGCACCGAGCGCGGGGACAGACGGATAGTGATGGTGCAATTAACACCAGTGGCGTGCCGCATTCATGCGCAGTCACACAAACCCACACCCTCTCCTCTCCATCCCTCAGACTCAACAAAAGCACTTAATTTGTCTCAGTTCTTCTCCTCCCTCCCCAATCCCCCACTTCCCCATTATCTCTGTCTCTCTGTCTCTCACAGCATGCATTCCCCCCACTCCATCCATCTCCTCTTGACCACGCAGTCAAGAGAAACAGAGAAAAATAATAGATCCGTAAGGCTGAGGGTGAAATAGTAGTAACAATCATCATCATCATCACCATGGCGTCGTCGTCGTCGTCACTGTCGCCTTACCCTTATAAATCGTCGTCGTCGTCATCATCTTCGTGGTCATCGTCGTCGTCGTCATCGTCGTCGTCGTCGTCGTCATCATCATCAATCATCATCATCATCATCATCATCGTCGTCGTCGTCCGTCGTCGTCATCATCATCACCATCACCATCATCATCATCAATCATCATCATCGTCGTCGTCGTCTCGTCGTCGTCGTCGTCGTCGTCGTCGTCGCCGTTGTCGTCGTCGTCATCGTCATCATCATCTGTTATGCGTACTGTACTTTTCCTCTGGTACAAAGCGCAGGGCGGATGCTAAGGGTTGGTTGTAATGGCTAGCAATGACAAGATCAATCAACACACACGCTTTTCACAGAAACCCCCCTGCCCTGCCTGTCCTCTATACTGCACAGGCTCAACGAAAGCACATAAGTTTTGTCCCTCTGTGTGTGTGTGTGTGTGTGTGTGTGTGTGTGTGTGTGTGTGTGTGTTCTGTGTGTGTGTGTGTCTGTGTGTCTGTGTGTATGTCTCTCTATCAGTCAGTCTCTGTCTCTGTCTCTCTCTCTCAGACTTTTATGGTAAATTGGGGAGAGTGAGGGGGAGGTGTAAAGAGGGTAGGTGTAAAGAAGCTTTGTGGCTATCCATTTACCCTTGATAAAAACAAATATTGTACTCGTATTCTCTCTCTTTTTCTCTCTGTATCTCTCTGTCTGTGTGTCTGTCTGTCTATGTCTGTCTGTCTGTCTCTCTGTCTGTCTCCCTCTCTCTCTCTGTGTCTGTCTGTCTCTCATCACGCATGCATTTTGCAGTCTCTTCCCTTCATCCTTCATTACCTACCACATACACACACACGCACGCACGTGCGCGCGCTTCGCCCACGCACACTGTTTTTCACTGACATCTTTTTTTTTTTTAAAGAAGAGGCGAAGATGGTTATTGACAAGAAAGATTTGAAAATCGATTGTACTATTGAATTTGTACTTGGTGAATTTTCTTGTTTGTTTGTTTGACAATTAAGATGTACTGCCCATGACTAATAAGAGTTATGTATCGACCTGATTGATTGGATTGGTTTGAAGGATAATCGTTTAATTGAAATGCTTGGTAGTTACAGATCTTATGCTCTTTGTTTTAACTCATTCATCGATTTATTCATCATTTCATTAATGTTTTCCCCAAACTCGGAATGTGGCTATTTTCATGGTAGGCAACAACAAAAACCGACCGTATACTTAAAATCTCACCTTTGGTGAACCTCGGAGCTACTAGTCAAGGACAGGTAAAGGAAACGTCTCAGAAATCGAGTATCTATGAACAGTTGTATCTGTGAATGACTGTTGTGGTGGTCATGCCTCAAAAGGATACGGGAGGCTGGTATAATAATAATAATACTATATGGAATTTATATAGCGCTGAATCTTGTGAAAAACAAACAAATCGAAGCGCTTGCACTCAAATCATTTCACTGTTCACTGTTCACTGGTCCCGTAACCCGCCAGGGTCGTGGGGGCGCTGCATGGTGGACGAACGGTGGACCAGCTGGCTCCACTTAGTGCGGTCGTGGGCAAGTGCCTGGGTGACACTGAAGTCCTCCCCTGTCCAATCACGGATGTCGTCGGCCCACTTTCTCCTCTGTCTGCCCCGTCTTCTCTTCCCCTGGACTGTTCCTTGCAGGATGGTCTTTGCAAGTCCTTCTGAGCGTGTTACGTGCCCATACCATCTGAGTTTCTTCTTTTTCGCCGTGGTCAGTAGGTCTTCATAACCCCGCACCTGTTGAGTGATCATTCTGCGGACTTCATTGTTGGTGACATGGTCCTTGTATGAGATGCCAAGGAGCCTTCTGAGGCATCTCATTTCTACTGCTTGGATCCTCCTTTGTAGGTCTGCGTTTAGTGTCCATGCCTCACATGCGTAAAGCATGATTGAGGTGACTAGCGCGTTTAGTAACTTTACCTTGGTTCCGAGAGGGATGTTTCTGTCTTTCCATATGGTCTTCAGTCTTGCCATTGCTGCTGCTGTTTGTGCCGCTCTTGCTAGGATTTCGGTCTTCGATCCCTCCTCACTTATGATGGCTCCAAGGTACTTGAAATGGTCAACTGTCTCCAGTTCTTTTCCGCTGACAGTGATCTTGGTGGTGATTGGCTGGGCACTGTTTGTCATGAGCTTGGTTTTCTCGGCACTGATTTCCATGCCGTATCGGGAGGATATTTCGTCCAGTTTCTTCACTAGGTTGGCCAGTTCCTCTTCATTTCCTGCCATCATTTACACGCATGCAACTCTCCTTAAACATAATGAACAACATATTTCAAATCCATGTGCGCGCACGCACGTACGCACACACGCACACGCGCGCGAACACACTTAGGAGGTGAAGGATGCTGTTGAAAATTAGGGACAGATATGAGGGGAAAGTCTCAGGTAGAAAATAAGTGTGTTTTGAGGCTATAGACTTGAGACAGACTCCTTTATCTATTTCTGACTGGATCATTGAACAAACGATGAAATGATCCACCCATCCTTGAATGAACTGAAATGGTGCCTTTTTACTTATCAAAATTAATCGTGACATAATTATATAGTAAACAAACCCCTTTGTTAGAGGGAGAGGGAACTTTAACATTGCATGGCATCTGGTGGAGGGGAGAGATAGGCTAGCGTGCGTGTGCTGGAGGTGGCTGCGAGTATTATGTGGACAAATGCGTGTGACTGGTAGCATGACAGTGTCCCATCCATAACCTATAAGGTCGTAAGGGAGCGAGGCTTCGGAGACCTCAGCTTCTCTAAGTGGCCAGCATCTTGAGGGCGGCGCCCATCTCCTCTCCCTCGCCGAGGAACGGGGATGGGGATGGGGGGAGGGGAGGGGGGGGGGGCAAAAGTTTATCTTGACCACAGAAGGCAGGGAGTGTCACATTGATCAACGTTAAGTCACCATGAAGCCCATCAACCCGAAGACCCTTTGAACTGCCACTCCGGTCATGTGTGGGTCAATGTATGTGGAATGATAGCCTGCACTGCATCCTTTTGTTCCATCTGCCTTCCTTCCTTCCTTCCCCCCTTCCTTTCTTTCTTCCTTCCTTTCTTCCTTTCTTCCTTCCTTCCTTGAAAACTTCACTGCCTCTTCCTGTGCTTGGTCAGTGGTCACAAACATCACCATCACCATCACCATCACCGTAGTGCTCCCTGCAATCCTCCTCAATCCCTCCTTCATCCCACAAACAAACCCAGTAGGGTGGAACCTCCTCTGGCTGATCTCTCGCTCCACGGCTTCCTACGACGCCTCCCCCCCCCCTCCCAACACACACACACACACACACACACAAACACACACACACGCACGCACGCACGCACCCTCGCACGCATACACACACGCACGCACACAGACACACACTGAACCATTCCACCCCATATCTCTGTCTCTCTGTTTCTGTCTCTCTCTGTCTCTATTTCTCTCTATCTCTCTTTCTCTGTCTCTGTCTTTCTGTCTCTGTTTATCTCTCTGTCTCTCTCTCTGTCTGTCTCTCTCTCTGTCTGTCTGTCTCTGTCTCTCCCCCTCTCTCTCTCTCCCTCTCCCTGTCTCTCTCACTGTCTCTATTTGTCTGTCTGTTTGTCTGTCTCTCTCCCTCTTCTCTCTCCCACTCTCTCTCTCTCTTTCTCTCTCTCCCTCTCTATCTCTGTATCTCCCCCTTTCTCTTCCTCCCTCTCTCTATTTCCCTCTCTGTCCCCCCATCTCTCTCTACTCCCCCTTTCTCTCCCTCTCTCTCTCTACCCCCCCCCCCCCCCCTCTTTCTCTGTCTCTCTACCACCTTCTCTCTCTCCCTCTGTCTCTCTCCCTCTGTCTCTCTCCCCTCCCTCCCTCCCCCTCTCCCTCCCTCCCTCCCTCTCCCTCCTTCTCCCCCCACTCCCTCTCCCCCTCCCTCCATCCCCCTCTCTCCCTCCCTCCCTCCCCCCCCCCTCTCTCTCTCTCCCTCTCCCTCTCCCACTCTCTTGCATTCCAAGCTTGAAGTCAGCAGGGAGCTATCACTGTCAGGCGGTGACCAATAATTCTTGTTAGTCAGGCCAGCTTCCCTGCTTCCCTGCTTCCCTGCAGTCAGCGGTTCATCATCAGTGATGAGGTGTGGGCAAGGCAGGCAGCTTCATGGGGGATTGGGCCACACAATGTCTGTAACGAACCAACGAATCATGCTGGCTGGGGCTGCTTGTCACGGCGAGGATTTTGGTAGTAAGTGCTGGGTGTAGTGCGCTTGGTCTACCTTCTGCCTTTGGTACGGATAGACAGATCTATAGACAGACAGAGGGGGACTTGGAATACTAGGGCTGTGTGGAAATGCTGGTTTTGATTACGAGTCGGTGGTTGTAGGAATGTTTACAATACAAGCAGGCTCACAGTCATGCAGGAGTGCATGCACTTTCAGGCTTTTGGTATGCATTCTGTGTGTGTGTGCACGTGCGCGCGCACACGCACACACACATACTCTCTCTCTCTCATGACAGTAGTTTGTACACGCATACACAAAACACACGCGCGTAAGTACGAACACACAAACTGCAGCACACAGCAGTTTTGATCTTCCCCCAAATGACCGGTGTTACGGACAAGAATATCGACCCCATAGAAATTTGACACGCTGGTTCAATTTTTGTACGGAGAAGAAAAGAACAAATCATATAAGACTTCTACAAGATCTGACAGTGATAAAAAAAAAACCCACCCCAGAAGTATGTTTTCCACCAAAGTCACTATGCTGCGCAGGATAAGTCTTGCGAATACCAAACTTTCGGAGCGCTAAAAGTAAAAGTCCCATTCTTCCAACGTCTGGAAAGTTTTAATAGATTTTTCTGTGAACAGAACAGCAGAGTGCAGGCAGGCAGGCAGGCAGGCAGGGAAGCAGGCAGGGAGGTGGGAAGACAGCAAAGCGGACAAATGAACGAGGTGACCAAACAAAATTGTGATAAGTTAGATGCCATCTTGTGTCGATATTTAACAGGAAGCCAGGGAACTGTTTAGAGGAGGGATCGTGGTCTGGCTGGTTGTAGCGCATGGTGTCAGCTATGGGTTTCCAGTCTTAAACAAACTTCAGCTACACTTAAACAAACTAGTCTGTGTTGCATTATCTATCTATGCTGTCAACTGTGGGTTTCGAGTCTTAAACAAACTTCAGCTACACTTAAACAAACTAGTCTGTGTTGCATTATCTATCTATGCTGTCAACTGTGGGTTTCGAGTCTTAAACAAACTTCAGCTACACTTAAACAAACTAGTCTGTGTTGCATTATCTATCTATGCTGTCAACTGTGGGTTTCGAGTCTTAAACAAACTTCAGCTACACTTAAACAAACTAGTCTGTGTTGCATTATCTATCTATCTATGCTGTCAACTGTGGGTTTCCAGTCTTAAACAAACTTCAGCTACACTTAAACAAACTAGTCTGTGTTGCATTATCTATCTATCTATGCTGTCAACTGTGGGTTTCCAGTCTTAAACAAACTTCAGCTACACTTAAACAAACTAGTCTGTGTTGCATTATCTATCTATGCTGTCAACTGTGGGTTTCCAGTCTTAAACAAACTTCAGCTATACTTAAACAAACTAGTCTGTGTTGCATTATCTATCTATCTATGCTGTCAACTGTGGGGTTCGAGTCTTAAACAAACTCCAGCTACACTTAAATAAACTAGTCTGTGTTGCATTATCTATTTATCTATCTATCTATCTATCTATCTAATCGCTATTTTCTCTTTCTCCATTCATCAATACAAGGGTCTACCATGCATATTGGAAGTATTTCGTATCTATTACTGCATAATTCTGACCCGGATTTCACTATACAAGTAAGGAGCAGCCTGACCAATACAGCCAGAAGCAGATGGTTCTTACCGTACACTACGTCCCACAACCAACCACCTTAGTGTCAAGCTGTACTTCTTTTCAGTCAGGTCATTTCATCCCAATACGCTCTTGTTCAACGTCTTTGGTGACATGAACAAACCCATGACATATGCCTGACTAATATCGGCAGTTGTTCCCTCAAAGAGCTTCAATATTGCAGACTTGCTCTGTCGTCTACTACTTCCTCTTCTGCTACTCTGGGCTCTTCTCTGTTCTTCAGTTCAGTATAAACTTTCAGCATCACTGTGCTTGATAAGATTTGATGGTTCTGTGGTTCTCTGGCATCGCAGTTATCAGGAAGAGGTATGCATACATATATGCGAATTAAGAAAACTGTGTTGACATCTTACCATAAGCTGTGCAAGCTACGAAAAATTGGCTGAAGATAGGAATACTTTCATGCATGAAACAGTGAAAAGATAGGCATGGAAGCATCACTAAGGCACAGAGAGAAAGAGAGAGAGGGGGAGGGGGAGAGAGAGAGAGAGAGAGAGAGAGAGAGAGAGAGAGAGAGAGAGAAGAAGAGAGAGAGAGAGAGAGAGAGAGAGAAAGGAGAGAGAGAGAGAGAGAGAGGAGGGAGGGAGGTAGAGGGAGACAGACAGATAGAGAAAGACAGATAGAGAAAAACAGACAAACAGATAGACAGACAAAAACAGAGACTGAAACAGACACACAGACAGACACACAAAGACACACATGCGAAAAGACAGAAGGAAATGACAAGTTCAGCAAGAAAAGCCCCAGAACAACGACATACAGTGTGTATGCAAAAGAAGCTAGGATGCTGCTGCTGATGATGCAGGCACAAGACTAGGCTAGGCTAGGCTAGGCAGGAGAGGACAGGGCAGGGCAGGGCAGGGCTAAGTCGAGCTGAGCCAGTTCAGCCTGAGTGAAGCCAGACACACGTGGCGACTGGACACTGCCTGTCGCTTTTTGACTGATTAAATTAAGTGAAAAGTCTCCCCCAGAAATGGAGCAGCAGCCACGAGACATATCAGTGGCATCCGTGGGGAATTCAATCCTTTCAACAGCCTCCCTCTGTTCCTGTGTGTCTGTGTCTGTGTGTCTGTGTCTGTAGTGTGTGTGTGTGTGTGTCTGTAGTGTGTGTTGTGTGTGTGTGTGTGTTTTGTGTGTCTCTCTGTCTATGTGTCTATCTGTCTGTGTCTGTGTGCCTATGAATCGCATTTAAGCATTATACTCTATAATTGTATAGGAGAGTTTCTTTCAGAAGCATGACATCGCAACCTAGGCCACAGTATGTACCTACAGTACCTCAGTCGTCTCTGTCAGATTTCGTGTGAAGACTTTTCTGTCTCACAAGGGAATTTGGGACTGCTCGTCCTTCGGATGAGACTATAAACCGAGGCCCCGTGTGCGAACGCATGCATAACATCTTGCGCACACGTTAAATCCTGTTCCGCTTTTCGAAAGAGTAGGCCATTGTGTGCCGGTGGGAACAGATGACAAAATTTACAAAACCGCATACACACGGGGACTGGATGTAAAAAAAAGAACCTGAGTGCTTATTCCATTATCCTCGATATAAAATAATAAATAAATGAATTTAAAAAATCATATCATCTGAGCGCTTTGATTTGTTTCTTTACAAGATTCAGCGCTATATAAATTCCATACATTATTATTATTATTATTATTATTATTATTATTAAATCGCTGGTCAGGAGCAGAAGCCCAACTTTTTGCCGTATTAGGATCACGTTCTTTGACCCCAGCTGTTCAGGAGGGTGTGGATGTATCAGGGAGTGGAGTGTCTAGCTCGTGATCTTTTGTGTTGGTGTGTGTAGGGGGGGTGGGGAAGGGTATGTGTGTGTGTGTCTGTGTGTGTGTGTGTTGGTGTTGTTGTGTTGTGTGTGTGTGTGTGTGTGTGTGTTGTGGTTTGGGTTGTGTATGGTGTGTGGTGTATGTGTGTGTGTATGTGTGTGTGGGTGTATGTGTGTGTGTGGTGTGTGTGTGTGTGTGGTGTATTGTGTGTTGTGGTGTGTGGTGTGTGTGTGGGTGGTGGTTGTGTGTGTGTTGTGTGTGTGTGTTGGTGTGTGTGTGGTTTGTGTGGTGTGAGTGTGTGTGTGTGGTGTGTGTGTGTGTGGTGTGTGTGTGTGTGGTGTGTTGTGTGTGTGTATGTGTGTGTGGTGTTGTATGTGTGTGTGTGTGGTGTATGTGTGTGTGTGGTGTGTGTGGTGTATGTGTGTGTGGGTATGTGTGTGTGTGTCTGTGTGTGTGTTGTGTAGTGTGTGTGTGTGTGTGAGTGAGTGTGTGTTTTGTGTGTGTGTGTGGTGTGTATGTGTGTGTTGTGTGTGTGGTGTATGTGTGTGTATGTGTATGTGAGTGTGTGTGTGTGTGTGTTTGTGTGTGTTGTGTGTGTTGTGTGTGTGGTGTATGTGTGTGTGTGTGTGTGGTGTGTGTGTGTGTGGTGTTATGTATGTGTGTGTATGTTGTGTGAATGTGGTGTATGTGTGTGGTGTATGGAGTGTGTGTGTGTGGGTGTGTGTGAGTGTGTATGTGTGTGTATGTGTGTGTGTGTGGTGTAGTGTGGGTTGTGTGGTGTATGTGTGTGGTGTGTTTTGTGTGTTGTGGTGTATGTATGATGTGTGTCATGTGTGTGTATGTGGTGTATGTGTGTGTGAGTGAGTGTGTGTGTGCGGTGTGTGTGAGTGTGTATTGTGTGGTGTATGTGTGTGTGTGTGTGGTGTATGTGTGTGTGTGGTGTTATGTGTGTGTGTGTGTGGTGTATGTGTGTGTGATGTGATGTGTGTGTGTGTGTGTGGTGTGTGTGTGTGTGTGTGTGTGTGTGTGTGGTGTATGTGTCTGTGTGGTGTGTGTGTGTGTGTGTTTGTGTGTGGTGTATGTGTGTGGTGTATATGTGTGTGTGTTTGTGTGTGGTGTATGTGTGTGGTGTTATGTGTGTGTGTTGTGTGGTGGTGTATGTGTGTGGTGTATTTGGTGTGTGTGTGTGTGTGTGTGTGTGTGAGTGTGTGTGTGTGTGTGTGGTGTATGTGTGTGTTATGTGTATGTGTGTATATGTGTGTGTATGTATATGTGTGTGTATGTGTGTGTATGTGTGTGTGAGTGTGTATGTGTGTGTATGTATATGTGTGTCTATGTGGTGGTATGTGTGTGTGAGTGAGTGTGGTGTGTGTGTGTGGTGTATGTGTGTGTGTGTATGTGTGTGTGTATGTGTGTGTGTGTGGTGTATGTGTGTGTGTGTGTGTGTGTGTGGTGTATATGTGTGTGTGTGTGTGGTGTATGTGTGTGTGTATGTGTGTGTGGGGTGTGTGTGTGTGGTGTATGTGTGTGTGGTGTATGTTGTGCGGTGTATGTGTGTGTGTGAGTGTAAGTGTGTGTGTATGTGTGTGTGTGTATGTGTGTGTGTGAGTGTGTGGGGTGTATGTGGTGTGTGTGTGTGTGTGGTGTATGTGTGTGTTGTGTATTGTGTGTGTGTATGTGTGGTGTGTGTGTGGTGTGTCATGTTGTGTGTATGTGTGTGGTGTATGTTTTCTGTGGTGTGTCTGTGTGGTGTATGTGTGTGTGGTGTGGTGTGTGGTGTGTGTGTGTGTGTGAGTTGTGTGTGTGTTGTGTGTGTGTGTGTGTGGGGTAGTGTTTGTGTGGTTGTGTTTGGGGGTATGTGTAGTTGTGGGTGTTTGTGTGGTGATATTTTCAGTTTAACGTCTATTCACTTTTACTGATTTAGCAAACGATAACTGAAAAATTTTAGAAAACAAAAAAAAAAAACCCAAATTTAACATACTACAAAAACTAAAAATGGGAAAAGATGGTTTTGGGGTTTGTTTGTAGTGTGTGTATAGGTGTTGAGTGTTGTGTGTGTGGTGTATGTTGTTGTGTGTGTGTGTGCGCGCGCGCGCGCGCTGGGGCACTTTTTTTTTTTTTTTTTTGGTTCTTCGACTAAGCTCCGAGTACACGATTGTAGTTTTTGTATATGGCCCTTTTTTTTGCCCACCTTTTTCGGAAACCACATTCCGATTTCGGGATAAGTCAAAACCCCAAACCACACCAACGTGTTTCCTTTTTTTTAATTTAAAAATTTTGTCACCGATCCTAACGGCACGTAATACTTACTTTTCCCGAAAGGCGGAACGATTTAAACTTTGTGCCACGATTTTCACAAGGGATCTCGGTTTAAAAATTTTCACCCAGGATTTTGGGGGAGATTGAATCAGAATTTGGTTTAACCCCGAGGGAAGATCCCTTTATAACGGGTCCCCGTTGATGGATCGAAACCCCGGCCGTCAGGGCACGACAGAAAGCTCTTACCACGACTATCCCGCCACCCGTAAATTAATTAAAGTTTTCCAATATGCTGAATTTTTAATTTTAGGGGCCAAAAGTCGGTTCCCCCGAGTTCCGCGTGAATTCTATGGTTTCCTCTCTGATAAATTTGGAAAAGGGGCATTTATTTATTTATTTTTTTTTTATTTTTTTTATCTATCTAGCTAGCTACTATCTATTACTATCTATCTATCTATCACTATCTATTATCTATCATCACTACTAACTTACCACTTTAATCACGCAATTTCTCTCGGAAATTCAGGGTGCCTCCCCCCGGGAGAGCGCGTCGCCACAAGGGCCCCCCCACCCCTTTTTTGTTTTTTTCCTATCTGCAACTGATTTGTTTCCTTATCAGAGTGCTTTTTTTTTCATAAAATTTTGCCCGGGGGCAAATCTCTTTTTGCCGTGGGTTCTTTAACATGCTTAAAAAATTGGGGGAACACGCGGGACCCGGTTTATCGTCAATCCGAAAGACAGCGCCCAGACCACCACTCATGGTGTAATGGATGGGGGGAAAACTTTTCGGTCCAAACGGGATATAAAACAAGATTCCGTGTGTGTACGCTCATAGAAATTGACACACGTATTATTAAAGACTCAACCACCTTTCGATAAATTGACACACGTATTATTAAAGACTCACCAACCTTTCGATAAATTGACACACATATTATTAAAGACTCATCAACCTTTCGATAAATTGACACACGTATTATTAAAGACTCACCAACCTTTCGATAAACTGACACACGTATTATCAAAGACTCAACCACCTTTCGATAAATTGACACACATATTACCAAAGACTCAACCACCTTTCGATAAATTGACACACATATTACCAAAGACTCAACCACCTTTCGATAAATTGACACACGTATTATTAAAGACTCAACCACCTTTCGATGAATTGACACACGTGTTGTTAAAGACTCACCAACCTTTCGATAAATTGACACACATATTATCAAAGACTCAACCACCTTTTGATAAATTGACACGTATTATTAAAGACTCAACCACCTTTCGATAAATTGACACACGTATTACCAAAGACTCAACCACCTTTCGATAAATTGACACACGTATTATCAAAGACTCATCCACCTTTCGATAAATTGACACACGTATTATCAAAGACTCACCCACCTTTGGATAAAAACTAGGTCAAACTGTAGGCGGTGGTGATGCGGACGGAATGAAAATACTCAGTACTGACCCAAAGCTTCACTGAGTTCTGCAGAGACAAAAGCATCCGTCAAGTGTCTGACGTGACGGAGTGTGCTGGAAACATTCTGTTTGCTGTGACCCCTTAGGGAAACTAAGAGAACCCAAACCACCACTGGGGTAGTTCAGTTAGCCACACATCTCGCTTCTTTTGTGTGTGTGTGTCTCTCAGTTGGAGCTCCAAGGCTCACGAATGGTGAGATTCCGTACATATGCAACGGTTTTTCGCCCACCATTAATAAGTTAGCTGCATTTTCTCTCCTCTTATTTCATCTTATTTCTGTCCCTGCTCTCATCAACCAACCCCCAACATTTGAATTTGTAAAAACTATTAATTGTGCGCGCGCGTGTGTGTGTGTGTGTGTTTTGTAAAAATCTATTAATTGTAACTGGCTGCATGTGAAAGACTAGGATGAATGAAAGCGCTTTGATTTGTTTTTTTAAAGATATAGCGCTGTATAAATTCCATGATGTAGTAGTAGTAGTAGTAGTAGTAGTAGTAGTAGTAGTAGTAGTAGTAGTAGTAGTAGTAGTAGTAAGTAGTAGTAGTTGTGGGGACGGGATAGCTCAGTGGTCGGAGCACTCGCTTTCCCCTAGCCAAGTTAAGCAGCGTCGAGCGTGGTTACCAGTTGGATGGGTGACCGTTTGTGCGCCTTGGCTTCAGTACAGTTCTCCCAGTTCACCCAGCTGTAAATGGGTACCTGCCCTCTTTAGGGTCAGGGAAGGTAAAGCAGCGAGGGAGAGGAGATGGGCGCCACCCTCAATATGCTGGCCCTAGAGAAGTGAGGTCTCTGACGCCTCGCTCACCTACGACCTTATAGGTTATGGGACTCCTTTACCTTTTTACCTTTTTTAGTAGTATAGAAGTAGTAGTAGTATAGTAGCAGTAGTAGTAGCAGTAGTAGTAGTAGAGTAGTAGTAGTAGTAGTAGTAGTAGAGTAGTAGTAGTAGTAGTAGTAGTAGTAGTAGTAGTAGTAGTAGTAGTAGTAGTAGTAGTAGTAGTAGTAGTAGTAGTAGTAGTTCAACTTCAGAGATGCTTCTTGCTCGAATGTCGTGATCATGATTTTCCCCCTAAACTGGGATGTTCTAAATCAGGAGTGATATTGCCTCCCATCAAGGTAGCCACATTTCGACTTAGGGGATCCTTTGTCGTTATCATCTTTTGACTCATTGCCCTGAATTAGGATTTTTTTTTTTAAACTTCAGCTTGATATTTTTTTTGTGCAGCGAGCATGGCCTAGAGGTGCAGTGCTAGCAGCATCTCTTTATTTAATTTTACTTAATAAAGATCCATGCTCACGTTACCGATTTGGTTGATGGAAATGATGGGGGACCTTCGTCCCAAGAGATTGGGTTGGGAAGGAGGAGACATATCAAATGCTTGAACTGCACTGCAACGAACAACCAAATAGACTATCTAAAGTTGAGCAGAGGAACTGGCATCTTGAGGCTGGGTGACCAGGAGTGTTAATCCTCAGCCTCTAGAAATCGAGTTTAGCAGCACTCTACCAGCCACCAGGATTCCTTAACATTGATAGATTGTGTAAATCACCAGGTAAGTGTTCCAATGCAATCTAACCTTGTTGTTTATAGCCCTACTCACCGCAGAGGTTATATCGGGGTTGTCACCTCCCTAACATTTCTTAATCTCAGATTACAACTGTGCAAGTATAAACAGATTTTTTTTTAAAAAAAGGTAAAGGAGTCCCATAACCTATAAGGTCGTAGGGGAGCGAGGCGTCAGAGACCTCACTTCTCTAGGGCCAGCATATTGAGGGCGGCGCCCATCTCCTCTCCCTCGCTGCTTTACCTTCCCTGACCCTAAAGAGGGCAGGTACCCATTTACAGCTGGGTGAACTGGGGGAACTGTACTGAAGCCAAGGCGCACAAACGGTCACCCATCCAACTTGTAACCACGCTCGACGCTGCTTAACTTGGCTGGGGGAAAGCGTGTGCTCCGACCACTGAGCTATCCCGTCCCCCTTAAACCAGGGCTTAAAACCAACTTCGCTGTTGTTCCCTGTATCAAAGCTGTGGTCCACCATAAGGGTCAGCCCAGGGGGGGGGGGGGGGGGGGGGGGGGGGGGGGGGGGGGGGGGGGGGGGGGGGGGGGGGGGGGCACCACGCTGTGGAAGAAGCCACATCAACGACACATAAAATGAGATAAAACCAACACCAGATTCCTCAAAACCAGCCGTATTCACAGTGACCAACTATGAAGTGTTAACTCATATCAGACGGGAAAATGCCTGATTCTCTCAAGGAAACTGAAAATGTTGTCTTGTGGAACTAAGTGTTAACCCACCATCTTTAATCAATACTACACAATCAATATAAACACGACCAGGCTGTTTTTACCTTAATCATGCGGGGTTTTGTTTTTTTTAAGTAGAGTTTGTATGTGGAGGAGTGGGTTTTAAAGGTCATGGTAGAGAGAATTTGTCAATAAATGAGCGACGAAAGGCTCTGTGGAAAAACCACTTACAACTCGCTAGAAACTTGAAGGCGAATTCAATCCCTCAGTCATCTGGTACACTACGCTGGGCAGTGCAGTGCCCCATGTCCAGAAACTGAATCTGACTGAACTTTCTGCCTCGTCTACTTTGATGCGCCGCTGTCGTGTGGAAATGAAAGAGTTAATGACCATGCTCAAGTTTCAGTGAGGGAATCGAATCTCCATGGCCCTTCCTGGTGCATGCATGCAAGGTACAAGTAAAGTACAAGTGCAAGCACGCACATGTGTGCACACGCACTCACATAAATACACACACACACACACACACACATACACGTATATGTAGACACAGACGCACACAGCCACACACACACACACCACACGCACACACACACACACACACACACACACACACACACACACACACAAACACACACACACACACAGAGTTGCGTGCGAGAGAGAGAGAGAGAGAGAGAGAGAGAGAGAGAGAGAGAGAGAGAGAGAGAGAGAGCCCTATCTTAAGTCCATCTCCATTTCTTTGTGTCTGTCTAGCTGCCTCTCTGTCTCTGTCTGTCTCTGTCTCTGTCTCTGTCTGTCTCTGTCTCTCTCTGTCTCTCTCTCTCTCGCGCGCGCGCGCGCGCGCTGTCTCTGACTGTCTGTCTCTGTGTCTGTCTGTCTCTCTGTCTCTGTCTCTGTCTGTCTGTCTGTCTCTCTGTCCTCTCTGTCTCTCTGTCTCTCTGTCTCTCTCTCGCTCATTGTCTGGGAGTTTGCCAAGGTAGTGTTCTAAGTCCGACCCCTTTTATTCACTGTTGATAATGAAGTTAGCTCATCATTTTCATGATATTGGTGTTCAGGATACTAAGCTTTTTCCAACTGTGACTGAATTGTTAATTAATTCTCTTAATCGCTGATGATGTGGTAAATTTTCTTTTTATTCTTCATCAAACGCTCAGACAGCAACTATTATTGTCTTATTATTGTCATATGAGCGGAAATGTGTTGCGCTGCCTTCAAGCGCCTGACAAGTCAGGCCCAGCACATCCAACTTTGGCGCAGGAGAGAACTGATATCTTTTTTAAGTCTCGTTCGGGGGGGGGGGGGGGGGGGGGGGGGGGGGGGGGGGGGCGATAGGATAACAGAAGAATGGAGAGGAAGGCAAAAAAGACAAAAGGACGTGACAGGAAAAAAGGGAACAAGGCAGGAAAAGGGGGAAAGGGGTAGAAAAGGAATTTCTTGCACAGAATTTTCCAGAAGGTGGGGATCCCCATTTTTATGACGGGCCCCAGCACCCCCATTGGGAGTACAGTTTCTAAAAATTTCCATTCGGACTTAAATGACACTTTTTTGGGGAGACCAACATCGATCTAATGTGACAAACATAATTAAAAAAAAACTTAAACAACCAAAAACGACAAAATTTTGCAATTGAAAAAAAAACCCCAAACAAAAAAAAATACGAATTGGGTAGACTAATTTTTCAAAATTTGTATTAGTTTGTTACGTTTTTTCACTTTCTGACTTTTTAATCCCCCCCCACACACACAACACACACACACACACACACACACACACACACACACACACCACACACACAAAACACACACACACACACACAACCCCAGTGACCTGCCAGTCCGCTTGGATTGAACTCTTAAGAACTTTTGACGTGAGAGCTGTGCAGCTTAACCGTTTCGTACCTCTTAGCCTCAGCAGACTCTATTCATCACTGTCACTGGCATATTCACCATACCAGTATGAACGAATTTGGATGGATGGATGAATGGATGAATGGATGAAGGCCATGTCATGCCATGCCTGATCAATGTTTTGAAAAAGGCTTGTTGATCACTCAAGAGAGGGTAGAAAATAGTTTTTGACTGGAATAAAATAGGTGTGGGGGAGGTGTGATTATATAACCTGGCCAGAACTTTTACATTTCCACTTGGTCGTTGTGATAGAAGGTGACAGAGGGTGAAGATGGAGAAATGGGAAGGGGAATACTGCATGGAACGGGGTGGAGTGGTGGTGGGGTGGGGGGTGGCGTGGGAGAGGGGAGGGGGTTAGGGCAATGTGTGACTGATAATGGAGAAAGGCCAAAACATTTGAGTGGTGTGAAATTGTCAGTGAGCCTCACCCATCATGTCTCTTCTCCGCCTCTGTTTCTCTCTGTCACTGTCTCTGTCTCTGTGTTTGTCTGTCTGTCTCTGTCTCTCTGTATGTCTCTCTGTCTGTCTGTCTCTCTCCCTCTCATTTCGTCTGGAAATGAAGTTACTACAAAACAGTTAGCTCTTTTTCTCTATAAAGCATTTAGACTGCGGGACACCCTTATTAATTCTTGAAAAATTATCGTGTGTTGATAATGTTTTGTGAATTGATTGTTTATGAGAATATTACTTGTATGATAGTGTGTGCTTTGTGTTTTTCCCCTTCAAATGTGGCCAAGACCTTTTGAATAAACCATTCGCATTCGCATTCTCTGTGTCTATGTCTCTGTATCTCTCTGTCTGTATGTCTGTCTGTCTCTCTGTCTTTATGTCTTCTCTTTTCTCTTTCTGTCTTCTTTCCCCTGTCTCCTCTCTCTCTTTCCTCTCCTCTTTTTTTGGGGGGAAAAAAAAAAATTTTTTATTAAAAAAATTTGGGGAAAAAACCCCAAAACTTTTTACACCAGGCCCTTTTAATCAAAAAAGGGGAAATAAAATACCAAAACCGGGGGGGGGGGGGGGGGGGGGGGGGGATTTCAATTTAAACAAAGGGAAAAAAAAAAATTTTATTAAAAATTTAAAGGCCACCCCCCTTCCCCCCCCCCCCCCTTTTCCCCACCCTTCCGGTTTTCCTGCCCCCCCCCCCCTTTTTTGTTTTCCCCCCCCCCCTCCAAATAAACTACAAAACGACTCCCAAAAAAAAAAATTGGGGGGCCCCAAACAAAAAACAAAAGGGGAAATTTTTAAAAACAAATTGGGCCCCCCAAATTCCAAAAGCCAAAACCCCTTTCCCCCCGCACCCCTTGTTCACCACCCTTCTTTTTCCTTTTTCTCTCTTCTTTTTTTCCTCCTTCTTCTTCTCCCCTCTGTCTCCATCTCTCTCTCTCCCCTCTCCCCTCTCCTCTCTCCCTCCTCCCCCACCCCAAACTCCATTCTAAGCCCCTTTTGTTCCAGAGGCCACAGAATCTCATTAGCACATCCAGCAAAATCCTCTCAAGTCTCTTAAA
Source organism: Rapana venosa (assembly GCA_028751875.1). NCBI lineage: Eukaryota > Metazoa > Mollusca > Gastropoda > Neogastropoda > Muricidae > Rapana > Rapana venosa. The sequence continues at coordinate 60,236,936 of CM054135.1, forward strand.
TTCTCCCGAAAACCCCCCAACACCCCACACCTACTTGATAGCACCTCCGTACGTTGCAATGTACAGAGAGTGCCCCAACATAAATGATGCATCATCAGTTGTTAACGGCTCTGCGGTAGTCACCCCCCCCCCCCCCCCCGCCTCCCCCCTCCTTTAGGATCGATTAATTCATCCCAGTTTATAACTAGGTCACATTTTTCAGCTACTAAGCCCCAATTCTTGATACAGAGTACAAAAAATTTTGGAACAAGTTGAAAAAAAAAGTAGAGGCTTCTTTGGTCATTTATTTTTTACCCAAACATTTTGGGGTTTTTAAAAAGAGTACCAACAAAAAATATGTGTCTAAATAAACTGGCAAAATTTCGATCCCCCGACCCCCATGGAGGCAAAAGAGAGAGGGGGAGAGAGAGAGGGGAGAGAGAGAGAAAAGAGAGAGAGAGAGAGAGAGAGAAAACCCCGAACTCGAATGATTTAAATTTTCAAAAAGGCCAAATTTGGGCCCCTACATGAAAGGGGGGTTTCCGAACTGTTGTACTTTGGTGGAGGTTAAAAACAATAGAAACGGGCAAAAAAGTTACTGTATAACAAAAGTCAGCTAAAAAATATGACTTGGGAAAAAAAATACCTCTCTTATTCTGAAAACTTTTCACAAATATAAAATGAGGGTGTGCACAACCTTTAGAAAGGGCTTGATACCATGAGTAAACGAGTCTAAAAAAAAAGGTTCCCACTATCTTTTAAAAGGGATGTAATTCTGGGTAACATCCCTAATTCTGGACAGCAGAAAAACAAAAAGTACTTTATCCCCCGGTGCTTACTTAAAATAAAGGGGAAAACAGCCCGAGGTCATCAATATCATGGGGGAAGAGAGAGAGAGAGAGGAGAGAGAGAGGGGAGAGAGAGAGAGAGGGGGGAGAGAGAGAGGTGGGGGAGAGGAGGGTCTCCTGTTTTTGTTCATCGTCCCTTTTTTCACACAGTCCACGACGTTTTATCTTGGCAAAGAGATGGTCAGCGACCATTTTTTACAAATGCTGAATAATTAAAGTTTTAATTCCTTGTGAGGCAGCAAGAAAATTTTTGATTGGGTTTTTTTTTTTTAAAAAACTTTCTAGGTGATCGTGACATTATTCTACATAAGACCAACCTTGTTCACTGTAGGTTAACAGCAAGTTGCACTTTACAGTTGCAAAGTTTGGGGGGGAGGTGGGGGGGGGGGGGGGATTTTAACCCCCAAAGGCCGTGACACCGGTAACCTAAGCACGAGGCATGCAGTCATTGGGTCGCGAGATGAAAACAGTTCGTAAGTGACGAGGCTTAAAGAGTTTCTCGCATGGGAAATTCAAGGCTGCCCCAGGGGGTTCAAGACAGGGAAAATCGATTGTGGGTTTTTTTGGGGGGGGGGGGGGGGGGTTCGAAGGGGGTGGGTGGAGGGTGGGTACGGGGGGAGGGGGGAGGGGGAGCGTCTCTGGTAAGGGGGATCAAGGAGTTCTCCGCCCCGAGTTTGTAAGTGGGGTGGAAAAGCTGACTGGCTGAAAATGTTAAGGTCGTGGGATATATATATATATATATATATTTATATAATATATATATATATATATATATATATATATATATATATATATATAAAAAAAGAGAGAGGAGAAAAGAGAGGAGAGAGAGAGAAGAGAGAGAGAGTTTATATGGTCAGGCGTTTTTTTAAAGCTAGGGCCTATTGACTTGAGCTTTTCTTTCCTCTCCAGAGTCGTATTTTATTGCATTGTCGTATTGTATTACATCGTCTTGTAATGTGTTGTATTGCGTTATATTCTGTTGTCTTGTCCTAAACTTGTCTTGTTTTGTATTGTAATGTATTGTGTTGCATTGTATTGAATGGCACTGTGTTGTGTTTCACTGTAAAGGTAAAAGTAAAGGTGTCCCATAACCTATATTAAGGTCGTAGTGGAGCGAGGTGTCAGATACCTCACTTCTCCAGGGCCAGCGTATTGAGGGCGGCGCCCATCTCCTCTCCCTCGCTGCTTTACATTCCGACCCTAAAGAGAAGTGGCTACCCATTTAAGCTCGGTGACGGGGCGAACCTCACTGCCAGGCCGCGAACGGCCCCACTTTCCCCCCCCCCCCCCCCCCCCTTTCAGCAGGGAGATTTCTCTGCTAAATTTCAGCTGCTTCCCTGGGAGACGTGCCCAAGACAGCGCACCAAAAAACCTTCACCATAATATCAGGGGGTGGGGTTTTTTTTGATTTTTACAATTTTGCCCCCGCACAACCCCTAGGCCAGCCTGAATTTTATGGAGAGATCTCAGTTGTGACTGAAAATGGTATACCAATACATTGACCCTATCCTTTTCTTTTTTTCTTCTTTTTTTCTTTCTTTTTTCCCCGTTGTTGTTTGTTGTAAAGGGGAACTTGCCAACTCGAGGGTCAGTGAGGGGCCTGTTGTTGTCTAAGTAGAATATTGGAGCAGCACTTAACAGATTGCTAAAAGAATCACAGGCGAGTTCGTGTCACCTCATGCGCTGTTGTTTTGTTATTTGAAATTCAAAATGAGTGCTTATTCCATTATCCTCGAAATGAAACAACAAATAGAGAAATAATCAAACAAACACACACACACACAAACACGCACGCACGCACGTGCGCGCGCACACACACACATACGTGCGTGCGTGCGCACACACATACACACACGTACGCACACATGCACTAATGCATGCACACACATGTTCTAAACCTCTCTCTCTCACTCTCTCTCTGTCTGGGCACACACACATACAAACTAACATACATACATACATGCATATATGCATACATAATTACATACATACGTATGTATGTACGGACATACGTACTTACATACATACGTATGTATGTACGTACATACCTACACACATATACACGCACACACACGTACGCACGCACACACACACACACACACACACACACAAACACACACACATACGCACTCACGTACACACACACACACACACACACACACACACACACACACACACACACACACACACACACACACACACACACACACACAACACACACATGTCTGTCTCAAAGTCTGTCTGTCTGTCTTAGATGAAGTATCTTTTCTGTTATGCTGTCCCGCCTTTATAAGAAGAAGAAGAAAGAAGAAGAAGAAGAAGAAGAAAGAAGAAAGAAGAAGAAGAAGAAAAAGAAGAAGAACAAGAACAAGAACAAGAAGAAGAAGAAGAAGAACAAGAAAAAGAAGAAGAAGAACAAGAAGAAGACGAAGAAGAAAGAAGAAGAAGAAGAAGAAGAAGAAGAGAAGAAGAAGAAAAGAACAAGAAGAACAAGAAGAACAAGAAGAACAAGAAGAACAAGAAGAACAAGAAAAAGAAGAATGATAATAATAATAATAAATGGAATTTATACAGCGCCATATCTTGCAAAGACAAATCAAAGCGCTTTCATGACATTAGGCAAAAATACAAAAACCCGAGCAAGCTAGACTAGCCAGTCTCGCGCATTTAGACTCTGCTTTCTCCTCGAACGATTCCTAATCTCATTGATCAACAATTCAGCTTCATACTTATGCACAGCCTTCAGAGGATGAGCCATCATGATGTCAACAGTTTTATTTTGTTTGGTTGGTCGGTTGGTTTTCCCGAAATTGTGACGTTTCTCCAGTGTGGATTTGTTTTGGATGCGTTTGATTTTTTATATTATTATTATTATCATTATTATTATTATTAAATCATTGATTAGGTCAGCAACCCCCTTCATGTATGGGCTAAAGGCCTCTTTATGAATGATTTTTTTTTTATAGTTTAGTTTTCAGAGTTTTCTGTCTCTCTGTCTGTCTTTGTGTCTGTCAGTCTCTCTGTCTATGTCTCTCTCTGTTTCTCTGTCTCTGTTTCTCTCTCTCTCTCTCTCTCTCTCTCTCTCTCTCTCTCTCTCTCTCTCTCTCTCTCTCTCTTCCTTTTACTTCGAGGATCATGGAATAAGCACCCATGTGCTTTTTATTAACTTCCAATCCCCGTGTGTATGCAGTTTTGTAATTTTGTAAATTTTGTCATCCGTTTGTCATCTCTCTCTTTATCTGTCTGTCTCTGCCTGTCTGTCTCTGGCTATCTCTCTCTGTCTCTGTCTGCCTCTATCTCTCTATGTCTGTCTCTCTCTCTATCTCTATCTCTGTCTCTATCTGTCTCTCTCTGTCTCTCTCTGTCTCTCTCTGTCTCTCTCTCTCTCTCTCTCTCTCTCTCTCTCTCTCTCTCTCTCTCTCTGTCTTCTCCAAGCTCGTTTCCCCACCTCCTTCCCCACTCT
>CM054135.1:60248728-60258728 GCA_028751875.1 Rapana venosa
TGAGAACATGTGTTGAGAGAAATCCAGAAATGGATCGCAGTGAGTTGGCGAAACTCGAGGTTTGGTTTGAATCTGCGGAGAGTGGTGGCCTCCGAGCAAAGGGAGAGAAGCAAGATGGTTCCAAACACGCGGTAGAGACTACCACATAATGATGAGTGAAACATTCCTCAATACAAACGGTAAAACGTGATGAAACTATAGGCAAGGCATTCATAGAGAGAGAGATAGAGAGACAGAGACAGAGAGACAGAGGAAGACAGAGAGAGAGAGCAAGAGAGAGAGAGACAGAGACAGAGAGACAGAGGAAGACAGAGAGAGAGCAAGAGAGAGAGACAGAGGCAGACAGAGAGAGAGAGCAAGAGAGAGAGACAGAGGCAGACAGAGAGAGAGAGCAAGAGAGAGAGAGACAGAGAACGAGAGAGAGAGACAGATCTACAGACAGAGACAGACAGACAGAGAGAGAGAGAGCAAGAGAGAGTGAGAAAGAGAGAGCCAGACAGACAGACACACAGAGATAGACAGACAGACAGAAACAGAGGCAGGCAGACAGACAGACAGACAATCAGACAGAGACAGACAGACAGAGACAGAAACAGACAGAAAGACAGAGACAGGAAGACAGAGAGGGTTTGCCCACAGTGGTGCATACACAGACAAAAACAAAACAAAAAATAATAATAATGTACGGAATTTATGTTGCGCTGAATCTTGTAAAGCAACATATCAAAGCGCTCAGATGACTTTTTTTTTTTTTAATCGAGGATAATGGAATAAGCACTCATGTGCTTTTTTACATCCAGTTCCCGTGTGTATGCCGTTTTGTAATTTTTTCATCTGTTCCCACCGGCACACAATGGCCTACTCTTTCGAAAAGCGGAACAGGATTTAACGTGTGCGCAAGATGTTCTGCATGCGTTCGCACAAGCCAAAAGAAAACCTTCAAGTCAGTTCACGATGTCAGCAAAGTGCTCAGGCGGATATTGAAACCCAACCACTGTTGTTAATTAAATTAACCTCTGCAATGGTATGGTGGGGGTGGGGGTGGGGGTTGTGTCTTCAGCAACCATACGCTCCTCAGCATTACACTCTCTATTGTTGAGGGTGAGGATCGACCGTAAGGCACTTGCTTTCACTTATTTATTTATTTATTTGTTTTATTCTTTTATATCGAAGATAATGGAATAAGAACTTCTGTGCTTCTTTTTACTAACATCTAGTCCCCGTGTGTATGCGGTTTTGTCAATTTTGTCATCCGTTCCCACCGGCATACAGTGGCCTACTCTTACGAAAAGCGGAACAGGATTTAACGTGTGCGCAAGATGTTCTGCATGCGTTCGCACACGGGGCCTCGGTTTATAGTCTCATCCGAAAGACTTTTGGTGAGAGTGGAATCTGCACTGATGTTAACTCCAGGGGAAAATATCTCCTTGAACGGGAACCGAACCCGGGTCGTCAGATTGCGAGCGCAATGTTCTAACCACTAGGCTGTCCTGTCCCTCCGTTTGTTTGAATAAGCATCGTACTTTAACTCCTCGTGGGGTGGGACTCAACATAAGCTGTAGCTTGATGCCTGTCCCTTGGTGTATTGATGTATACACGCTTATGCTGTACCCACATTGAATAAATCATGTTTAAAACAACGCACCTGCTTAAAAAGCAAAAATATCCAGATTCGAAGTATGTAGTGGCTTAATCCCCGTTTACGTTTATGCCCGACATTTTTATCCCCATCCACCAGTCCACGAATGGTGATCTGGGTACTAGTCTTTCGGATGTGACCAAAAAAAAACAACACCCCGAGGTTCCCGTGTGCAGCACGCATTTAGCGCAGGTAAAAGAACCCACGGCAACAAGAGAGTTATCGTTGCACCCTTGTGTGCATTAGGCTGGGCCATCTTTGGTGTCATACTCTTTTCCGGCTAAAATTAGACGCCTTAACCATGCAGAGTGCAAAGTTCTGCTTGGGGATGGTGGGGGAGGTGGGAAAGGGAAAGGGAGAAGAGGAAAGGGGGTGGGGGGAGAGGCTATACTCAAGAGTGTGGCGGTGTTAATTGAGGGGTGGTGTTAAACTTGACATTGCCGTGATTCGATTTTCATGAAGGCTGTGTGATCTTGATTGCGCGGATCTCGATTTTATAAACTTTTTTGTTTTATTTTCCTTGGTGGTAAATTGAGTGAGGTGATGCTGGTGATGACCTGGAAGACAGCTTAACTGGTTGGAAGAAGGCGAGTTAAGGTTTGTTGTTATTGCTGTTGCTGGCGGTGGTGGTGGTGGTGGCGGTGCTGGCTCTGCTGCTGTTGTTGTTGTTTGTTTGTTTGTTTTTTGTTGTTGCTGCTGTTATGCGTTCCCCAGCTTAACACTCGGGGGGGGGGGGGGGGGGGGGGGGGGGTTACCCAGAATGTGTACTCTGACTCACTCATCCCGCTTCGGAATCACTGAGAGATTGAAAGTAGATAGTGGATGAGAAGTTTGCGAGTTTGGCTGTTTATAAGTACTTCGCCATTCTCCGACTTCAGAAGATTTGTTTTTCTCCTTTAAAAAAGGAGAGTGCAGGTTGTTATGTTAAGAGCTTGTCATGACTGAAGGCAATCTCAACACAACATTTTACAAACATAACAACATTTCAGTGTAGGCCTTGGCAAATTAGCTGACATCGATAACTGACACAGCTTTTGGCCTGGGCCAGGTTTAAGGCTTCTTGTTCTTGCTGTTGCTGATGTTGCTGCTGCTGCTGCTGCTGTTTATATTGTTGTTGTTCAGCGTTCCAAAACTCTGCGTCCCAGTCGGTCACCCAGAATATTCCACTGTCTCACTCATCACACCTGCGAATCAAATGTGAGAGCACACACTGGATGAGAACTTTGCGTGTATGACTGCTTTTGAATACTGCGCCATATAGACAGCCATACTCCGACTTCAAAAGAACTTTAAGATTTGATTCCCGACTAAAAGCCGGACCCCTTCCCTCCCTTTCACAATCTATCATATTCAAGTCAACTGTCTCCATCGCCGCTGTCAGGGGTAGAGGGCTCCACCCAACGCCACCAGGGTTGCCATCTCTGTCTGTCTGTCTGTCTGTCTGTCTCTCTGTCTGTCTGTCGGTCTCTCTCTCTCTCTCTCTCTCTCTCTCTCTCTCTCTCTCTCTCTCTCGCTCTCTCTCTCTCTCTGTGCTGAGTTCTACGATCTCCTGTCTCACTCTCACACGCATCATAGATGAACAAATACATATTTGTAGATCGGTGGTCTAGGAGTAAGGCACCTGCCTAGAAAGCGAAAAGTCCGGGTTCAAAGTGTGCCGTGGTACGATCCCCGTTTGTACCCGAAACCTTTTCCCCAACCACTAGACTGTGGGTGGTGGTCTGGGTGCTAGTCTTTCGAATGAGACGATAAACCGAGGTCCCTTGTACAACACGCGTTTTTAAAGCGTATGTAAAAGAACCCACGACAACAAGAGAATTGCTCCTGGCAAAATTCTGGGGAGGAAAAATCCACTCTCATAGGGCAACTAATACCGATGCAGACAAGAATAAATAATGAATGGGTGGCGCTGCTCTTGTGGCGACGTGCTATCCCCCGGGGAGAGCAGCCCGAATGTCACGCAGTCTGCCGTGACTTTAAAGTGGTATACAATTCAAAACAAAACAATACAATACAATACAATGTATACACAGGACACATGATGCCATATACATTACATACATTATTATTATTGTTATTGTTATTGCTATTATTATTATTATTATTATTATTATTATTATTATTATTATTCTGCACTCTGTGTCTGGAGAAGGACAGGCTTCGCCACAAGCTCAACTGCCCATTAGGCATGGCCTGAACAATTTACTGCAGTGCTCCCAACGACACCTAGGGAGTGTAGGAAGAGGAAGAAGAAGAAGAAGAAGAGAAGAAGAAAAGAAGAAGAAGAAGAAGAAGAAGAAGAGAAGAAGAAGAAGAACAAGAACGAAGAAGAAGAAAAGACAGACAAGAGAGACAGAAGAAGACAGAAAGAGATAGAAAGAGAAGAGAAGAAGAAGAACAAGAGAGAAGAGAGAGAAGAGAAGAAGAGAGAAGAGAGGAAGAAGAGAGAGAGAGAGAAGAGAGAGACAGAGAGAGAGAGAGAGGCAGAGAGAGAGATAGAAAGAGACAGAGACAGAGAGAGACAGAAAGGAGAGAGAGACAGAGAAAGAGAGACAGAGAAGAGAGAAGAGACAGAAGACAAGAGACAAAAAGAGAGAAAGAGACACAGAGAGAAGAAAGAAAAGACAGAAAGAGACAGAGAGACAGAAAGAGAAGAGAGACAGAAAGAGACAGAGATAGAGAGGACAGAGAGAGAAGAGAGAGACAGAAGAGAGACAGAAGAGGAGACAGAGACAGAGAGACAGACAGAGAGGGAGAGAGAGGACAGAAAGAGACAGAGAACAGAGAGAGACACAGAGACAGAGAGAGACAGAGGGAGAGAGAAGAAGAGAGACAGAAGAGAACAGAGAGAGACAGAGACAGAGAGAAGACAGAGAGAAGGAAAGACAGAGACAGAGACAGAGAGAGTGAGTGAGTGCAGAGTAATCTAACGTAACCCGAGATGTGCATTTACATGTGGTAGAAATGTGTGTGGTGGGTTCTGGGATGTAGAACTAAAGCCATGTCCTCCTTTCACGTGCTGGTGACACCACGAAACAAGACAATGTTACGTCAGCCAAGAGCATGTTTAAATGATGCATGAAGAACACGCATTAACACATACGTACACACACACACACACACACGAGCACGCACGCGCGCGCGCGCGCGAGGGCACACCCAACACACAAAAACACACGCACACACGAACACACACTCCCAGACCCCCCTGGCCTTTTTGTGTCTAATATCACATTGAGTGAAGAGACGTAAAACGAAATCAAACACAGACACACAGACCAGACACACAGACAGCAGACAGACACACACAGACACACACAGACACACACACATAAACACACAGACACACGCACAGACACACACACACATACACACACAGACACACACAGACACACAGACACACACAGACACACAGACACATACACACACACACAGACACAGACACACACACACACAGACACAGACACAACACACACAAGAAACACAGAAACACACACAGACACACAGACACACACACAGACACACACAGAAACACACACAGACACACACACAGACACACACAGACACACACACACACACACACACACACACACACACACACACAAAACAGACAAAACTAGACAAAGATAGAGACAAAGTAAGGAAAGGTGCCGGAAAACAAAATCAACCAACAAAGAAGCAAAATAAACAACAACAACAACAACAACAAAACAAAACAGCAACAACAACAAAAAGAAAGAAAGAAACAAACAAAGAATAAGAAAAGAAACACCTGACTGCCAACACGACAGACAACCCAGCCTGTTATTTAGCGTGATTGAAGCCATAGTAAACCTTGTACCCCACAATACCTGGCCTTTCTTTTATTTTTCCCCCGCTGATTAAATTAAGTGGAAAAAGTCTCTGTCTCTCAGAGAGAGGGAGAGAGAGAGAGAGAGAGAGAGAGAGAGAGAGAGAGAGATTTGTTTGTTTTATTCTTTTATATCGAGGAGAATGGAATAAGCACTTGTTTGCTTTTTTTTACATCTAGTCCCCGTGTGTACGCGGTTTTGTAAATTCTGTCATCTGTTCCGACCGGCACACAATGGCCTACTCTTACGAAAAGAGAGAGAGAGAGGAAGAGAGAGAGAAGAGAGAGAGGAGAGAGAGAGAGAGAGAGAGAGAGAGAGGAGAGAGAGAGAGAGAGAGAGAGAGAGAGGGAGGGAGGGAGAGAGAGACTGAGAGAGAGAGAGAGAGAGTCGCTCCGAACCAAATTAGCAAGCCACTAATAGAATCCAATTTTGTTATCTTCTTTTTGTTGTTGTTATTGTTTCGAACTGTCTGTTTGTATCACGTATCTACATTCTTTCTCCATCCCCCTCCCTCCATCTACCATCCACTCCTGATGGTGTGGGTTTTTTTTCTCTGGTGGTTTTCCTTTCTTCTTTCCTTCCTTGTTTTTTTCCCCCCATTTGTACTCTTTCTAGTATTTCTTCCTGTTATTTCCTTTCTTTCTTTCTTTTTTTGTACTCTTTCTAGTATTTTTCTTTCTTTCTTTCTTTCTCGCTATCTTTTGTACTCTTTCTAGTCTTTCTTTCTTTTATTTTCTTTCTTTTTTTCCTTCCTTTTCTTTTCATTTGTACTCTGTCTAGTTTTTTCTTAGTTTTTCGGGTTTTTTCTCGTTTTTTTCTTTCTTTTGTTTGTCTGTTTGTCTGTGTGTCTATTTTTATGCTTGCGCGCTCTCTCTCTCTTTCTCTCTCTCTCTCTCACTCTCTTCTCTCTCTCTCTCTCTCTCTCTCGCTCTCTCTCTCGCTCTCGCTCTCTCTCGTTCTCTCTCTCTCTCTCTCTCTGTCCTCACTCTCTGACTCCCACCCTCTCCCTCTCCCTTCTCCCCCCCCCCCTTCTCGCTCTCTCTCTCTCTCTCTCCCTTTCTCTCTCTCCTCTAAAGATAAGCACGTACAAGAGGCAAAAATAAGCAAAAGGTTGGAAGGACAGGCGTCGGATAACACAAAGGTGTTTTGGAGAACGTGCTTCCAGTGAACAAGACCATCTTCAGATTTGAAAGAGAATACCGACTGTAGAAACGCACACGCACACCAACTTTTTAGGAAAGTGACTTTAGGCCACAGAAATCGAATTTCTCCTATACATGCATGCATGTCATGGGTGTATGTATGTACACACAGGTAGGTACAGATAAGTTTGAGAGCATGCACATTTTTTTTTGCATGGATATAGAAACGTGCGTTCAATCAAGTCACCCAAGTTCATAATCAAGGCAGATAGGCAGATACAGCGACAGACAGTCTATCTGTCTGTCTGTCTGTCTCTCTGTCTGTCTGTCTCTCTCGCTCACTCTCAGAGGCAAACTCAAGCCCGAACACACACACATACACACACATGCACGCAGGCACGTGGAGGTTGGGGGAAGTGGAGAGAGACAGAGAGAGAGAGAGGGGGAAACAGAGACTGAGGCAGACATACAGACAGCCAGCCAGCCAGACAGACAGAACAGACAGACAAAGAAACACAGAAGGAAAAGAAAAGGTGTTGATTCAATTTGGATGCATCTATTTTTTATTCTAAGGATCCAGAATGCCAAAAGTCCTGAAGAAGTTTGCAGAGGTAGTTCGAGAATGAGAGAGACACCTACCTACCCGGTCTCTTGCTGATTCTAACGAGTGCCTTAACACCTACCCGTTTCTTGCGCGGATTCTTCTGTGTGTCTTCACACCTACCCGTTTCTCTCTAGCACCCTTTCCCCCATTAACTTTCCTCCTTCGCGTAAGGGGAAAGGGAGAAGGGTGGTGGTGGTAGTATTAGATTGCTTAATGTACCTAACAGGCTGAGAACCTTTAAGCCTGTTTCTTTCATTTCTCCCGGGGAGGCTGGAATGGTAGATCAGTCTTCCTTCATCCGGTGTGAGCTAATGGTACAGTGAACCGTATACTATACTAATAATAATGTAAGGAATTTATATAGTGCTGAATCTTGTAAAGGAACAAATCAAAGCGCTCAGATGACTTTTTTAATGCGTGTGTATGCGGGTTTTAAAAAAAAATTGTCATCTTTTCCCACCGGCACACAATGGCCTACTCTTTCGAACAGCGGAACAGGATTTAACGTGTGCGCAAGATGTTCTGCATGCGTTTGCATACTATACACTTGAGACGATTACATTGAACAGTTAATATAGACGTCTACGTTTACCATGAGTTGCTCGTTTCGTCAGTTGGAGGGCGCATTAAAAAAGTTGTTCTTGATTTTTTTGATGTATGCGTAATAAGGTGTTTTACGTCATTTGAAGGGCGCAGAGAACAGTTTTTGTTATTGATTTTATTACAGGCGTGCTTAAGAAAGGTGTTTTACTGAAAACTGTTGCTAGACACAGTTCTTTTGTTGCCCGTGGGTACTGCTTGATGATATAAAGAGTATGATTTTATTTGTTTGTAAGTTAAAAAGTTGTGTTTGTTTGGGTTTTGTTTGTTTTTTAGAATGGGATTGTTGGTTTGGGTATTTTGTTGGTAATGTAACCATTAATAGGGCTTTGTTTACATGGCGTTTTCAAGGATACCTTGCAAACACATGTACACATGCATGCATGCGCGCATACACGCACACATACACACTAACCTTACACACACACACACCTTACACACACACACTTTACACACACACACACACACACACACACACACACACAGAGTCAGACACACAGACAGTCAGGTGAAGAGAACGCACGCTGCACACTGCTGGACCTCGATCCATCCTGATTCTCTTCCCTAACACTACCACCTCCAGGACCACCACATGTTGGTGTTGCGCCATGAGCACGAGACACAGAATAAACCTAAACTCAGGGCGACCTTTGAACGTCGTATGCCTAGCCTCGTGGGGACGGGATAGCTCAGTGGTCAGAGCACTCACTCTCCCCCAGCCAAGGTTAAGCAGCATCGAGCGTGCTTACCAGTTGGATGGGTGACCGTTTGTGCACCTTGGCTTCAGTACAGCCCCCCCCCAGTTCACCTAGCTGTAAATGGGTACCTGCCTCTTTAGGGTCAGGGAAGGTCAAGCAGCGAGGGAGAGGAGATGGGCTCCGCCCTCAATATGCTGAGCCCTAGAGAAGTGAGGTCTCTGACGCCTCGCTCCCCTACGACCTCATAGGTTATGAGACTCCTTTACATTTTTATGCCAAGTCTCAAAGCCTACACGAGCACATCAGTTCTGAGCCGACACTCCATTGGTACACAGGTTCCGAATTTTGCATTCATCGAAGCCTACATGACCATCTGACTTCTAGCTCGACACTCTACACCAGTGTGCAGATTTTGAACTAGCTACGTATTCCTTGAAGCCCAAATTATTTCTTTCTTTATCCTGTTTTAACACATTTTAAACATCCGAACTCTAAACTTTTCACACACAAAAAGGAACAAGAAAAAGAAAAGTAAAACAAAGCCAAGACATTTTCAAACAAACAAAACGGAGTCTACCAGACACAAAGGAAAATAAAACAAAAGCAAAAACAAAACCGAAACAATGGTATAGCTTTTAAACTTTCAAGCTTTAAACTTTCACAAACAAAAAGAGACTAAATAAAACAAAGCTAAAACGTTTTCAAACAACGAAAATGGAATCTATCAGACGCAAAAAAAAACTAAAACAAAAGCACAAGAAAAAGAAACAAAAAACTAAGTCAACACATTTTCCAAACACCAAAATGCAAACTATCGCACAAAAAGAAAAAACAACAACAAAGTCGACATATTTTCAAACATTTAAAAATGTATGGCAAAAAAAATTCAATTTACACAAAAGCAGAACAAAATAAATTCCAGACATTCTAAAGCAAGCAAAGTGTAAACGTTCAGACTAAAAAGAAAAAACCCAAAGAAGACAAAAAAGAAAAACGCTCCCAAGAAAACAAATCCCAAATTCCATGCCAAAAAAGCCACCAAACCAGACCAAAACAAAGCACAGTTATCAGTCATGGAACAGAGACGCAAAACAGAATTCCAACTTATAATCAGACCAACTGGCTAGCAAAGAATGATTTTGCATGACGAGAAAAAAAGTAGAAAGATCGTCAACTACATACGTGCAACAAGTTAAACACCAAAGTATCAGTTATCAGACAAAATGAAAAATAAAACCAAAAATAAAACAAAGTAAATTAAAATCAACGCAGTTTATCAAAATATCAACCATCAGACAAAAATGTCAACAAACAAAAACGAAACAAAAGTCAAACCATTTACAAACCAACCAAACTGTAAGCCTTCAGCAAAAAGCAAAACAAAGCAGAAATAAGATCTTACTTTAAGCAAACTGTAAGCTTTCAACGAAAAGAACAATCTAAACAAAACGATACATACAAAGCTC
>CM054135.1:60263728-60293728 GCA_028751875.1 Rapana venosa
TAAGCGCTTTGATTTGTCTGTGCAAGACACTGCGCTATATAAATTCCAGTTATTATCATTATTATTAAGACACTTACGTAATACTGTGTTCTAGTACAGGCTTTAAGTTTATCCTCATAATAATTAGGAAAGTCGTTCCACTCTTGCAAACTCTTTATCCTCTAATCTTCTTTTTTATTTTTAAAAATTGTTTTTATAACTCCTGTCAAAAGGTCTGTGTTGTTCACGAAATGCAGAAATGATAATTTAGTATTTTCGCTTAATTGTTTGCAATATTGAATATTCCAGCAACAACAAAAAATGCCAAGCGTGCTTGTTCTGGTATTATTTAAGTCCATCGTATGGTAGATGAGGGTTGTGTTCGTTTTCCTGTAATATGTTCCATGCCTAAAGAGAGAGAGAGAGGAGGGGGCTAGTGAGTGAGAGAGAGAGAGAGATACAGACAGACAGACAGAAACAGAGACAGAGACAGACAAACAAACAGAAACAGAGACAGACAGACAGACGGAGATAGAAACAGAGACAGACAGACAGGCAGAGACAGAGAGAGAGGGAGAGGGGGGATTACACAGACAGATTTTAAATGTATCAGCAGATTTGGGGGGAATCCAATCTTTAGAATACCCCCCTCCTCTCTCCCCTCCCCCCTCCCGCCTCACCTCCTCTATCCTCGTCTCTCTTTATGTCTGTCATCCTCCTCCTCCTCCTCATTGTGTTTTTTTTTTTATACCTCCAATTCTGTACCTTCTTTCTGTATTCAACAATTTTACTTTTTGAAAAGTGACATCCATTAAAAAAAAATATATTTTTTTACTGGTATAATAATAATAATAATAGACATTGGTAAACAGCCAGCCAGCCAACCAACCAGACTGATAGCCTGACACAAAGATAGATGAACACATGGAAAGGGGGAGAGAGATAAAGAGAGAGAGAGATGAGACAGACAGACAGACAGACAGACAGACAGACAGACAGACAGACAAGCAGCCAAACACAGAGTCAGATGAGTATATGAAAGGAGAGAGATAGAGACAGACAGACAGACAGAGACAGACAGAAACACAGAGGCACGGACAGAGACACAGACAGAGACACAGACAGACAGACAGACAGAGAGCCAGACAGACATACAGACATAGATACACACACACACACACACACACACCACACACACACACACACACACACACACACACACACACCACACACACACACACACACACCACACACAGACAAAGACACAGAAAGAGACAGACAGAGATACAGAGAGAGCACATTCATGAGTGTGTGTGTGTGTGTGTGTATGTGTGTGTGTGTGTGTGTGTGTGTGTGTGTGTGTGCGTGCGCGCGCGCGCGCGCGCGCGCCTGCGTCAGCGTTTCGGGATAAGTGTTCTACTATAACAATAGCCACAGAGCTTAGCAAGAGCACTTCAGATATCAGTCTCTTAAAACAAACACTCCATATTATCAACACACACACACACACACACACACACCACACACACACACATACACACAACACACACACACACACACACCACACACACACACACACACACACACACACACACACATACACACACACACACACAAAGTCTTTATCAGCAGTAGACGTGGTAAACTTGCAGATGTTAAAAGCACGAGCTATTAAAGTTTAGAATTGGCGGAGGAGGCTGTCTTTAGTGGTGGTAGTTGAGTAGAGACCTGTAATGGGCAGACATGAAACTTTGATGACAGATGATTGATTTTAGTGGGTAGAAATGGTTCCTCCACTTGTTGCGTAAATGGATCCCTAGGTGAGAACACACATGGACACACGCACGCGCGCGGCGTGTGAGCATGCAGGCATACACACATACACACACACAGACACGCAGGCACGCACTTCCATGCATTTTTCCCCCCGTCTAATATCACTGAGAGTGAACAGACGTAAAATCGAAGAAGACAACAACAACAACAACGTAGGCACGCACGCATGTACACACACACACACAATGGGCAGATACACAAACACGCAGGCACATACACACATATACACACACAGAGGCATGTGTGCACATGTACACAGATATGCGTACACGTGTGCACTTACACCCGTGTGAATACACACACACGCATGCACGTACGCACGCACACACTCACACACATACACACACACATACACACACACACACACTCACTCACTCACTCACACGCACACGATAGATGGCTTGATAAACAGCAAATGCATTGTTTATTCAATGTACCATCTTGAAAATAAAATTTGACTTGAGTTGACTTCATTTGACTTGACTTCACACACAGACACACACACGCGCGCGCACGCGCGCGCGCAGAACACCTTGCGCACACGTTAAATCCTGTTCCGCTTTTCGTAAGAGTAGGCCATTGTGTGCCGGTAGGAACAGGTGACAGAATTCACAAATCCGCATACACACAGGGACTGGATGTAAAAAAGCACATAAGTGCTTATTCCATTATCCTCTATAAATAAAAAAAAAAATAAAAATAAACACAAAAATGTACATTTGGGGAGAAGCTTTTAAAAAACAGGATCCAGTAAATATCGCAATTAATCTAAGGGAAGTGGGGGAGAGACCCATTGGTAATCAAGTAAAATCTATTCCTTCCAGGCAACTGTTACTGCATCTTTATTTCCGATAATCCATCAAGTTCATACACATACACAAAAGGAAAGAAGATTCGGGGAAAAATACCTTTCAAAAAGACATATGGATGGGGGGAGGGGGGGGGGGGGGGGAAACCCTTCTTCTTCAGACCGCTTTATCGTCCATCCCTTTCTCAGGGCCATAATAAATTTTGAGCTTAATAAAGAAGGGGGGGGAAAAGTCATTTTCTCCAAGAAGGAGTTGTGGCATCTTTACACTTCCGATAATCCATGAATTTCATGCAGCTGCATAGAAGAAAAAGAGGACAGACGCACAAACAACTTATAAAAAAACAGAAAAGGAGGTGAGGGGGGTGGGAGGGGGGGGGGGGGGGGGTGGGAGGGGAAAGATTCATAATTCTGGCTGCCTATCATCTTAACTTTGCCCAGAGCCTTATCAGAGTTTAGCAAGCTAGGCAAATATTGAAAAAGAAAAGAAGAAGAGAAAGAAAAAAAGAAAGAAAGAAAGAAAGAAGAAAGAAAGGGAAGGAAGGAAGGAAGAAAGAAAGGAAGGAAGGAGGGAAGGAAGGAAGGGAGAAAGAAAGAAAGAAAGAAAAAACAGAAAGAAAGAAAAGGAAGGAAGGAAGGTAGAAAGAAAGAAAGAAAGGAAGAAGGAAGGAAGGAAGGAAGGAGGAAAGGAAGGAAGGGAGAAAGAAAGAAAGAAAAACAGAAAGAAAGAAAAGGAAGTAAGGAAGGAAGAAAGGAGGGAAGGAAGGAAGGGAGAAAGAAAGAAAGAAGGAAGGAAGGAAGGAAGGAAAAGAAGAAAGAAAGAAAGAAAGAAAGAAGGAAGGATGGAAGAAAGGAATGAAAGAAAGAAAGAAAAAGAAGAAAGAAAGAAGGAAGGATGGAAGAAAGGAAAGAAAGAAAGAAAGAAAGGAAAGACAGACAGACAAACACAAAAAGCCACCTCGTTCAGCAAATAAACATAAACTCTTCAAAACCGAAACACACACACACACACACACACACACACACACACACACACACACACACACACACACACACACACCACACACACACCACACGAGGGCGGTGAGCATCACAACAGACAAACACACAACCTACGACACGCGCACGCTACCAAACATAAGCACACAACAAAAAAAGAAGTAATACACACACACACACACACACACCATCACACACAACACAACACACACACACACGCTAACGCACGACGCACGCACACACACACACACACACACACACACACGACCACCCCAGCACACACACACACACACACACCACACACACACACACCAACACACAAAAACACACACACACACACACACACACACACACACACACACACACACACACACACAACTTTTCAAACCCGAATGGAAAACATTGTAGGCACACACACACACGCTACGCGCGCGCGCGCGCGCAACAACACACACACACACACACACACACACAACGTTTTCAAACCGAATGGAAAACATTGTAGGCACACACCACACACGCTACGCGCGCGCGCGCGCGCACACACACACACACACACACACACCACACACACACACACACACACACACACACACACACAACCTTTTTCAAACCCGAAATGGAAAACATTGTAGGAAAAGGCACAGCACGCACGCACGGATAGCCTAGTGGTCAGAACATGCGCTCGCAACTGACGACCCAGTTCGATTCCCAGTCAAAGGGATATTTCCCCTGGAGTAACATCAGTTCAAACGCACTCTCCCAAAAACACTTCGAGAGACTACAAACCGAGCCACCGTTGAGAACGCACGCAGAAACATCTTGGCTCACACGTTAAATCCTGTTCCGCTTTCGTTAAGAGTAGGCCGTTATGTCCGGTGGGGAACAGATGACAGAATTTACCAAAAATTGCATACACACGGACTGGTGTAAAAAAAAGCACATGAGTCTTTATTCATATCCTCGATATGAAAAATATTATATATAATCCAGCATAACTTAGCCATTGGTCCAGAGCCCAGTTGCTAAAGTTAGACCCCTTTCCCTTTACCAGGTCAAGTGCTGTCAGTTCTTGCTGGATGAAACGGGACAGCACTGAGAACGCCGAAAATGGGGTAACCGACAGCGTGAGGGCAGGTGCGATGGAGAAGAAGAAAGAAAGTGAAAAACCAAAGAGCAGGGAGAGCTTTAGAAACAAACAGATTGTGCTATCGAATATCGAATGAAGAAATGAAACAACCAAACATGTGCTATCGAAACATTCAGAAAGAAGAAACCAACCACCCCCCCCCCCTGTGCTATCGAAATATTCAGAAAGAACAGAAACACCAAAATGGTATCGTAAATATTCAGTAAGAAAGAAAACAACCAAAAATGCTATCGGACATATTCGATAGAAAGAAACAACAAACATTTGCTATCGAAATATTCAGAAAGAAAGAAACAACCTAAACATATGCTATCGACATATTCAGTAAGAAAGAAACAACCAAACATATGCTATCGACATATTCAGAAAGAAAGAAACAACCAAACATTTGCTATCGAAATATTCAGAAAGAAAGAAACAACCTAACATATGCTATCGACATATTCAGTAAGAAAGAAACAACCTAACATATGCTATCGAAATATTCAGTAAGAAAGAAACAACCAAACATATGCTATCGACATATTCAGAAAGAAAGAAACAACCAAACATATGCTATCGAAATATTCAGAAAGAAAGAAACAACCAAACATATGCTATCGAAATATTCAGAAAGAAAGAAACAACCAAATTTACCTTGTTAAAGAAATTAACCAGCAAAAAAACCTCGATAAGACATTGAAAAAAATGAAACGTTTTGAAGATGCAGGTAAAGGAAGCAAAGGAAAGAGGAAAGAAGGAAGAAAAAATAAAAATAAAAATAAATGAGCACTAGAGATAAAACATGCGCTATTTAAATGCTGAGAAAGAAAGAAAAAATTGCCACTTTAAACAAACAAATAAATAAACAAACAGAAACCATTGAACACCGGAAAGAAACACAGTGGGGGAAAGAATGAAGTGGAGAATGGAGGAAATAATAAATGGAAAAAGATGAAGAGCACTACAGATAAACGGACACTATTCAAATATTGAGACACAAAGAAACATTTATTTTAAAAAGATAATCTCGATAAAGAAATAAACAAACAAACAAAACCCTGTTTAAAACTGAACAGAAACATTGTGGGAGTAAAAAGTAGAAGGTGCAGGCAAAAGAAGAAGAAAGGAAGTGGATTAGAATTGAACACGTGCCATGCAAATAGGGAGAAAGAAGGAACAAAAGAAAGAAAGAAAGAAAGAAAAGAAAAAGGAAAGAAAGAAACCCGTGCTATGCAAATGTGGAGAAAGAAAGAACAAAAGTAAGAAAGGAAAAAAGAAAGAAAGAAAGAAAGAGAGAAAACAAGAAAGAAAAAAAGCAAGAAAGAAAGCAATCAAACAAGCAGGCAAGAAAGAAAGAAACCCGTGCTATGCAAATATGGAAAAAGAAAGAAAGAAAGAAGAAAGAAAACTAGAAAGAAAGAAGAAATAACATGTGCGATGAAAATACTGACAAAGAAAGAAAGAAAGAAACAAACAAACAAACAAAACTTCCTCATTAGAGAAATTAACCAGCAAAACCTCGTAGAAACTAAAAAGAAACGGTTTGAAGACACAGGTGAATGAAGCAGAGGAAAGGGGGGGGGGGGGGAAAGAGAAGAAGAAATGAGCACAAGAGATAAAACATGCGCTATTCAAATGCTGAGAAAGAAAGAAAGAAAAGTAAAAACATCACTACGTGAAATGAATAAATAAACAAAAAGGGCATTCAAAACCGGAAGGAAATCCTGTGTGAAAGAGGTATAGAGGGTGCCAGAAAGATAACGAGAAAAAGAAAACGTGTTACAGATAAACGTATGCTATGCAAATATTCAGAGAGAAAGAAAGAATAGTTACCTCCTAAGAGAAGTAAACAAACAAACAAAAACACCTTCGAAACCAAACAGAAACGTGGTGGGATAGGGGGTGGGTGAGGGTGAGATAGAGTGTGGAAGAAAGATTAAATAACAACAACGACAACAACACCACCAAAGAAATGGAAAGAGTATTAGAGATAAACATATCAATCCCATTTTGTGCCCATCATACAGGCCTATTCGTGTCTGTCTGGCTTATCTCCCTTTGTATTGCTTTGAAGGCGTCCAGAACAAGTAAGAAATGGCGTTTGGTTTTTTTTTGGGGGGGGGGTTTGCTTGTTTGTTTATCTGTTTAATTTGCTTGTTTGTTTGTGTGTTTGTTTTATTTTTGGTAAAATGTTCTTTTCTTTGAGTGTAGGAACACACACACACACACATGCATGTCCGCACGCACAGGAAGATATAATACAAAAGCGTGCGTACGCGCGATACACACACACACACACACACACACACACACAAACACACACTCACTCACACGCACGCACGCATGCACGCGCGCGCGCGCGTGCGCGCACGCACACACACACACGCACGCACGCACATACGCACACGCACGCACTCGCGAAACACACACACACGTCTCCATCCTTTCCCTTCTCTCTCTTTCCTTTTTTCTTTCTTTCTAAGCCTATCCCTATCTCTTTGTGTCTGTCAGTCTCTCTGCCGGCCTGTCTGTATGTCTGTCTGTCTGCCTGCCTGCCTGCCTACCTGCCTGTCTGTCTGTCTGTTTGTCTGCTTGCCCGTCTGTCTGTCTCTCTCTGTCTCTGTCTGTCTGTGTCTCTCTGTCTCTCTCTATGTCTCTCTCCTATACAGTTGTAGAAGATGGTGATAGCGTAGATGATGAAGATGATGATGTTGATAATGATGATGTAGAAGATGAAAGTAATGATGGCATGTTGATATACTGGCTGCAGCTGCTGCTATAGGTAATGAAGATGCTGATGGTGATGATTATGTAAATGCTAAAGATGACGATGGGGATGATGATGACTAGAAGATATTGGGAGTAATCCTGTATGTTTGCAGAATTGAAAATGGGAAATGGATATAAACGTTTTCTGCTATGTCTTCCTCCCCCTTCCCCAAACATGTTTTGTATAGTGGCCCAAGGCCGAAGTACAATAAAACCTTTTCAGTGTTCAGTGTTCAGTGTTCTATGTCTCTCTCTATCTCTCGGTCTCTCTCTGTTTCTCTCTCTGTCTCTGTCTGTCTGTCTTTCTCTCTGTCTCTCTCTGTCTCTGTCTCTGTTTGTCTGTCTCTCTGTCTCAGTCTCTCTCTCTGTCTCTGTCTGTCTGTCTCTCTCTCTGTCTCTATCTGTCTCTGTCTGTCTATCTCTCTGTCTCTCTCTGTCTCTCTCTCCCTCTCTCTCTCTGACTCTGTCCCTGTCTGTCTGTCTGTCTGTCTGTCTGCTCTCTCTCTCTCTCTCTCTCTCTCTCTCCTCTCTCTCTCTCTCTCTCTCTCTCTTCCATCTCACTCTCTACCGTCCATTTCCTTCTCTCTGCCACACTTTCCCCAAAATAACCCCCTCCCACCCCTCCCCCCGACCCGACCCCCACCCCTCCGATTCTCTCCCTCCTCTTCCTCCTATCTTTGTATCACCTTTCAGTTGTTGCTTTTTTTCTTTGTCTGGCTAAAAAAAAGAAAATGGACTTGAAGAATTAAGACATTGAAAACAAACAAACAAACAAACAAACAAAACAAACAAACAAAGTCGACTACATCAACTCAGATCATGTTTAAACCAAAGAGTCTACTACACACAAAAAACCCCAGGAAGAACAAAACAAAATTGAGATGTCTCAAACAAAACAAAACGAAACAACAAAAACAACAACAAAACAAAAGCAAAAAAAGAAAGGAGGAAGCATAATGGAACCCAAAAAAAAGAAAATAACCGTATGGACATAGACGAAAGCATTATGAAATTACATACAAATGAAAAAGTGTTCAATATTCGCAGAATAGACTTTTTTTTTTTTTAAAACAACAGTAAAAAATTGAAAGAAAGAAAGAAACAAAGAGAACCATATGACTTTAAGGTGCTTTGCAAGTAGTGCGATTTTGCATAGGTGTAAGAGAGAGAGAGAGAGGAGGGGGGAGAGAAAGAGAGAGAAAGAAGAGAGAGAGAGAGAGAGAGAGAGAGAGAGAGAGAAGAGAGAGAGAGGAGAGAGAGAGAGAGAGAGAGAGCAATAATTGTCAACAGTATACATAAACCAGAGAACAATTGCCAACAGTTTACATTAAACGAGACAACAATAATTGTCAACAGCATCCATAAACAAGCGACCAATTGTCAACAGTTTACATTAAACGAGACCACAATAATTGTCAACAGCATACATAAACGAGCGACCAATTGTCAACAGTTTACATAAAGGAGTGACCAATTGTCAACAGTTTACATAAAGGAGTGACCAATTGTCAGCAGTTTACATAACTGTGATAACAATTGTCAACAGTATACATAAACGAGAAAACAATAATTGTCAACAGTTTATATAAACGAGACAACAATAATGTTCAACAGTTTACATCTTAAACAAAGTGAATACCAATAGAAAAATGAAAGGTGCACAGATTCTACTCTTAACAGAACAAAAGCATACTTGGAACGAGTGCTGCATTGACCCTTTGAGGAAATTAACTGAATACGGGGAAGATGGAGACTGATTATCACTGCACAAAATCAAGGCTTTATTCGCGGTATGGCTTAAACGTGTTACGCTACAGATGTTGTCCCTGTGTTCCAGCCAGTTTTGGCGAAAGAACGATGCCATGTAGTTTATTTTGTTTTGCTTTTGGGTTTTTTGTTTTGTTTTATTGCGTTGTGTTTTAAGGAGAAGAGGGGGCTCTTCACAAAACGTGATAATGTGTGTGTGTGTGTGTGTGTGTGTGTGTTGTGTGTGGTGTGGGTGGGGGGGGGGGGGGTAGGGGGGGAGTTGTTTGCATATCATTTTGCGATGAACTCTTGCTTTTCGGTTCCTGTTAGTGTTTGACATTGTTTCTGGGTGAATTGCTGTTATGTTTATTCTCCTGTTGATTTCCTTGTAATCTTTCATACCCTAAAAGGGGTAAAAGGAATTAAATCTTGAATGCATATAAATCGCTCAACGCCAGCACTTCTCAAAAGAAGGTGGCGTATACTGTCTTTGTCAATACAAAGGGAATTGTGCTGCAAGCAAGGACAGACGGCCACAGGCGAGTTCTACAGAGATTCAACCTTGTTTGACTTCCAAGAAGTTTTACGCAACTTCCCAACTGAACACTGGCATGAGGGGAATCAAGATCCTCCACATCAACACACACCTGCTCACCGAGCAAAGCTCGTAAAACGGGCATCAAGGAGCAGAGAACACTGGAACTTGGCCACAACCCTGCATTCTTCCCAGACCTCGCACTTTTTGTGATTTTTACCTCTTTCCCCATCTGAACAAGTCTGTGGCAGGAAGGAGTCTCAAGAGCCGAGCAGCCTTTGGGAACAGCGGCATTACAGTGTCTGGCACACATACCGAGAGAGGCAGGCTACAGATCGGCATTCTACAATGGATTGATGGAATGCATAAAAGTGTGGCGAGAGGGAGTGGGAGGCTTAAGAGCTAAGTAAATAACAAGAGAAAAGAAAATAATATTACTGACTCACACGCAGGCACGCACGCACGCACGCACGCACGCACGCACGCACGCACACACACACACACACACACACACACACACACACACACACTCGAAGATGAACTGATCAGATTTGATCACCAGTGAACATTAACTTTGAAGAAGAAGAAAAAAATGGATTGGTCTCAGTTTACCGGAGAGAGCCCCTAGTATAAGTCTGTGGGGTCGTGGTAAAGGCAGACACAGCAGGCAATGTGATTGATAAACCGAGAGACAGGCAGAGAGAATAACAGGAGTTTTACTAACGTAAACTAACAGGCTTGTTTCCTTTATCGCTAACAGGATCACCTGGTGGCGAAATCCTATCAGCTTTTGGGTGAGATAGCCTCCATAGTTACTGCTGTCCTTGTGGAAGGAGATAAACAGTATTTACTGCAGACACGGGGAAACATGGACTGAAAGGTGAACCAGGAGCCTTAAGAGCTAAGTAAATAAATAACAAGAGAAAATGAAATAACACTACTGACTCACACACACGCGCATGTGCGCAGGCATACACACACACGTGCGCACACACTCACACACACACACTTTTCTCTCTCTCTCTCTCTCTCTCTCTCTCTCTCCTCTCTCTCTCTCTCTCTCTCTCTCTCTCTCACACACACACACACACACACACACACACACACACACACACACACACGCAAAATATGCACCTACAAGTATACACACACATAATATATATTATATATGCATGCATATTCAAAAACACACACATGAGTGTATGCGCGTACGCAGGCAAACAGACAGACGGGATGGGGGGTGGGGTGGGGGGCTTAAATACAAGGAATGGCAGGTGAAATAAGTCGAGGAGAAAATGGAGAAAGAAAGAAGAGAGCGAAGAAAAGAAGACCGGTTCTGTTTATCCAACAATCTCTTTCGCTTTTTCACTTGATTGATTTTAGCAAAATGTAACTGACAGCTCTCAGAGAGAGACAGAGACAGACAGCCAGACAGAGAGAGAGAGAGAGAGAGAGAGAGAGAGAGAGAAGAGAGAGAGAGAGAGAGAGAGAGAGAGAGAGAGAGAGAGAGAGAGAGAAACAAAGATTCCATTTTCAAATGCATCAGCAGATTTTTGAAAATCAAGACCCCCTTAACCCCCCTTTCCCCCAAACTCTTTTTTTCTTTGTGTCTGTCCTTCTCCCCAACTATTATCCCCCCCCCCCCCCCCCCCCCCCCCCCCCCCCCCCCGTCTCTTCTTCCTCTGTTTACTCAAACACAATTTTGCTTGTGAAAAATTACCTCCAGTAAGGACGCCTCACGTCAAATATTGATGACGTTTCTATGTACGTAGGTAGGGAGGGAGGCAGACTCACGGAGACATAACTTTACTGAGATAAATAAGTAGACATACACACTCACACACATGCACGCACGCGCGCACGCACGCGCGCACGCACACACACACACACACACGCATACACACACACACACACACACACACACACACAGGACTAGATGGAAAAATACCTAGTTCGACAGGAAGATAGATAGATGGAGAAATGGGTGGGTGGACGGACGGATGATGAATGGATGGATGGATGGATGGATGGATGGATCGCGCGCGCGCGCGTGTGTGAGTGAGTGTGTATGTGTGTCTGTGTGCGCGAGCTTGTGCGGGCGCGTGCTTGCGCGCGAGTTCTGGAACATCATGGCAAAATTACTTTGAATATAAGTATCCTAAACCTAAAAGGTAGCACATAATTATACATAATATCATCATCGGACTGGACACACCAAAATGTCATCAGTATAACTAATTCGAATTAGAGATAAGTCGTTCAAAAGCTACTTCAAAATGATTCCGTGGAAAATTGAAACTGACTGAAGTTGTATGTCGATAACTGATTCAAAATTCATTGGGCATTAAAGGCTTGGCAGCCTCTTCGAAATTTACACCTAATAAAAACACACATATACACGCGAGCACGCACGCACATACACACACACCGCACACAAGCACGCACGCAAGCACACACGCACACGCACGCGCGCGCACACGCACGCGCGCGCACACGCACGCACGCGCGCACACACACACACCAATAGAAACTAGAGAGATATATGAGATAAAAGTATAGGTGGGTATAGATTTTTTTCTGGAGGTGGTGTATTAAAGCAGACTTATCCTGACAAAGTGGATTAGATATTTTGTTCTGATAATAGCAGTAGTAAGAGTGATAGTAATACTTAAAAACAACAACAACGACGACGACGATGACGACGATGATGATGATGATGAATGTTATTAATAATAATATGATTATATATCTTGATACTAAGAAAGAAGAGAAGAAGAAGAAGAAGAAGAAGAAGAAGAAGAAGAAGAAGAAGAAGAAGAAGAAGAAGAAGAAGAAGAAGAATGCTGCTGCTGCTGCTGCTGCTGCTGCTGCTGCTGCTGCTGCTGCTGATGATGATGATGATGATGATGATGATGATGATGATGGTGGTGGTGGCGGCGATGATGATGATGATGATGATGATGATGATGATGACGACGATGACGATGATGATGATGACGATGAAGACGATGATGATGAAGATATCTTGCAGTGAATCTCACAAAAGCCGTGATCGCTTACAAAAAAGATAATGTACCAACACACTCACACACACACACACACACACACACACACACACACACACAACACACACACACACACACACACACACACACACACACACACACACACACACACACACACACACACACAACACACACATATATATATATATATAATATATATATATATATATAATATATATATATATATATATATATACATATTATATATAAATATAGATAGATAGATAGATAGATAGATAGATAGATAGATAGATATAGATACACACACACACACACACACACACACACACACACACACACACACACACACACACACACACACACACAGAATTCTATCCAACATATCTTTTAAAAGTGATTTCCATACCCGGGTTATATTCGAAGATCCCAGAACCTTCCAAAAATCAAATGCATCGTTACTCTTTGAAGAGAATATTTCTTGGTCAATGTTCAGCTGTAAGTACAAAACACGTGTATCCCCCGGCCCCCAAATCAGAATGTCGTACTTTATAATCCAACATGGGGGTGTTCCAGACTGTAAAGTGAAGGTCCCTTCATATTCGTTCACATCCAGACTTGCTGTATGTTATGGCTTCGTCTGCTTTTTTCAACCTCCACAAAATCCTCTTTGAAGCTCCACTAGCTAAGAAAGAGTATGACTGCATTTATAGCGGGACAAAAAGGAACTCTCCACACCTTCAGATGAGAAATAGGTTTGGGTTTTTTGTGTGGAAGGGAAGTGTGTGTGTGGGAGGGGGGAGGAGTGTAAATGTTATGCTTAGATTGTAGGAGGCACTTGCATGAGTTGAAGTCCACAGAGATGCTGCAAGAAGAAGAAAATAAAAATACAAACAGAAAAGAAAGTTTTAAAAGCATGAAAAAAGAGACGAAGAAAAAAACTTCTATGTATGGATGCATTTTGTCTACACAAGCTAGAGGCCATTTCTGTCAATAAACATACTCTGCAAGTTTTGGAAGGAGGAAAAAAAAGTCAAAATTGAAAAGGTCACCTCCTTTAAACTGAAAACCCCCTTCAAAACCAGAGAAAGGAGGAGGGTGGAGAGGTGGATGGTGTTGGGGGGGGGGGCGGAGAGGGGGGGGGGGGGCAGGGAGTGAAGGAAGATGGTCAGCTGAAAGGAAAAAAAGATACACGAAGATAAAGACACCGGTGACAGTTTGTACCGGTTAAAATCTTGTGTTCCACAAGGTGTATCTCCCTTTCTACTCCTTTGTATCCAAATTATAGAATATCCCTTCTAGATTATGTCCCTCTGTATCCCTGAAGTCAGAATGCGGCTATCTTAATGGGGGGTGGGGGGGGGGGGGTGGACGATCGCAGACGCAAAATCTCACCCTTTGGTAACCGCAGAGCTCCAACCGAGAACAGCCCCCCCCCCCCCCCCCCCCGACACACACACACACGCACATACACACACTTTTCCTCAGTTCCCTTTCAATACGGTTTTCTCTGAAACGTAAAAGCAAACTCACAAAGGAATTTTACGAGCTATGGATTTAAAGCTGGATGCAGTTAGAATTACTTCGTTTCTAGAAACGTATGTCACGATTAAAGAACAATTCTTATCTGAGTATGAAATATTGTCCTGTCCAAAAAATTAGATTTTAAGTACTATTTACCACGTTTGTGTTGTAAACAGAAGGTGTTAAATGTGAAACAGTGTTCTTTCAAAATAAATCCCAAGTCTCGTTTGCAGGCTTTTGTTAAAATAGAAAATATTGTAATATTCAGACATTTAAAAGAAAGGGAATATGTGTATTGTTGCTGTCTTGGGGTTGTTGTTTTTAGTGGGTACATTTCTTTTCCAAAGCCCGATTTTGAAAAGTGACTGTTAGCAGATGGGCAATCTGGACAGTGAAGTTGAAGGCACTATATCTTCTGAGCGGCAGGATTATTGAGGAAGCTGTGGTCCGTCCCTCTTTCCTCTCAAGCTGCCTTTTTTTCTGCCATGTTTCTTTTGCTATTTCTTCCCTCAATAATAATTTCCTTGCCTTTTTCCCTTTTTTTTGTTGTTTTTGTTTCCTATCATAGCTTTTGAAGCTTCCTGAAGATGCAATTTGGATGCCTTTATTGCATGATTGAAACAAAAAGGAATAAACTGACTTTACTTGACCTTTGAAAGAGAGTTTTATAGGGAAGGGTGGTGGTGGTGACTTTTTACGCTTAGATTTGAGGTGGTCACAGGAATTGTGTGTCTGCGCATGCAACAACACAGGGACATCAGCAGCACCACCACTTCAGCAGGTACTGTATCAGCAAAAAACAAGCAAGAAAAAAAGCAAGAAAGAAGCATTTAGAAGAAGAAGAAGAAGAAGAAGAAGAAGAAAGAAGAAGAAGAAGAAGAAGAAGAAGAAGAAGAAGAAAAAGGAGAAGAAGGAGAAGAAGGAGAAGAAGAAGAAGAAGAAGATGAAGAAGAAAAGAAGAAGAAGATGATGAGATGATGATGACGATGATGATGATGATGATGATGATGATGATGATGATGATGATGATGATGATGATGATGATGATGATGACGATGACGATGACGATAATACGTTGCCCTTTTAGTGTTGACATTGAAACATTTAGCACCCGCGGAAACAGGTCCAAGCAATGGACACGTGTTTGAACTACTAATACTGTGGAAATAGCCAGAATCATCTCTTGATCCCTAGATACCATGCTACCTTAAACTGCTACCTCATCACTGCATTGCAGTGGACTTTTTTTCTCCCCCACTCTTTTCATCCCACCCCAACCCCTTCTGCTTAATTTCTAATGAACTATCTCCAAAAAGTCAACAAATGTTGAACACAATCAAAATAACATCTTTTTTTTCCTCTCAGCTACTTCTATGAATATTCATAGACCGCTTATAAACATGTTATCAGCTGAGTTTTGGGTGGTTTGAAAAAAGGGGAAATATACATTTTCGTTTATCGAGTCCGATGAAAGCAGTCGCTAAGTCATGGGTCACAGGGGAGCCACATAATTATGCACTGACCCTTCTTTGCTGTCCCCTTGCGTTGGCTTGAAATCGGTAACCTTCAGTGCTCTGTCCACGCTTTGGTGTTTTCATACTTCTGATTGCCTCTGTGCGCGCGTGTGTGTGTGTATGTGTGTCTGTCTGTCTGGCAGATTTCCTCTGCGCGCGCGTGTGTGTGTATGTGTGTCTGTCTGTCT
Organism: Rapana venosa; assembly: GCA_028751875.1. NCBI lineage: Eukaryota > Metazoa > Mollusca > Gastropoda > Neogastropoda > Muricidae > Rapana > Rapana venosa. The sequence goes on from CM054135.1 coordinate 60,279,782, forward strand.
GACAGATTTCCTCTGCCGCGCGCGTGTTGTATGTGTGTCTGTCTGTCTGGCAGATTTCCTCTGCGCGCGTGTGTGTGTGTATTGTGTCTGTCTGTCTGACAGATTTCCTCTGCGCGCGCGCGTGTGCATGTGTCTGTCTGTCTGCCTGACAGATTTCCTCTGCGCGCGCGCGCGTGCGTGTGTGTATTTACGTATCTCTCACTCTCTCTCTCTCTCTCTATCTCTCTCTCTCTCTCTCTTCTCTCTCTCTCTCTCCTCTCTCTCTCTTACCCTCTCTCTCTCTCTGTCTCCTCCTCTCTCTCTCTCTGTCTCTCTCTCTCATTGGTAAATTCCAACGCTTTGTCTACACTTTGATGTTGTCACATTTGTTTCCTTCTTCACTCTCCCTCTTGCTGTCATGAATTGGTAAATTTCAACAATCCACTCCATATTTTGATGTTGTTGTCACACTTTTTCCACTACACCTCCCCCCCTTTCTCTCTCTCTCTCTTTCTCTCCTCTCTCTCTTTTCTCTCTCTCTCTCCTCTCTCTCTCTCCCCTCCTCTCTCTCTCTCTCTCTGTCTCTCTGTCTCTCTCTGTGAGAGAGTATGAATATTGGTTTTATTATTAAGATGTATCCCTACGGGCGAAATGACCACACTGGATACGAAAGGACAATGGGTACTCATGGACTTGGGAGACAGAACGACAATGGAGAGAGACTATGCGAGTTTAGCCAGCTGAATGGACTAGTTATCACAGGAACTCTATTCCCACACAAAGACATTCACAAAGCAACATGGACATCAGCGGACGGAAGAGTGAAAAACTAAATTGACCACCTATTGATCAGCGGACGGTGGAGATCATCAGTACAAGACTGCCGAGTACAGAGGGAGCAATGCCAAAAGCGACCACTACCTGGTGAAGACGAGGATCAAGTTACGACTCAGCTCACGCAGAAACAACAACAAAACCAAGACAAGACTGGACGTTGAACGACGAAGACGAAATAAAGAAATTTCTGCAACGCAGTGAAACCAAGCTCGAAGAAACAAACCGAAAAAAGATTAGAGGTGTGGGAAACAAAGAACCCACACAAATCAGCAGAAGAATGCTGGCTACAGAAAAGGGGAAAAAGCAAACAAGGACAGTGAGAACAGCTGAAGCTGATCATGAAGAAGCCAACAAATCAAATCAACATACACACTCGAAGGAACAGAAACAGAAGAAGGAAGCATACAAGAAAAAGACAAGAGGGAAAAAAGCGTACGAGAGACAAAGAATGGAGTCAGAAAAAGCAGAGAAGCGAAAAAGGCAGCAGAGAAAGGGAGAAGAAAAACTGTACAAGCATTGTGAAACAACTCCCCAAACCCAAAGGCACTAGACCAGCAGCAGCAGTGAGAATAAAAGGGGAGCTGCTAAAGATCAAGTGGCCAGCGAGAGATTGGAGAAAAACACTTCCAGGAATTCTCAACAGGGATGCACCGAATAAAACCACCACAAGATGACCGGGGGGAGGGGGAAGACTAGACATCCAGCAGAAGAACCCCCTTTCCAGAAACCCAAGAAAGCACTGAAGACCCTCAGAACTGAAAAGCAGCAGGAGCTGACCAGAATCACAGCAGAGAGCTAAAACAGACATTGAACGACCGCAAGGAACTGAAACGGACCCTTGACCTCGCCCGGGGAAAAAGGGGAAAACAGTACCAACACAGTGGAACGAAAGGACTCATATGCAAGATTCCAAAGAAAGGAAATCTCAGAGTGGGAACTGGCGTGGATTACACTAATACCCTTCCATAAAGGGCTCACAAGACCTCATCAACAGAATACAAGAGGGAATAGACCTCTCTCAGAAATAAACAAGCTGATTTCGAAAGGGGGGGGAACGCGGCCAAATATTAAATACTCAGGCATCTTGGAACAAGTCAACAATGGAACGGACCTGTACATACACTTCATTGACTTGAAAGGCCTTTGACTCCATACCCCGGATCAGTCCTCTGGAAACACCATGCTCCAGTATGGAATCCCACAGAACTCATCCAGAATGGAAAGGGAAAAATGTACAGGACTTTCAGTGCTCCGTCATTGTTGACAACGAAACAACAGACTGGTTCCCAGTGATTACCGGGGTGAAACAGGGATGCTGCATGTCAGGATTCCTCTTCCTTCTCGTGATAGACTGGGTGATGAGAAAAACAATGGAAGGCGAGAGAACTGGGATAAGATGGGATTTCATGAACAACTCAAAACTACAAGACTGGAAGACAACGCAGCAAAGGTTGGACTCAAGCTGAATGGACAGAAGTGCAAAGCCATGAAAGTAAACAGCAGGAACATCGACGGTCTGAGGGTTGGAGATCAGGAAGTTGAAGAGGTTGAGAACTTCACCTATCTCGGAGCAAACGTCACCAAAGACGGAGGAGGAACAGCAGACGTCAAGAAGAGAGTAGCACTGGCCAGTGCGCAGATGAACGATTATCCAACAACTGGCGAAGGGAGACATCGGCAGAAAAACCAAAGCATCCCTTTTCAAGAGCCCTTTTTTTGTCAGTTCTTCTCTACGGGTGTAGACCTGGAGATTAAAGAAAGGAGGAGAAGAGAAAGTAGAAAATTTTTCCAAACCAAATGTCTGAGGAGGATCTTCAGGGTCCGATGGCAAGAACACATTTCCAACAAGACAGTCCCTTTGGGGATAGCAGGAGCAAAAAAATCAGCCAGGAGATTAGAAGACGGAGAATGGGAAATGGATCAGACATGTCCTAAGAAAGGACAGGAGTGACGACTGTGCTGTTGCCCTCGGATGGACACCTGAAGGGAGAAGGAAAAGGGGACGCCCAAAAACAACATGGCGACGAATGGTAGAAGTAGAGCGGAACGGCACAGGCTGGAGCACGTGGAACGCCGCACGACGCACAGCTGCAGACCGGAACCAGTGGAGGAATGATGTTCAAGCCTTATGTGCCTCCTGGCACAGAGAGAATTAAGGTTAAGGTTAAGGATCCCTACGGGCGGGGACTGGATGTAAAAAAGCGCATGAGTGCTTATTCATTATCCTCGAAATAAAAGAACATGTCACCGTCATTGTCATTCTCTCTCTCTCCCCCTCCCCCTCCTTTTCTCTCTCATCCTCTCTCTCTTCTCTCTCTTCTCTCTCTCCTCCTCTCCTCTCTCTCTCTTCTCTCTCTCTCTCTCTTGTTTTGTATTATGTAGTATGTAGTATGTATGATGCAAGCATGTTTGTATGTAGCTGCATGTATTTAGTATTAATTAGATGTACGTAGTTTGTATGATGTAGTATTATGTAATGTATGTAGATCGGCACGTGTATTTGCGTGCTCAGAAGATCTTTTTACGCACCCCCGCATCTTGTCATCCTAGATGTTCGTGACAATGAAATTCATGGAATATAAACCCGCCCAGCCATCCCCCCGCCAAATGTGAATAAACAAGCCTATTTTTGACTGCGTGCGTGGTAAGCTTTCGCAGCGAAGTTTGGTTGTTGTTGTTTTTTTTTACTCTCTTACGACAATGAACGAGACAAAATTACACAAAGAGACACAAAAGGGGCAGGGGGGTGGAAGCAAACACAGTCATATTCAAAAATGACGACAAAGAAGAAACAAAGATTTGTTCCAAGCGTCAAAGAAGGGGGGAGAACTGAGGAGAGAAAGTACTAGAAAGGAAAGAACAATACATGATGATTACGAAGAAAAGTGACAGAAAAACAAACCGTTTTGACTTTCCCCCCTCTCTCTCTCTCTCTCTCTCTCTCTCTCTCTCTCTCTCTCTCTCTCTCTCTCTCTCTCTCTCTGAAAACAAACAAAGAGACTAGCGAGCAAACGAAGAAAACGAAATAATAAAAAAGCCCACTAGAGTAAAATAGAATTTAAAACAAAATGAAAAACACGAAGAGAGAGAGAGAGAGAGAGAGAGAGAGAGAGAGAGAGAGAGAAACAGAGACAGACACACAGAGAGACAGACGGAGATATAGACAGAAAGAGCGCGCAAGAGAATGTGTGTGTGTGTGTGTGTGTGTTGTGTGTGTGTGTGTGTGTGTGTGTGTGTGTGTGTGTGTGTGTGTGTGTGTGTGTGTGTGTGTGTGTGTGTGTGTGGTGTGTGTGTGTGTGTGTGTGTGCGTGTGTCTGTGTCTGTGTCTGTGTCTGTGTCAGTGAAGTCAAGTTAATTCAAAATTTTATTTCCAGATGTGTGTGTGAGAAAGAGAGACATACAGACAGAGACAGAGACGGAGAGAGACGAACAGAGACAGACAGAGAGACAGAGAAAAAACGAAAACAAAGAAGAAGAAGAAGGTGAACACAATTAAAGAAACCATGATTACAGCCGACCCACAAACAAACAAACAAAAAGCAAAACAAATGAATAAACCAAAAGAAAGAAAACGAGTAAGGGGGGGGGGGGGGGGGGAGAGGGCTCCTTAAAAGAATAAACAAGGTAAAAGGACAAAATGAAAGGGAAAAACCCAAAGAGATGCAACAACCCCAAATAAAGCAAAACAAAAACCCCAAACAAAAAAAGATTCCGACGAAGATTGAACACCTTCTCTCTCTCGCTCTCCTCTCTACCTCTCTCCTCTCTCTCTCTCTCCATCTCCTCTCACTCTCTCTCCTCTCTCTCTCCTCTCACATCCCCTCTCTCTCTCTCTCTCTCAAGGAAATTTGTGAATGTCTCTCCCTGTCTGTCTGTCTGCCTTTCTCCCCTCTCTCTATCCTCCCTCTCTCTCTCTCTCTCAAGGAAAGCTTTGTGAATGTTTCTCCCTGTCTGTCTGTCTGCCTCTCTCTCTCTCTCCTCTCTCTCTCTCTCCAGCCCTCTCTCTCCTCTCTCTCTCTCTCTTCACCTCTCTCTCTCTCTCATCCCTCTCTCTCTCTCTCTTTCTCTCTCTCTCTTTTTTGCGGACGCGCGTTTTCTGTCTACTCTTTCGTACGCGTTTGAATGTGTGTATGTGCATGGGTGCGTATTTGTGTGTGTGTTTTGTTTGTGTGTGTGTGCGTGTGTGTGTGTGTGTGTGTGTGTCAGTGTGTTTGTGTTGTGTTGTTTTTTGTGCGTGTGTGCACGCGCGCATGCGTGCAAGCATGTATACACACACACACACACACACCACACACCACACACACCAGGCATACTCCTGCGTCTCGTACCGGATCTGTCATCCTAATATTTGTGACCATAAAAACAGTGGAAAACGCAAACACATCCAATCACCAAAAACACCAAAATACTGGTTAGCGACAAGCATAGCTATTCTCACTCTGCAGTGGCCGGACTCTTACGGTAAACTTTTACCCCATGACAAAAGTAGACCTGACTTGTGTGTTGTTTGTCCGTCGTGTTCGACGATGACCTCCCAATACAGCAGAGGAGGCAGCTGCTGTTTCGGAAACTGGGCAGAAAGTTTGATTACAGTGGAGATGCCCTGCCCACAGTATATCCCCCTCTCTCTCTCTGCCAAGTAGGCAGTCAGCGTTGGAGATGTTCTCCAAAGCCTGACTAAGGTAGATAAAAAGCAGAGTGATAAGGGAAATAATAACATTGGAAGGCATCAAACCCCAAGAAAATAAAGTGACAAAGAAAGTACACAAAAAATAATTTTAAAAACCTGCAGAAAACACGGTTCAAGCATAAAAGAAAGGTGAATAAGTCAAAGAAGAATTTATAGAAAGAAAAGGGGAAAAATGTGAGAACAAAATGAAAGGAGAGAGAAAAATAAAAAGCAACAAGCAAAATGTCACTCTGTGGTCGTCTCTTACAGTAAAGTTTTACGCCATTACGACAAGAAACTAGATAAAGTAAAAAGACCCCCCAAAAAGTCAAGACAAGACAAAACAAGACAAGACAAGATAAAGACAAGAAAGTAAAGGGATGAAGCAAAATAACATTTTAAAAAAAGAAGCAGAAAGGGTGGCCCAAACCCAAAACAAAAAGGAAGGAGCGAAATCAAACAAGTGAATACCTGCCAGAAAGATTACGGAACAAGATGTGAGAACAGACTGAAGGAATCACACAACAATATGGCTTTTCCCAGCCCCCAACAAACAAACAAACAAGCAAACAAACAAACAAACAAACCAAACAAAAAACCAGCCACAGAAAGAACAATAATCGAAACATACACATAGTTACGTGGAAAATGATGAGGTAGACCAGAGAGAGAGAGAGAGAGAGGAGAGAGAGAGAGAGAGAGAGAGAGAGAGAGAGAGAGAGAGAGAGAGAGAGAGAGAGAGAGAGGAGAGAGAGAGAGAGAATGATTGAATGAATGATGAATGAATGAATGAATTAATCGTTATTTTCCAAGGGTAACAGAATAAGCATTTACATACTTTTTTTTTTCAATCCGACCCTTACCCTGATTAGGGACTATCAACAAAACAAGGAAAGAGACAGACAGACAGACAGGCAGGCAGGCAAACAAACAGACAGAGACAGAGAGAGTAAGATAGCGAGAAGAAAGAAAGAAAGAAAGAACGAAAGAAAGAAAGAAATGGAAAAGAAAAGAAAGGAAAAGAAAGAAAGCAAGAAAGAAAAACACAATTAACGATCAGAACAACAAACAAACACACAAAAATCCAAACAAAAATAGATCAACCAAACTTTTAAGAAGAAAAGGACCAGAGAGGAAAGTTGGAAGGAAGCAATGAAGGAAGGGTGGAAAGAAGGAAAGAAAGAAAGAAAGAAAAGAAAGAAAGAAAGAAAGAAAGAAGGAAGGAGGGTGTAAAGGGAAGGAGGAGGAGAAGGCTCGATGCTTAAAAGAATAAACAAGGTAAAAGGATAAAATGAAGGGGAAAACAAAAGTGATGCAACAACTTCCAAACAAAACCAAAGAAAAAAGTTTTATTAAAGAAAAAAAAACTGCCAAAGATTGAACTTGCCTCTGTGTGTGTGTGTGTGTGTGTGTGTGTGTGTGTGTGTGTGTGTGTGTGTGTGTGTGTGTGGTGTGTCTGTGTGTCTGTGTGTGTGTGTGTGTATGTGTGTGTGTGTGTGTGTGTGTGTCTCTCTCTCTCTCTCTTCTCTCTCTCTCCTCTCTCTCTCTCCCCTCTCTCTCTCTTTTTTGTGTCTGTCTGTCTGTGTGTCCGTCTATCTGTATGTCTGTTTCTCTCTGTCTGTTTCTTTGTGTCCGTCTGTCTGTTTGTCAGTCTGTGTGTCCGTCTGTCTGTCTGTCTGTCTCTGTCTGTCTGTCTGTCTTTGTCTCTGTCTTTGTCTCTGTCTGTCTGTCTTTTGTCTCTGTCTGTCTGTCTGTCTGTCTGTCTGTCTCTCTCTCTCTCTCTCTCTCTCTCTCTCTCTCTCTCTCTCTCTCTCTCTCTCTCTCTCTCTCTCTCTCTCTCCATCCATCCCTCTGTGTGTCTGGACGTCTGTTTATCTCCTCACACCTTTCTCTCTCTCAATCTCTCTCTCTCTCTCTCTCTCTCTCTCTCTCTCAATCTCTCTCTCTCTCTCTCTCTCTCTCTCTCTCTCTCTCTCTCTCTCTCTCTCTCTCTCTCTCTCTGTGTCACTGTCTCTTGCTTTATGTCTCTCTTGTGGCCTGCACATATGTGTCTGTGCGTGCGTGCGTGCGTGCGTGCATGCATGTATCTGTGTATCCATGCGCACGCGTGCATGCTCCTACACGCGCTTCTGCGTCTTTAACTGGATCTATCATCCTAAGTTTTGTGTGATCATAAATAAGATCAGTGGAACGCAACTCCCGTCCATTCAGCCACACACCCAATGAGAAGTGTCAAAGCATATTGCCATTCTGCTGCGGTGGCCTCTTACAATGGGGACGGGATAGCCTAGTGGTTTCGAGGATAATGGATTAAGCACTCATGTGCTTTTTTTTTACATCCAGTCCCCGTGTGTGTGCGGTTTTGTCAATCCTGTCATCTGTTCCCACCGGCGCACAATGGCCTACTCTTACGAAGAGCGGAACAGAATTTTAACGTGTGCGCAAGATGTTCTGCGTGCGTTCGCACACGGGGCATCGGTTTATAGTCTCATCCGAAGGACTTTGGGGGAGAGTGGAGAGACAGACAGACAGAGAGAGAGAGAGAGACGGAGTCAGAGAGAGACAGAGAGAGAGAGACAGAGAGAGAGAGACATAGAGAGAGAGACAGAGAGAGAAAGAGAGAGACAGAGAGAATGAAAGGAGAATCAATACTAGAAAGAAAAAGAACTCATGAAAACAAAACGAGCAGAAAAACGCCATGATGTGCTTCTCCCCTCCACCTCCCCCCCCCCCCCCCCCCCCCCCCCACCCCCACCACACCTTAAAAAAAAAAAAAAAGAAAGAAAGAAAGTGGGGCAGAAACAAACAAAGAAGCAACCAAGCAAACAAACGGGGGAAAAAATAACAAAAGAATAAAATAATAATAATCTAAACAAACCAAGCCGAAAACGAACAATGACAACAACAAAAATAAATAAACTAGCGAAAGAGAGGACAAACACAATTAAAGAAAATGGCAACAACACAAACAAACAAAACAGAAATAAAACCAAACAGAAGTAAAGAAACAGGACAGAGAAGGAGGAGGAGGAGGCGGAGGAGGGAGGAGGCGGAGGAGGAGGAGGAGGAGGCGGAGGAGGAGGAGGCGGAGGAGGAGGCGGAGGAGGAGGAGGCGGAGGAGGAGGAGGAGGAGGCGGAGGAGGAGGAGGAGGAGGAGGAGGAGGAGGAGGCGGAGGAGGAGGAGGAGGAGGAGGCGGAGGAGGAGGAGGAGGAGGCGGAGGAGGAGGAGGAGGCGGCGGAGGAGGAGGAGGAGGAGGAGGAGGAGGAGGCGGAGGAGGAGGGGAGGCGGAGGAGGAGGCGGAGGAGGAGGGGAGGAGGAGGCGGAGGAGGAGGAGGCGGAGGAGGAGGCGGAGAGGAGGAGGAGGAGGAGGAGAGGAGGAGGAGGAGGAGGAGGAGGAGGAGGCGGAGGAGGAGGAGGAGGAGGAGAGGCGGAGGAGAAGGAGGAGGAGGAGGAGGAGGAGGAGGCGGAGGAGGAGGAGGAGGAGGCGGAGGAGGAGGAGGCGGAGGAGGAGGAGGAGGAGGAGGAGGCGGAGGAGGAGGAGGAGGAGGCGGAGGAGGAGGAGGCGGAGGAGGAGGAGGAGGAGGCGGAGGAGGAGGAGGAGGAGGAGGAGGAGGCGGAGGAGGAGGAGGAGGCGGAGGAGGAGGAGGAGCGGAGGAGGAGGAGGAGGAGGAGGGGCGGAGGAGGAGGAGGGGAGGAGGAGGAGGCGGAGGAGGAGGAGGAGGAGGCTGAGGAGGAGGAGGAGGCGGGAGGAGGAGGAGGAGGAGGAGGAGGCGGAGGAGGTGGAGGAGGAGGAGGAGGACTTTCTGGTGAAAAGTAGGGATAAGAAAAGAAAGCCAAATGAAGTGGAAGAAAAAACCAAATGAATACTTACAACTTTCAACAACAAAAAACCCCAAACAAACAAAAAACAAAAGTAAATATAATTTTCAAAAAAGATTCTTGAATAAGATTGAATCTCTCTCTCTGTCTCTCTGTGTCTTTGTCTCTGTCTCTCTCTCTCTACACTCTCTCCATCCCTCCCTTCTCTCTTTCCTTCCACTGCCCCTCTCTCTCTCTTTCTCCCTCCATCCCCTCCTCTCTCTCATTGCACCCTCCCCTATCTCTCTAACCCCCCTCTCTCCTCTCCATCCACCCCCACCTCTCTCTCTCTCACCCCCCCCCTCCATTCCCCCATCCACTCCCTCTCTCTAGCTCTCTCTCTCCTCTGTCTCTCTGTTTCTCTCTGTCTCTCTCTCTCTGTCTGTCTCTCTCTCCCTCTCCCCTTCAACCTCCCCCCCCCTTCTCTCTCTCTTTCTGTCTCCTCCACCCCCCCCCATCTCTCTCTTCCCCTCTCTCAATCCACCCCCTCTCTCCATACACCCCTCTCGATCTCTTTCCGTCCATTCCCCACCTCTATCTCACCCCCCACCCCCCCCTCTCTCTCTTTCTCTCGCTCTCGCTCTCCCCCTCTCTCCATCTCTCTCGCTCTCGCTCTCCCCCTCTCTCCATCTCTCCCCCTCTCTCTCTCTCTCTCCCTCTCTCTCTCCCCCCTCTCTCTCTCCCCTCTCTCTCTTTCCCTCTCGCTCTCGCTCTCCCCCCTCTCTCTCTGTCTCTCTCTCTCTCCCTCTCTCCCCCTTCTCTCTCTGTCTCTCTCCTCCATCTCTCTCTCTCCTCTCTTCATCTCTCTCCTCTCTTCTCCATTCTCTCCCTCCCCCCTCCTCTCTCTATCTCTCTCTGCTCTCACTCTCGCTCTCCCCCTGTCTCTATCTCTCTCTCTCTCTCTTCCTCTCTCTCCCTCGCTCTCTCTTGCTCTCGCTCTCCCCCTCTCTCCATCTCTTTCCCTCCCTCTCTTTCCCCCCTCTCTTCTCTCCCCCCCTCTCTCTCTCCCCCTCTCTCTCTCTCTCCCCCTCTCTCCCTCTCCATCTCTCTCCATCTCTCTCTCCCCCCCCTTCTCTCTCCATCTCTCTCTCCATCTCTCTCTCACTCTCTCCCTCCCTCTCGCTCTCCCTCTCTCCCCCTCTCTCCATCTCTCTCTCTCTCCATCTCTCTCTCCCTCTCGCTCTCCCTCTCGCTCTCCCCTCTCTCCATCTCTCTCCATCTCTCTCTCCCTCTCGCTCTCCCCCTCTCTCTCCATCTCTCTCCCCCTCTCTCCATATCTCTCTCTCCATCTCCCTCTCTCTCTCTCTCTCTCTCTCTCTCTCTCTCTCTCTCTCTCCCCTCTCTCTCTATCCATCTCTCTCTCTCCATCTATCTATCTATCTATCTCTCTTTCCCTGAGTCTGAAGGCCCCATCTGTGCACGGTGCTGTTGAACAAACAACGGCAAAGACAAAAGGGTGGGCAGATCTAGGTGGACTGCCTGCCTGACCTCATTAACTTGTGTGTGTCCCCCTCCCACCCCACCCCCACCCCCACGTCCCCCCAGTCCCCCCCCCCCCCCCAGTCGTCGTGCCTTCCTTCACCTCCCCAGGTGATTGTCATTGTGGATCCTAGCGGAGGACCGCGGGGGAGTGGAGGAAGCTGGTTGCAACATCTTCAGTGGTGCCCCTAAGGTCCTCGGGACTAGTTGGGATAGGTGGAGAAGGACGGATTGTGTAGTCTGGGCTGTTACCTGGTTGGGACAGGTGCCCCTGGGTTGTTGTTTTTTTTTGGGGGGAAGGGTCTGCTGTTGTTGTTTTTTTTCTTGCTGTGGAAGGCTCCTTGCATGGGTATGTTTTGGGGTGGGGGATTGTGTGTGTTCAGAGGGTGGGGGTGGGGGGTGAGGGGAGAGAAGAGAGTGTGTGTGTGTGTGCGCGCGTGTGTGTGTAGGGGGTGGTGGTTAATGGAGGAGAGAAAGAGAGAGAGAGAGAAGAGAGAGAGAGAGAGAGAGAGAGAGAGAGAGAGAGAGAGAGAGTGTGTGTGTGTGTGTATGTCGGTGTGGGTGGTTGGGTGTGTGGGTGTGTATGTGTGTGCTTTAGCATGCACGCACACGTGCAGCAATCCAATGCTTATTGCTATCCTTCTCATCAGCTATCGTCTTCATCACGCGGATTTCTTTCTACGCTCAAATCCACGAGTGGACCCTGAACAGATTTTTTTTTTTATAGAAGGAGGTCGGATCTGTTTGTTGGGTGACTGTATAGTCTGGTGATTTTGCGCGCGCACGCGAGAGAGAGAGAGAGAGAGAGAGAGAGAGAGAGAGAGAGAGAGAGAGAGAGAGAGAGATAGAGAGAGAGAGAAAGAGAGAGACAGAGACAGGCAGACACACACACAGAAACACACAGACAGGCACACAGACACACACAAACACACACTACACACACACTACACAAACACACCCACACACACACACACACACACACACACAACACACACACACACACTCACACACACTACACAAACACACCCAACACACACACACACACATACGTCTAATATCACTTGGAGTGAACAGACGTTAAATTGAAGACAACAACAACAACAACAACACACACACACACACACACACACACACACACACACACACACACACACACACACACTACACACACCACACACACTACACATACACACACACTACACATACACACTACACACACACACATACGCACACACTACACACTACACACACACACACAACACTACACACACACATACACACACACACTACACACACACACACACACACACACACACACACACACACACACACACACACACACACACAACAACTACACACTACACACACACATCCCCAAGCATTCAGACTGAAAGTCAAGAATCGATTCCTCCAGTGTTTCAGCATCGGCAGTGTCTGACTCCACGCTTCCGTGGGTATTCCTCAGCTGAGAAAACAATCTGTACCCCCCACAGGCTCGTCTGTCGTGTACGTCTGAAGTACAGTGGAAAGCGTCGCCTGTTTAGCTTCCGTACCTGCGGCACCTTTGTCATAATTAGATCATCAGTCAGTTGTCTTCCGGCTGTGTAGATAGTCATTGAAGAACTATTAGATCATACGGGTAAAAAATATATATATCTTTTAATAAGATGACAATAATGTATGGAGGTTTGTTTTAGTTTTTTTTTAATAGCGCTGAATCTTGTAAAAGCAATCAAATCAAAACGCTTGTATTCGAAAGATTCACAGGCCAAGCCACCATTCACCCAAAGAAAAAAATAAGATTTTAAATTTAGACACTCATAAGCACACACACACACAGGAGTACGCAAGCACGCGCACTCACACACACACACACACACACACACACACACACCACACACACACAACACACACACACACACACCACACACACACACACACACTTCCTCTCTCAGAAGATGGAGATGGAAATGGCTGTTGAAAGTAGGAACAGACAAAATGTTTAACTACAGGGGAAGATTCTAGGTCGTAAATAAGTGGATCTTTAAGATCCTTCGGATGAGACTATAAACCGAGGCCCCGTGTGCGAACGCATGCAGTACATCTTGCGCACACGTTAAATCCTGTTCCGCTTTTCGAAAGAGTAGGCCATGTGTGCCGGTGGGAACAGATGACAAAATTTACAAAACCGCATACACACGCATAAAAGTTGTTTTTTTAAGTCATCTGAGCGCTTTGATTTGTTGCTTACAAGATTCAGCGCTATATAAATTCCATACATTATTATTATTATTATTATTATTATTATTATTATTATTATTATTATTATTATTATTATTATTATTATTATCATTATTATTATTATTATTATTATTATTATTATCTTTAGGCTGGATTTGAAAGTATCAAATGTACGCTTTGGGCAAAGTAAGAGAGGGAGGTCATTCCAGATGGACGGACCAGGAATTGTCCTACGTGTTTGCTAAGATGTCTGTTGAAAAACTTCCCATTTGATCTTACGTGTTCACACCTATCCCGTAGTCCCGTGGACACGTGGGAGCACCAATGAAGATTTTGCAACCAGCTTCCTCCACTCCCCACTGTCTTCTGCCCTATAAAAAAATAGACATATTCTTTGGTTAAAAACAACAACAAACAAACAAACAAAAAAATAAAAAACAAAACAAACAAAGCAACAACAACCAAAACAAACAAACACCCAAACTCTAACCGAAACTGACGTGTTTCTTGTCCTCAAGGATCCTCCACCACCAACCCACCCCACCCCACCAATCACCCACCACCAAACCAACCACCCTCCACCACCCACTACCCTCCACCCACCACCCTCCACCAACCACCCACCCACTACCCTCCACCACCCCACACACCCACTACCAACCACCCATCAACCAACCAACCCACCCACCCACCCAACCAACCAACCACCACCCACCCTCAACCAACCAACCACCAACCACCCACCCACCCAACCACCCACCACACCCTCACCACCACCCAACCAACCCATCATCCAAACCACCCACACACCCCCACCCACCAACCCCACCAACCCAACCACCCCACCACACCAACCACCACCCACCCACCAACCCCACCACCC
>CM054135.1:60298728-60311228 GCA_028751875.1 Rapana venosa
CATGAATCCGTGGGTTCGAATCTCGGCGGCGTCTAGTAAATCAAGGGTGACGATTTTTTTTTTAATGAACTTCCAAGTCAACTTCAAGTGCAGACCTGCTAGTGCCTTAATTCCCTTCGTGTAAATACCCATGCAGAAGATCAAAATACTATGCACAATGAAGAATCCTGTAATTCATGCCAGCGTTTTGGTGGGTTACGCAAACACGGACCATACTTAACACAATTATATCCCCCGAAGTCAGCTTTACCTTCAATGGTGGGTACAAACGGTCGCGAACGCAAAATGTCACCATCGGTGTGCCTCGGAGCTCTAGCCGAGGATTAGTTAAGCTGAATCACTCACTGAACAGACGACAGTTAAGACATCCACTGAACGGCATGAACACGGAGGGTGCTGTCCACTGACGGCAGGAAGCCTGTGCTGTACAGGTGCATCGGTGGTCTAGAGGTAACGCGCCTGTGTAGAAAGCGAAAAGTCCGGGTCGGAAGTGTGCGGTGGTTCGAACCCCGTTTGGGCCCGAAACTTTCCCCCCATCCCCATGAATGGTGGTGGTCTGTGCACTAGTCATTCGGATGAGACGATAAACCGAGGTCCCGTGTGTTACTCAAAATTATTCAGCGCACGTAAAAGAACCCATGGCAACAATAGAGTTGTCCCTGGCAAAATTTTAAGAAAAAAGCCTCTGATAGGGGAAAAAATACAGAAAATTTTTTTTTAAAGGGTGGCGCTGCTCTTGTGGCGACACGCTCTCCCCAAGGAGAGCAGCCCGAATTTCACGCAGAGAAATCTTGTGACTTAAAGTGGTATAAATGATAATAAAATAAATAACACGGAGGGTACTCTGCACTGACGGCAGGAAGCCTGTGCTGTACATCATCTCTCGCAATAAAGCTGTGAGAGATGCCCCCCGGGGCACAGGGGAAAATGAAAGTACCATGTATGAAGCCCGTCATGTCTGGACAACAGACTTTTAGGAGCTTGTGGTAGTCTTTGGCCTGAGAGAGAGGGGGAGAGGGAGGGAGGGGGAGAGAGAGACAGACAGACAGATAGACAGAGACACAGAGACAGAGAGAGAGGCAGACAGAGACAGAGAGACAGACAAAAAGACAGAGACACGGATACAGAGAGAGACAGAAAGAGAATGAGAGAGAGGGGGGAGGGAGAGAGAGCGACAGAGTCCGTCAGACAGGCAGACAGAGACACAAACAGGGAGAGTGACACGACAGAGACAGAGAGGAGGAGGAGTAGGAGGAGGAGGACGACGAATAGATGTGAGATAGAGACGTACAGAAAGTTAGAGACACAGAGGAGAGAGACAGAGACAGAGAGATAGAGAGAGAGACAGAGAGACAGAGAAAGGCAGACACATAGATTAGATAGGGGGAGAAAGGGACAAACAGATACAGAAACAAAAAGTGACAGACCTAAAGATATACAGAAGAGACGGGCTTACATATCGATTAACAGACAGACAGACATACAGACAGAGAAAGAGACATTCATTTATTCATTTATTCTTTTTATCAATGATAATGGAATAAGCACTCATGTGCTTTTTTATATCCAGTCCCCGTGTGTATGCAGTTTTGTCAATTTTGTCATCTGTTTCCACCGGCACACAATGGCCTACTCTTCCGAAAAGCGGGACATGATTTAACGTGTGCGCAAGATGTTCTGCATGCGTTCGAACACGGGGCCTCAGTTTATAGTCTCATCCGAAGGACTTTGACACTCAGTTCGATTTTTTTTGTCAAACTAGGAAGAAAGGGCGAGGCTGGGAATCGAACCCAGAACCTCGCGGTTTACTTGTTGGCAGGCGAACGTCTCAACCCTCCTGCCATCTTCCTTCCTTGACAAACAGAGCCAGAGACATACTGAGAGAAAAAGAGAGACAGACAGACAGACACAGACGCGCACACACAGACACAGAGAAAACTCTAAAAAATATGCCCCTGCACAACAAAATGTTATCAACCATAAATCTTTTCAATCGCGGAATCTTCCCACTACCATCCCAGTCATGTAGGACGGGAAGACACTCTGATGCCGCTGCTATGGTGCCCCAAGAGTGGACCAGCAGGAATCTGCATCACTGCCAGAAATGACCAAGGTGTAACACACCGTGAAGAAGTACCACCATCTTCAGCACCCGGGAATCAATCAGCCGAAATGATGACTTGGAAGAAGGGGGCGTTTGCTGGGGAGAGAGAGAGGGGGAGAGAGGAGAGAGAGAGAGAGAGAGAGAGGAGAGAGAGAGAGAGAAGAGAGGAGAGAGAGAGCGAGAGAGAGAGAGAGGTGGGGAGGGGGGGGGCGGTAGGGAGAGGGCGAGAGAGAGGGGAGGAGAGAAAGAGAGAGAGAGAGAATGAATGAATTAGTTAATGATTAATTGATTAATTAATGAACGATTATTGAGAGAATGAATGAATGATAGAGAGAATGAATGAATGAATTGATTGATTGATTAAGTAATCAATTATTTAATGAATGAATGAATGAGTGAATGAGATAGAGAGAGAATGAATGAATGAATGAATGAATGAATGAATGAATGAATGAATGAATGAATGAATGAATGAATGAATGAGAGAGAATGAATGAATAAATGAGATAGAGAGAGAATGTTTGAATGAATAAATGAATGAATGAGAGACACAAAGACAGACAGACAGACAGACAGACAGACAGACGCTTGGTGTTGAATATCTCGAGCCAGTGAGAATAATCCAAGAGAGACTAAAACTCTTCGAGGTTTTTTTCTTTGGTGCTTTGGAGTAGTGAGAAAAAATGTTTGGTACGGTTTTTCATTAGCACTGGATAGTATTAGCTGTTCCATGTTTGTAATCTTTTTAAAAAATATATATTGGAAACATGAGGAAAACATGTGGCTTGATTTGTCATTAAGACTGGATTGTGTTAGCAGTTACATGTTTGTCATTGTCAATGATATAGTTCTGCTTGGGGTCCACTTTTTCTCTCTTTTTTCCTCTTTGTTTATTTTGTGGGTGGGTGGGTGGGTGGTAGGTTGGTCGGTCGGTAGGTTGAGTGGGTGGGTGTGTGAGTGTTTGGTTGGTTTATTGGGTGGGTGGTTAAGTGGTTGGTTGGTTAAGTGGTTGTCTGGTTGGTTGTTTGGTTGGTTAAGTGGTTGTTTGGTTAAGTTGGTTGTTTGGTTAAGTTGGTGGTTGGTTGGTTGTTTGTTTGCTTGCTTGCTTGATTGCTGGGTTTCCTGCTTGTTTGTTTGCATGTTTTTGTTTCTTCCTGTCTTCCCATTCCCCATCACCGCAATCCATTTTTGTTCTGATTTTTGTCGACCTTACATGGAGAGCGATTGTATCAGCTGTCAGTGCACCTGTGTTGACTGAACGAGAAAAGGAGGGGGAGCAATCTTCATGAAGGTCGTTGTCAGAATGGTAAAAGGCAGCATTGCAGGAACCGATTCTTTCCATTCTCTTTCTTCTCTTGTGCGTCTAGTTTAATGACATTCATTTGTGTAAGAGTCTGGGAGAAACCAGTAAAAACAAAAAGCCACATTTTTCTCAAAAGACCTTGCATGTGTGTGTGTGTGAGTGTGTGTGTGGGTGTGGGTGTGAATACATACACACACGCGTGTGCACACACACATACACACACTACGAATTTTATTGAACTCGTCCATCAACTTAACTCCCTTCCCCCCTTCCTATAGTCTAATATCACTTAGACTGAACAGACATAAAATCGAAGCATCGATAACAATAGCAACACACACATATACCATCTGAAAATAAAACTGACTTTGACTTACACTTTCACCACACATACATAACGAACGCGCGCACACAAACACACACACACACACACACAACACACACACCCACACCACACACAAACACACACACACACACACACACACAAAACACAACACACACACACACACACACACACACACACACAACACCACCACCACCACCACCACCACCACCACCACACCAACAACAACAACAACAACAACAACACACAACAACCAACACCACACACCACCACACCACACCACTTTCACTCCCCACTTCACCCATGTCCTTCAGAACTCTGATCCAGCCGATATAATACTACCAGTGCCGAAAGAAAAGAAATGGAAGCAGAAGGAAATTCAGCTTGGAATAAGATGGCTTTTATCAACACATCTCATACTACGTGTCAATTTATGATTGAAAAACACTTAATTTCCTCTTTATACAGTTAAGAGGCTATCTACCATTTTTAATCTACACAAACACTTAATTTCCTGTTTATACGGTTAAGAGGCTATCTGCTATTTTTAATCTATTTCATTCGTGATTCCAACGAGGTTGATTCTTGCTTCCAGAAAGAAACTCGAAACATCTGCTGGACGATTTTGATCTGCCACTCATCAGCCAGCCTTCAAACCCTCATGTCATTGACTGTGGATTTTTTTCCAGACAAGAGTAGAATTTCTTGAATATGACATTTTTACGCCGCACTTAATTGTAGAGGAAACCAAGCACAGCTGATCAGATACAATTCTTTTGCCACAATGGCAATATTTAAAAGATTCGAGGGATGTCTGGAAACAGGGGGTAAAAATTATTCACTGACAATATCGAATGTGCTTTTGTTATATGGACGAACCATTAACATTATCAAACATGACTCGTGAGTTTTACATCCATGAGTATGTCACTCTCAAGAGTGTTGATTGTTGTGTTTTTCCAATTTTTGACACCTTAGCGAGAGACTCATATCGTGTGACACCAGTTTACAATTCTCCTATTTACGGGTGTTATATATGTATGTATATATTCAAGGCTTTATCACAGTTCTTGATTAAATCATTGATGCTGGGGGCAACAGCAAAGAGAGAGGTTGTATGGTCAGCGGCTTTCCCACTCACGAAATTCTGCTTTACAGCTAAGTCTTTAGTGATCGACTAGGAGGCTTGACTCGCAGAGTCCTTAATATGTGCTGCAGCCCTGGGGGCTAGATGGCCTTTGGAGAACATTTCCAACGCTGACTGTCCGTATGCCCTATCGGCCGAGAGAGTGGGGGTGTGCTGTGGACAACGCACGTCCACTATAATCAAATTTCTGCCCTGTTTCTGAAACAGCAGCTGCCTCCTCTGCTGTTTTGGAGGTCATCGTCGAACACGACGGGGACACATACACACACACACACAACACACACACACACACACACACACACACACACACACACACACACACACACACACACACACATACACCACACAATACACACACACGCACGACGCACACACACACACACACACACACAGAATTCTTATCTCCGTTTGCAGGCACAAGTATGATATAGTGGCCAACGTAGTTGGTGCTGCAGCTTTGACCCTCAGGCTGATGTACAGGAGCATTACTGCTCTCCCCTTATTGTTGTGTGCCAGTCATTCAGGCTACACTCCTGCTTTAGAGTTAGCCACTTTTCTGTCTGCTGTCTCTCTTCTCTCTCTCTCTCTCTCTCTCTCTCTCTCTCTCTCTCTATATATATATATATATATATATATATATATATATATATATATATATATATATATATATATTTATATATATATATATATATAACACTCTTATAATTATTCATACCGCGCGCATGTACTAAGGCATCCACGGAAATTAAAACCATTTTTTGGTGAAAGACTAGCCTCTGACTCAAAACTCGTGTGATTTTGCACAAATTTTGGTAGGTTTGAATTTTTTTTTTTTTTTTTTTTTTTAGTAAACACTCTTTCTCCTCAGTCCTTTGTCGTCTGCTAGCTTCCTAGCCGTAATAAGCATGCGCGGGGTCAAAACTGTAAGAATACAAGCAATCCTCATTTGATGATAATTTCCAACTTTCTCATGCCTACCTGGTATTTCTGTATTGTCCTCAATCCCCAAAACAAGTACAATGTCCATTTTTTCACACATTAGAAAATCTGTGAAAATCACCATAATTTTTTTTCCGACTCGCACTCTATACAAGATACTACATGACTGGCAAGCTAACACAGGAGTGTAACCTGTATAACCAGATCCAGACACATGGCCGCCATTATTCTCGGCGTTCATTTCCGGCAGGGGAAATTACTCCTACGCTGTATTCTCCACACGTCTTGATTCATGAAATTTTTCTCCATGCCAGTATGAATAAGCTAGAAGAATTAAACTTGGTTGACAGAGAGAGAGAGAGAGAGGGGGGGGGTAGGGGGAAGAGAGAGGGTGTGGGTATGTATGTATGCATGTGTGTGTGCGTGTGTGTGTGTGTGTGTGTGTATGTGTGTGGGAGGAGGGTGTATGTAGGCATGTGTGTGTGTGCGTGCGCGCGCGCGCATGTGTGTGTGTGTGTGCTTGCAAATTACACACACATACACACACACACACACACTCACTTGCTCACTCACTCCCACTAATGTGATAGTGAAAGAAAAAGACCAAAGCAGACAAGGAGTCCATGTCCGGCACAAAGCAAGCCAAACACTCCATGTATACTAAACAAGGACATGATGCTAAGAAAGCAAGCCATCAATCACGTACGCACATGCATGCCTGCACGTACTCAAACACACGCACGCACGCACGCACGCACACACGCACACACACACACACACACATAAACACACACATACACGCACGCACGCACCCACACACACATAAACACACACACACACACACACACACACACACACATATATATATAAACACAAGCACACATACACGCACACTTTCCAATTACTCCTTTGGATCGTCTGGTACGTCCTTAAGTAGAAAGACGTTAAAATTGAAGACGACGACGACGACGACGACGACTACTAACACTACTACTACTACTACTACTTCTACTACTACTACTACTACTACTACTACTACTTCTACTACTACTACTACTACTACTACTTCTACTACTACTACTACTACTACTACTACTTCTACTACTACTACTACTGCTACTACTACTACTACTACTACACACACACACACACACACACACACACACACACACACACACACACACACACACACACACACACACACACACACACACACACACATTTCGTCCTCTCCTTCTCGTTCTCCTTCTCCTCCTTCTTCTATTTCTTCTTCTTCTTCTCCTTTCCCTTTTCTTCTGTCTGCTGCCTTCCCACTCTCAATAGTTCCGAGTCTTAGTGATTAGGGATAATGGATGTGACCAGGAAACCTCGTAAACAGCCAAAATTTCCACTGCATGAATTTATGATTGGACAATTACCGCTAACCGTCATTTGCTTCCTTTTTCTGCTTCTCCTTCTTCATCTTTTTCTTCTTCTTTTTTTTCTTTTTTCTGTTTTTCCTTCTTCTTCTTCTTCTTCTTCTTCTTCTTTTCTTCTTCTTCTTTCTTCTTTTCTTCTTCTTCTTCTTCTTCTTCTTCTTCTTCTTCTTCTTCTTCTTCGCTTTCTGCCAATATTCCACCAATCTGAGCCAAGCCATGTATGGTAATGCCATTGATTCTGGTAGTCTGCAGATGATGCCAATGTTTGTCTCCTGCCAACGCTGGCTTGCCAGAATTAGACTCTCCCCTCGGATGTTTTGCGTCTGGAAAATCTAGTACGGAAATGCGGGGAAATTACAAAGGCATGTTGTTTCTTTTGTGATTATGAAATGGGTAATAAACGCGTTAATAGACCGCAGAATAGAACTCTCTATATGATGAGAGTTGCAGGGTCCAACTCGTAAACTGAGTTTAAAAGCTGTATAATCAAAATCACATCAAGAAACGATTTTGCATTATAGTTATTATTATTATTTCGTTTTTGTGTGTTCTTGCTTTTTGTTGCTGTGGCTGCTGTTGCTGCTGCTATTTCTGTTGCTGCTGGTGATATAATATTGTTGGCAATAAGAATAGATTCCACGAGACACTATTTGTTGATTTTGTATGCCTAAGAAAACTACGAAACGATTTTTAGTGGAAGTTAGTGAAAAAAGATTAAGAAAAATCTGTTTTAGGGAAAGGAAGACCCCCCCAAAAATTCATGTGTTTGTAACTGTTTATCGAAGAAGTTCATGCTTATAATTCTGTATAGAAAAATTCAAATTTCGAAACAAAGTAAAAAGTAGCAAACACAGGCGCGCGCGCACACACACACACACACACACACACACACACACACACACACACACACACACACACACACACACACACACACACACACACACACACACACATACACACACACAGAGGACGGAATAGCCTAGTGCTTAGAGTGATGCATTCGTGATCTGCTGACCCAGGTTCGAATCTCGTTCAAGAAGATTTTTAATAATTATAATAATACATGGAACTTATATAGCGCTAAATCTTGAAAAGACAAATCAAAGCGCATGCATTCAACCTAATCTTACACAGTCATGCAATCAATGACAAATGATCAATAGTTTAAACAAACAGATATTTACAAACATAGTGCGCTGCAGACAAAATCTATGAAATAAAATCTCAATAGTCAAATGTTTTACAAAAGTACACTCACTCACTTAGGTCCTATACTTTAGCAGGGTGATAGGACATGGGTTAGTGAGGGTGGGATAGCTCTGATATGAAGCAGGAGGGGGGAAATCTTAGGTTTGAAATAAATATGTCTTGAGGCTGGATTTAAAAGTGTCATAACTAGATTTCTGGCGCAGAGAGAGAGGGAGCTCATTCCAGGTCGATGGACCCGAAATAGAGAAAGAGTGGCGGCCAACAGTGGATTGGTTGAATCTAGGTATTCGTAGGCACAAGGTATCTGCAGTAGAGCGGAGGGAACGTGAAGGAGTGTACAGGTTAAGACATTCACAGAGGTACGAGGGTGCAGTTTTGTGGAGACATTTGTAACAGAGGGTACTGATCTTATAATTTACTCTCTGTGGCATAGGCAGCCAGTGGAGAGATCGCAAGAGAGGGGTAATGTGCTCAGATTTTTTCTTTCTGAGAACTAGTCGAGCTGCGGAGTTTTGTATACGTTGAAGGGAGTGGATAGATGATGCTGGCAGACCAGACAAAAGAGAATTACAATAGTCCAGACGTGAAAGAATGAGAGAGGTGACAAGTTTGGCTGTTGCATCAGTGGACAGGTACTTTCGAATTGCACTAATACGCCGTAATTGATAGTAGCACGACTGACAGGTCTGGGTGATGAATTTTTTCATAGAGAGTGTGTTGTCGATAACAACACCTAGATACTTCACAGCAGTGGATAGAGGGACTGATGTATTGCCAAGTTCTATTGAAGCTGTTGTAATGGAAGAGAGTTTGTGTTTGGTCCCTACGAGTATGGCTTCGGTTTTATCTGCAATTTAGCTGTAATTTGGTTCTGTGTCCATCCAGATTTGAAATATCTTCAAAGCAGCAGGGCCATATATTCAGGAGACGGAAGGCTGATTTTCAGGAGTACGATGCTTTGATCTGGAAGGTTCGATCATGTAAAAATGATGGAGTCAACATCAATGCCGACTCCACTCTCCCCAAAAGTCCGGATGAGACTATAAACCGAGGTCTCGTGTGCGAACGCACGCAGAACATCTTGTGCACACGTTAAAGCCCGTTCCGCTTTTCTGAAGAGTAGGACATTTTGCGCCGGTGGGAACGGATGACAACATTTACAAAAGTGTACACACCCGGGGACTGGTTTTTAAAAAAAAACACATGCGCGCTTATTCCATTATCCTCGAAAATAAAATAATTAATAAATAAACACACACACACACACACACACAAACAAACACACGCACACACGCACCCCCACCCCCCACCTCCCCCACAACATCCACATCCACCCCCACCTCCACACACACACAACACACACACCCACACCACCCCCACCACCCCACATCCCCCCACACCCCCCACCCACCTCCTCTCACACACACACACCCATCACCACACCCCCCCCCCACACCACACACCCCACTCACACACCCACACCACCCACCACCCACACAACACCCCCACACCCCTCACCACACACACACACACCTTTTCCCTGTACATACGCTTTGATTTGTTTACTTTACAAGATTCAGCGCTATATAAATTCCATACATTATTATTATTATACACTGGCTGTCATCACCTAGCTGATTCATTGGACAGACGACCGACAGTGATGCCCTCAGCGGAGTAGCATCCCCATGAAGAGTTCTCTGCATTCACCACTTCCAGAAGACAAGCTCTGAGGGCTGGAGCCCCACAGGGCACAGCGAGAAAATAAAGGTACCATGTCTGAAGGCTGTTTTGTCTGGACAACGGACTTTTAGGAGCTTATGGTAGTCTTTGGCTTGGAGAGAGAAAGGAGAGAGAGAGAGAGAGAGAGAGAGAGAGAGATGAGAGGAGGAGAGAGAAGAGAGAGGAGAGAGAGAGAGAGAGAGAGAGAGAGAGAGAGAAAGAGAGACAAGACAGAGACGAGAAAAGAGAGAAGAGAAGAAATTTAGGACAGAGACAGAGAGGAGAGACGGAGAAGAAAGAGACAATTGACAGGAGGAGAGGAGAGAGAATGACGTGAGAAACAGAGACAAACAGGAGACAAGAGAGGAGAGAGAGAGAGAGATGGGAGAGAGAGATAGGGGATGAAAGACGGGGTCGGAGAGAGACAGAGACAGAGAAAAACAGAGAGAGACAGAGAGAATTCTAAGTTCTAAATTTCAGAAAGTGAATTGTGAAAGTCTATCTTTCTTAAACAGCACAAAGCTTATGAATAATGACTGAAAGCTCGGAACACATAACACTCCAAAAATATGACATGCTCATGTTTCTATACTATTACAGTCCTATCATCTATCTATTCTTAAAGTGTTCAGTGGAACGGCATACTTTGGCAAATGGAAAGCTGAGAACTGCAAGCAGTGGAGGAATAATACTGGTAATAATAATAATGTATGGAATTTATATAGCGTTGAAGCTTGTAAAGCAACAAATCAAAGCGCTCGAGGAAGCTGGTTACAAAATCTTCAGGGGTGTGCCAATGGTCAACCAGACTTCAGGATGTGATCCTTCTCAAGAATTCTGAAAGACTTGTATACTGAATTGAGTTCAAATTATGGGAGCGTTAAAGGTGCATGATATGATTCTCTGGAATATTATATCATCAGTTGCTGAAGTAAGCTTTCACTCCACAGTGGGAAAGGCTGCTTTTATCTTTCCTGGGGCACTGCGTAATTAAATCCCCTCTGCTTTGATTGGTTGGGTTTCTTTTTATTATGAAATCCTCTTCTTCGTCGTCGAACCCTCAAGCAGCAACTATTGTTGTCCGTTATATGAGCGAAAATGAGTCACTCCGCAGTTAAGCGCCTGACAAGTCAGGTCCAGCGCATCTGACTTCGGCATATTATAAAATCCTATCTGTCAAAATCACATCGTAGTGAATAGACATTAAACCAAGGAGCGATTTTTTTGAAAAGACAGAGAAAAGGGAAAAAGGAGAAAACAGAGAGACAGAGGGATATATAGACTGACATAGATTTTGAGACATAACAGACAGAGGAAGAGTAGAAGACTGACAGGCAGAAACAGAACCAGACATGCTGACAGAAAGAGATACAGTTATGATACAAGTTTATTCCTCTAAACCTTGCAGCCCTCGCTTCCTTCGTGGACTCTGTCTCTGACATGATAGTGATGTTGGAGGCTGATGATGCAGTGGTGCCCCCCACAGTGAACAAGTGTGAGGCTGGATTGGATCCAGAAATGGCCCAAGTGTAATACGCCGTGAGCAAGTACCGCCATCTTCAGCAAACACGAATCAAAGAGTCGTAATGATGGCCAGCAAAACGGGTTTGGCAGGAAAGACCCAGGGGAAGGATTTGTAACCAGCGAGAATAACCAAGACAGACTATACAGAGATTCTCTCCTTTTTTTCTTCTTCTTCTTTACGACACTGGTGGAATCGGGAAGGATTTGGTTTTGGCTTTCTGATAACTAGGGATGATTTATGTATGAGTGTTCGCCTTTAAGAAAGGAATCTGGATTGTGGTCTTGTACAAAAAAGAGGTCATCTTTGTTCCGATGATCTGTATTTCTGGTCTGATCTGATCTGCTTTGCTTGGCTTGATTTGATTTGATTTGATTTGGTTCGGTGATTGCGTCGTGGACTTTGCAAAATCAGGCGCGGGACACCGCAGTGGCAGTCTATTGGTGCTTGGAAACCTTGCGCACAATCAAGATGGTCACCTCTGGGGATGAGGTTCCACCTCTTGTCGTCAGTCAGTCTGCGGCCATTGACTTGTATGGCACAAAGATGAAGATTCTCCCAGCTTCCTAAAGTCTCGCCATACATCACCAAGCACCATTGCCAAAGTCCACAGTATACCACAGTACTATTTCTTTGTTCCTTACATTGCTCGCCTTCAAAGCGAGTGAGACTTCGGCCAGAGAGATACCAGTTTTCGTAAAGTATGACTAGTGACGAATAAATCACGATCTTCTTTACGGGCATGATTTCTTATCTGACAGATGATATAAAAGACAATTTTTGCTTTTTTTAA
>CM054135.1:60318728-60336228 GCA_028751875.1 Rapana venosa
TGTCCATATTATGGGGCTTTTTTTTATAGAATTTTCTACCATTGCTAGAACTGTAAAACTCTTATCTCCCATTGGCACACACACACACACACACACACACACACACACACACACACACACACACACACACACACACACACACGTGTGTGTGGTTTGATGATGGACGTGGTTGTAGTTGTGGTTTTGACAGTGGGGTGATTTACAGGAAGTTTAACTACAGCTTCCTCATAACTTGAGGGCCTGTCATCCAAACCACAATCCATTACGCTGTGACTTTCATATTCCGGTAAGGGGAAAAAATTAAACCCGTGAGCCGTATTCTCTATATCTTTGATGTATGATTTTTTTTTAAAAAAAACATTTCCTGCAACGAATATGAGAAGGTAGGGAAGTAGCATGCTTTCTCAGTCTGTCTGTCCGTCCTGTCTGTCGTCTGTCTCTCTCATGTCTCTCTCTGTCTCTCTCTCTCTTCCCTCAGATCCGCTCTCTCACTCCTCTCCCTCCCCTCTCGTCAATCTCTCGGGGGGCCCATCACGTAAAAGCGAAGGTGAAGACGTAGGGAAAATTGGCTTAGTATTTTTGTGAATCAGAAGCTAGTTTTTTAAGTAGTGGCCTTAAATCTTCATTGTTATCATACAGTTATAATAAGGAGGATGGAATACCGCTGCAGAAGACAGGGCTGTCTGTGGGACATTTGCGGCAGTATCGCCTGCTTCATGTTCCAAACGGGCAAATCAAAACACAGGCCCAAAGGCAGTGTCCCATCCGACGCTAAAAAAGTGGGCGGAAACGGTGTCTTGTTAGGACTGACCCTCCACACAATCAATTCATGGGGGGTTCTGGGTGGGGGGGGGGGTCTCTATTCTGCAGATATCTCTGGGGGTGGGCCTTTTTGCTAGGTGTGGTGCTGTGGAGATAAACCACTGGACCCTGGTCAATGCGAAGCCTGAGGCAAACCCAGCCTGACGAGTGGTGCTGGTGGTCGTACACACTAATCACCAATGAAGAAAAGGCTCACGGAATAAACCAAAGTACGTTCAGATATGGCCGCCAGCACACCTACAACTGTAACACATTAGACAGGAGTCCCCCCTTCACCTACATTAGCTGCTCCTGAGGAAACATTTACACACGGAGGCCAAGATGGAGAAAGGGAGAACTTGCCTAAATGAAAGACAACCAACAGAACTATGAGGAGTCAAATACAAATGTTTTGACAAACAGTGTTGATTATAGCCATGAAAGAGGAAATGTGTGATATTAGGACAAAGACATGAAACAATCCTAGGGACACTGAAAATTTAGAGTTAAAAGCAATCAAATACAGAACTGATGGTACAGGAGTGAAAAAACGAAAAAGAATGCAGAAAAAGAATGGCAGACGTTCAAGAAGTGGCCGGTCAAGACGGAACAATAATCATATTCATGGCATGGACAAATAAAAGTTTTGAGACTGAAGCTGAATTGTAAATGTTCGTGAAAAATCTTCTTTCCGAAAAAATGGATGTAAGCAGATGTTAAGTTTGATAGTGTGTGCACAAGGATCAAATTCCTAAAGCCAACTCTCCCATTATTGCCAGGATGTTGTTTTTCCATCAAGATAAAGCATAGAATATTTGAAGGCTAAAACTCGTTTTGAATGAAAGGTTTCAAGGATTTTTGTAGACGGACCGAATTTTTTCCAAATAACTGATAGAGATATTAGGCACAATTTTTACCCCCAAACAGAAGAGTGCTAGGGCAGAGGGAAAAAATGTGAGAATGGTCTTTGATCATTTGATATCCATTAATGGCGAAAGGGATACCCTTAATGTGATCTTAAATAAAGAAGGAATATAGCTTGTTGGCCGGACCCATACAATCATCCTGCCATAGTCTCAATATACAGGGGGGTAGGAAAAGTAAACAGAACAAAAACAAACACGCGGACACTCAGTCCTCAGTATTAGACACTCATGATAAATGGCTTAGGTATCCAAGTGAGTTGCCTGCGGGCTGTGATGAAGTGGAGGCGTGACACTTTGCCCAATGAAGGGCCTAAGACAAAGACAGTCTTGACTTTGGCCTAGGTCTAACACCAAGCAGACCATGTGTGTTGTAGGAAGTCTTCCATTAAAGAGCCTCTTAAAAACTTGCTTTGAAAGCATGAGTGATGTTGTCTTGTCATGACAATTTAATGGTGAAAGTGTCAGTCATTGAGGTGTGGATCAATTGAATATTGTGGTACTAACATATACAACAAATAAAACTTTTTCATATTTGTCTTGGAAAGTAAATGGTTAGTTGTCCAAAACTGTCTGATAGAGATTTTGTACTTATCATTGTGCGTAAGTTTTGATTTTATATGTCTGGACAGAAACATTCCAGGAAAATGTCCTGCCAGATGTTTTTTTTCTTTATTATTTTTTACTGGCTATAACGGGCCATCTGGTAAGTCGGCAATAGTAAAGTTTAGGCCTCAATGGAGGTATTCTAGTGGTTTAGTTATGTTTTAATATGGCATGAGTTACTGGCTTTTTTGTGAATTGTTTAAGATAGAATTTCCATACCTAATATTTGGCACATTTTCTTCTCTGTTACAAATCTCTGTTGTGTACCGCAAGAAAAGTTTTGCTGTCAGTGATGTATTCCCCGCCTGAAGGTTCGCCTTTTAAAAAACATGTTTTACACATGATATGGAATTGCTTTATGTTGGAAGAATGTTTAGTAAAATTGTGGGTGACACTGATAGTTGAGATATATATACTAAGAGTATGACTTAAACAGCAGACCTAAACTTTTCTTGTCAGCATGTAGAGAATAATGACTTTAGTACAGAATGGTCCAAAGTAAAAGTATGTTCTTTTTTTCAGCAGCAAAATCGTAATTCTGAAGATGTTGTGTTATCAAACAATATATGGTAAATATTACTATTGAATATGAGCACTGCTCTTAGTTTACAGATTACTAAAAAAGGCGTATGTAATGGTGACCAACAAGACGCTATATACAATACATCCTCTGATGGAGGATGTATGTTAATGATTAATTTTTTAGTGTCAGAATTTGTTTTCTCAGATTTTTTTGACATCATCGTCGTATTTTGTTGCCGAGCGTATCTGATTCCGATCACCTTCCTGTTGAATAAATAAATATAATCCAGTATATAAAACAAGGTGTGGAAACTGAACAGTTAAGGCCATCTGTAGGAAAAAATTGTATGGATGGAAAACAAACATCCTCAGTTTATATAGAAAATTCTCCAGATGGAGAACATTGTTGTGAAAATTTTTTTATTAATTGCCTTTTCAGGATTAAGCTTTAGAATTGTTTTAAAAAAATGTTTCATAAAAGCCAGTGCTGAATGATGAAGGAAAACAGGTACATATAATAAAGGTCCATACAAATGATACTTGGTTTTTGATAATGAATTGTTAAAAAAGTATGGAAAATATAAGGTCAGAAAAACCTTTCTGAAGACTATTCCGAAAAACCATTAAGAAAATGAGGAACAAAAACAGTGTATGTGTCAACAATGAAGGGAATATAAATGAATGCATCTTGAAACGTAAAAAGAAACAGATATAAATAAGAGACCCTAACTTGCATATTATGATGTCATCAATCTCTTCCTCTCAAATCCAGTTCTGGAAAAGTGATAACAGAAGGCGTCATATAGAAAAAGTCAGCCAAAGAATAGTATATTCAGTGACAGATGTTTTCAACATTTCCAAAACCCTGTTGGAGAAAGACTCATTAGAGCCACTCCATGATTACGATGTTGACAGTGATGAACTGAGGGACGTTTTGATCGTCCTATATCAAAAGAAGAAATATTAGAGGGCACTTATAAAATTAAAGAGTGGAGAAAAGCAGCCGGTCCTGATCAATCATTGGTAGATATTGCTAAAAAAATAAGGAGGAGA
Organism: Rapana venosa; assembly: GCA_028751875.1. Classification (NCBI taxonomy): domain Eukaryota; kingdom Metazoa; phylum Mollusca; class Gastropoda; order Neogastropoda; family Muricidae; genus Rapana; species Rapana venosa. The sequence goes on from CM054135.1 coordinate 60,322,634, forward strand.
AAATATTGTGCATTTTTTCTCCTTCTAAAAACTATTACAAAGCAAAATTATTGATGATGGTCCTTTTTTTTTACTCTTTTTTTTCCAGATACAACCTAACTGGGCTGATTCTATAAAACTAACATTGCATAAAAAGGGAGGATGTTGAATAACCCTAATACTACCGGGGAAATTCTCTTGACTGACATAAGTAGTAAGGAATGGTAGTACTAATATTAACAAATAGGCAACAAGAATGGGTTATGAAAATAATATTACAGGGTGTGAGCACCAACTGGTTTTTAAGATGAGGATTACCTCCACTATAGATCATATGATTTACTCTCTGCTTAGCTTATTTACAGAAAGGAAACCAGTTAGCTCAAGAAACCGATAGAGCTCTATGGTGTATCATTATATTGACAATTGAAAAAGCATTTGATTACTGTAACAGGAACTCTTTGGTAGTGGCCTATTCCTTCTCCAAAAAAAAATGGTGTAAGGGTAACACAAATACGGACGATGTATGAGAGCCATGTAATCAAGAAATGTCAGAAGCAGAATTAAGATGTGGGAACTAAAGTGACAGACTAATATACTGACCCACTGGTGTTAAAAAAAACAGGTGATGTACGTAGCCGCCTTATTGTTATCTTTTTTTAAATAATACAATGAGTTAAAGAGCCCAGAGACAAATCATCAATAATGGAAAAGACAAGGTGCCAACTTTCTTTTCCCCCCAAGATTTCACAGAGTATGTTTATTCTCTCTGTCGTTGCTGATGATGTTATCCACTGCTATCTGAAAACAGAGTCGTAGATTTACAAAGCATTAAAAAAAAAACAGCTATAAAACAGTGCTTCAATCAACAGCACTGGATCTTAAGGTTAATCTGATTAAGAGTAATAATCGTTTGTATTCAGAAAAAAACAAAAAAAAAAAGTGTGGATATTTAGCTGCTCATGAAAAATGTTGTACAATGTAAAAATCATAATGCCCTTGAAAAATTGGAAATATAATATTTAGGAATCTGTTTTTCCCCTATTCTACTAAGCATAGTTTAAACACTGCATGTAAAAGAACAGGCAAAGTCGAAGGTAAACGAAGCCCTGATATTGTAGTTTGAAAAAAAAACTACGAAAATTGAATAATAACTACCTCTTATTGAATTTGTTTCATTGAAGATATTTGATGCATACAAATAACAACCCACAGTGTAATAATGGTGCAGAAATATGGGGCTCTTGGAAGATCCGCGTAAACACATTGGTGAATACAGTACACCTCTTTGCTTTAAAGAGTTATTTAGGCATAGATATACGTACACCAATGATCCTTGTTTAAAGTGAAACTAATAGATACCCCCTCTCTTCTGTTAATGCTGCATGGTACAGAAGCATTAGATATTGGATTTACTATCTGCATATGAATTGAAGCATGGCTAACTCTTTAAAAGGCCTACAAAGATGCTTTATGATCTAGATGACAAAGGGAAAAACAACACTGGGCAACACAAATACGAAATCCGTTTTGTTGAACACAGGATTGGAATTTGTTTGGCTCCAACAACAAGGATCGGAAAATGTAGATAAGTTTATTAACGCTTCCATTATCCAGGCAGAGATGATTGATTAGACCCTGCCATGGCAGCAATGGAGTATAACAATAACAAAACAGTGAAAGAATTTTCAAATGTACAAGACAAATAATAAGTTCGCCACTGAAGTCAAACCTTAACTATAAACTTGATATGATATACAATTGAAAAAAATATGACTAAGTTTAGACATTGTGTATCAGATATAAAAGTTCATAAATTCAGATTACAGAGAACATGATATATTTACGACCACAGTCTTGCTATGCCCATTATGTAAGCAAGCTCCGGAGGATAAGTACACTTTGTTCCGTTGTGCTTGTCCCCGTATTTGAGGATGTTAGGCAGAACTACATTCCCTGTTCAATATAGTAGACCACAGCCTAATTTATTTAGAACCAGATTACTCTCCTGGCATCAATCATCACTGAGGAGTGCTCACCCTCAACTTTAATTATTTGTGTATACAAGACCTTCAGAATCAGAGAGATAATGTTAGTCCTAATGATTATTTTTGTAGCTGAACTTTGTGTTATAACCAGTTACATGTTGGTGTGTGTGTGTGTGTGTGTGTGTGTGTGTGGAGTGGGTGTGGTGTGAGTGTGGTGTGTGTGTGTGTGTGGTGAGTGTGTGTGTGTGTGTGGTGTGTGTGTGTGTGTGTTTGTGTGTGTGTGTGTGTGCGTATTGTTTAAAAAATTAAACAAAATAACTGTAGAGCACGTTATTCGGGCAACCCCCTTCAGATGGTCCATTGGCCTTTTTGTGAATAAAACCGTCGAGTTCGAGTTTTCGAGGTTCCTCTTTCTTCCTTTCTCTCTCCCTCAATCTCTCAACCTTATCACCATCTCTCTCTCTCTCTACGCCTCATCTCTCCGATCATCATCTCCCATCCAGACTCATCTATCCTCCCCTCTGCAGTGTCTCATCTCTCTCAAAATCTCTCTCATTCTCTGCTCTCTCTCAGTCTACTCACCTCTTCTCAACGGGTCTCCTCTTCTCTCTCTCACTCTCCATCTCTCTCTCCCTCTCTTCTCCTCAACCTCCCTCTCTCCTATCTTATCTATCTTCTCTTACTCTCTTCCACAGCACACACACACTACACCCACACACACACACTCACACACACACACACACACATTTTCTATTTCAAAAAACTGTCAGTGTTTACAATTTTCCGTCAAACACGATACCCTCCGCAACCACAGCGTCCCTTCCCCAAGCTGAGAGAAATAAAGTTTCAACTTTATCCTCATGTCGTCGACTGGTTACCAAGGAAACCTATCAGAGGAGAGGCCAGTAAGAGAGACGCCTGAGTGTAGAAGATAATTACTGAGTGAGAACTCCACTCGAAATCGAATCTGTTCCCAAGAAGTCTTGAGAAATTTGCATGTCTTACGAAACCCTTTTGATTTATATATATATGCCTTTTGTAATGGCCATATGAAATTTACACAAAGTAGCTCCACAAAACCCCCCTTTTTTATTTTTTATAATTCTTCCCCACCCGTTTCTGTTCAAAGCCTATCAAAAAGGAGGGTGTAATCGTTTTGATGTGCTTTTCTTTGCACATTCTTTATCCGCTGAAAGAATGGGAACATTTGGGGTGGGTTTTTTTGGGGAAAGGGGCATATATTCAAAAACAGAATTTCCACTACGGGGATTATTACCCATTAAATCAGACAATTTGCACCGCAGATGCGGGATAGACAAAACAGCCCGGTGTTACAACAAATTATTTACGCAAGTAAAAAACCCCCCGGCAAAAGAGTTGCCCCTTTGGAAAAAACTGTAAAAAAAAGCCCTCGATGGAAACAAAACAGTTGCAGACGGGAAAAAAGAAAAAAAGTGGGTGGCGCACCTTGTGGCCGCGCTTCCCCCAGGGGAGCAACCGAATTTCACGCAGGAAATCTCCCGTGTTAAAGGGGTATAATAAAAAATTAGTTTTTTGGTTGAACTCTGCCTATTTTCGCAACGGGGTGTTTTTGAAACAGTCAAATTTTCCTCGTTTTCCTTTATTAATCTTAGAACCTTCTTTTAGCGAAAAAAACGCATATAAACGGAATTTTGGTCATTCACACCTGTTACTTTAATGTTTTTTTAATCGTGTTTTGGGTATCAGAAATGTAAACCCCTCTGTACAAGGGGAATTTTTGTTTATGTTCCGTACAGGTATGTCACTGACATGAAAGAAAGGAATACGCGAGCTATGTGTAAACAGTATAATTTTAAAAATGAGAGCCGCACTTTTTACTTGGTTTCTTTCCTCCCTTAAAAATTTAACAAATGGTCATTTTTGCCAGAAATTTTAGGGCCCTTTTTTGCGTTGTTTTGGGCTACAGCTAAGGGTTTCGTTCTCCCCAGGGGAATTGTGTGTATACACCGTTTTTCACCCCCCATTAAGGGGGGAGCCTCGCTTTCCCCAGCCAATTTTAAGCGGGTCGGGGGGTTACCGTTGGATGGGTGACCGTTTGCGCCCCTTGGCGTCAGTACATTCCCCATTTCCCCCACTTAAAGGGGTACCTCCCCCTCTTTAGGGTCGGGGAAGAAAGCAGCGAGGGAGAGGAGATGGGCGCCGCCCCATGCTCCCCCCTTGAGAATGGGGTCTCTGACGCCCCCCCGCTCCCCCTTTTACGACCCTTTAGGTTTTTAAATAACTCCTTTACCTTTACCCAAAAAAGAAGGATTGCGGCTTCAAATCTATCTTCGTATTAGCATTAAAAAGCCCTTTTTTTAAGGTTTTTTAATATCCCCCTAAAATGAAGGAGGTTTTTTTTTTGGGTTTCTCAATTCTTCTTTTTGGGCGGCGTTCTTTAAATTTCATGCCGTCATAAAACCCCCCAAAACTGTTTGTTTTGTTGGTTGGGTTTTTTTATATGTTTTGTCACATTGGAAAGAAGGACAAGATTTTTTTAATTTTTCGATTTCGTTCCTGTTTTAATTAAGACCAGTGTTATCACCTTTTTTGTCCCCTTCTTTTTAAGGGAATCCCCAAACCCAGGAAGGGAAAGAAAAGGTTTGAAGTTTTTTGCACTATTGTGAGTACCGGGAAAACCAAAAATTTTTTTTAAAATTACTCCATGCAGAAGTGGGAAAACCCCACCAGGCGAACGGCCGCCGCATTTCCTTATGAAGACAACAATACCCCTGCTTAACTTCGCGGGACACGCGCCAAAACCGAAAAGGGAAAAAAATTAAACTCTTCCACTTTCGCACCTAAGAATGGTTCATGAAAATTTGAAATATGTATCAATTTGGGGGGGGGGTGGGGGAGGGGGGGGGGGGGGTAATATATACAGCACCCGAAAACTTTAGTCAAAAAGTTTTCCAAATTTTCAGATTTTTTTTCTTTTATAACCTTCTTGGCGTAGCCATTTTTTTAAAGAAATTTTGTTTTTTAAAAAACACACCTAAAAAAAACCCCATTAACAGACGTGTTGTAACTGTAGATCTGCACTTATTTTTCCCCCATTTTCTGTGATTTTTAATTTAGCCCACGCCAATGGCGGTAACCCCTTTTCCCCTTTTTTTTTTTTTTTCTTTTTTCTTTTTTTTTTTTTCTTTTTGCATGCTCCCACCCCTCTTAACCACAGTGTTTTCTCCCGGGCAACGCCGTGTGGGGGGATGATCCGGGGTTTTCGCGAGCTTTCACTCACTTTTGGGATGGGGCTTTAATTTAGAGAATCTACTTTTTTTCCCCCTTATTTATGGCTCCCCGTTTCATGGGATGGGGACCATTTCCATACCCCGCCCTTTTCTTACCTGACGTAAATTTTTCCGGTGGGGCATCCCCACTGCTGCGGGTGGTTCCACTTTTTTAGCCCGACCCCAATGGGGGCCCTCCATTTCCCGGGGGTGGCAGGTGATAGTGGGCAGGTGACTTAACCCCACGTGTGGGCAGTGCCGGTGCTGCAAAGCACCTGTATTTTGTAAATGTGCATGAATAAAAGTTAGATCAAACAAAAATGGCGACAGCCCCATGGTCCTGTCCAGGGGTGGGGAAAACCATCAGTTCGCTTAACCTACAGAAACCGGGGTAACCCGGCTCTATGGGGTTCTGGCTGAAAGAACATACTTTTTTTATTTCATTTAAAAACCATGTTGGTTGTGGGGCAAGCATGTTTTGTTGTTGGGGGAGGGGGAGGGGGGGGGAAAGAAGGAGGGGGTTGTGGTTTGTAAGTGCGTGCCACAAGTCACCACGTAGGTAATTTTGTGTAGCTAGTGTGTGTGTACATGGGGTTACTCGTTTTTTGGCTTCTGCATTGGGGTCGCGCCGCGTGGTGTGTGTGTGGTGTGGTGCGAGGAGAGAGAGAGAGCATAGAAAAAAAACAGCTTTCCCCCCCGCTTTCACTATCACTAAAACAAACAACATAAAGGAAACAAATAATACCCGAGACGACTGCTTACAAAACAGATCTGAAAAAAGCAAGTAAGGTTTCAGGGGGAAAACTCACTGAGGCCAACGCTACCACAAAAAAAGGGCTATTGAACTGCTGTTGGGGGCTTTTTGGGCCAGTTCTTTTCCATGTTGGGTCGCTGCGTCACTCTTTTCCAAACCATCATCCCCAAATCGGGGGCGGCTACCTTAAATTTACCCCTTTGCTTTCCCGTTCCAGGAAAAGTAACCAGTTAAACCGCCTACAGCCCCTTTCAATGGGGGCTAAAAAAGGGTCTCCGATGTCCCTTTTTAACACGCATTGTTTTGGACTAAAATTTACGTCTGGCGTTCGAGGATGGCACAGTGTATTGCTGTACAAGTCGGCTGCAGCGCACTGTGGCGTGGTCTCGATCGTTTAAAACAAGAGATGGGGTTCGGGGTTAAAACCGAAAGTATGCATTTCTTTGGGTTTCCCCTCCGTCTCTCTGGCTTTGTCCAAACTCCCACATGTCTGTTTGTCTGTCTCTCGTCCTGTCTCTGTCTCTCTCTCTCCTCGCTCCTCTCTCGCTCTCGCTCTCTCTCTTCTCTCTCTCTCCTTCTCTCTCTCTCCCTTTTTTCCCCTCCTCCCTCCTCCCTCCCTCCTCTTGCTCGCTGGGCGTTCCCTCTCCTGTCTAAGAGCATTCAAAACCACGGAAATCAACGGGTTTAAACTGAGATCAAGTGAGAGTGTTGAGAAAAAGACCGATTGGAAAGGTTTTTTTTATTTTTTGTTATTTTCCATTTTTATTTTTCCCCGGTGATCAATGAAAATACGGGCGCTGCAATGGGATGGCGCAGTTTCAGACAAAGTGACGGACAATCGTTCAGATCATTATTTTTCTACTTGTATGCGTTCGGGGGGCAGGTTTGTGATTCCCCACAAAAGCTGGTGGGTCAGAATGAAAGACAGGGTAAATGTATGCCCCAGCCTTTACCCCGCATTTGGGTTAACAGCTAGTGGAGCATCCTGAATAAATGTTGTAAAGTTTCAAAAACGGTTTTGGGAAATTTTTGCAGCTTTACATCTTTTTGTGCACTAAACATAGACCGGGGAAAAGGATACCTGAAATGCTCAAAAAATTTAAAAACCTATTTCGTTATTCATACGGCTTGGGGCAAAATGTTTGCCAAGAAGAGCGAGATTTTTTCTTCAAACACGACCAGAATCCCTTTTTTTTCTTTTTTTTCTTGCCCTACACCTTTTAGGGGGAATGGGGCGAAAGCCTTTTTCTCAACGTCAAACCCAAGTCTCGCCATGCAAAAATTTCATGGCATTAAAAAAAAAAACCTCGAGAAAAATCGTTTTATTCCATGCAAAAAGTTACATTAAAAAGACTTTCCCGAATAAAGCAAACACACCAACAAGAAAAATCGGGTTTAGCACAGGTACTATGCTTTGCCGAAGGGCTGAAAATGTACATATCAGTCTTTTATACAATAAAACTGTACATATAAAATCAAAGTATTTTCGAAAATTCATCATCAAAAAGATGTGGCAATAGTAAACGTAGTGGAAAACGACCGTCTTCATTTTGACCCGTCCTGAACCACTAAGGGAAGTCGAAGGTAATGGGCCCCCTGAGGATTTTAGGGGGGGGCATTTTCCATCTCCAAACAATATGTACCGTGCCCCTGCCCCCAGTTGTCTTACATTTTGTCTGTTTTTGAAAAATTTTGGTCCCGTTTTTTAAACGTTAGGCTGTCATCATAAAAGAATACGCACCAAAATCCTCACAACTTTTTCCTACTGGTTTATATTTACAAAGAAGGGCTCACGGGACCCAAAAAATATCATTCTTTTCAGTGCGGGGTTGCAGAATGCCAAATAAATCACGCCCCGAGGCTGTTCCAGCGAAAAATGGGGTCTTAAAGGGAAAATTTTAAAACAGCGGGGGGTTCCTTGAATGTGAATAGCACTAAAAAAATGTTCAACATGCTTTTATCATGAAAAAGAAAATCAAAAACAAGTTCAACATTTGATTTCAGGGGGACAACACGAGAAGTTTAGCTCTGTAGTTTTGATCGGGGTTTTCGATATTCTGTTTAAAAACAATCTGTCATGTTTGCGTCGGAATGGGGTTTTTCCCCATTTCTGCGTCATTCCGACACTCATGTACAAATTTCGTATTACAGGGAATCTCTCATTTTCCCATCACCCTCACGTCCTTTACTATCAGTTTATTATCATGGGGAATCTTTTTCTCCTTTTTCTCCATGTCTTTCACTATCTCAATGATGGTGAACTTATTCTGAAAAGAACTGATGAGCATACACATTTGCTTTTTTTTCCAGAATACAGGAATCGGTCTTTCAATCATGTATACTATGTAATACAAGAAGTGAAAGAGGAGGCTAACACACACTAATGACATTTATCTGACAAGAGCTATGGGGTATTCAGAATTCAAGCAGGTCACACCATACCCCAGCTCTATACTGTGAAGCACAAGAAGTTCAGGAGGAGGCAAACACACTAATGACGTTTGTCTGTCTGACAAGAGTGTTGGACACCCTGAATTCAAACAAAGCCCACCATCTCCCTTCAAGTCTAACCATAGTGTATGCATAATTATGAGCTTGCAGGCTGTAGTCTTTCTCTGGGGACTGTCAGTGAAAACGACCCGGTTCGTGGGTACACTGAACGTACCGCTAGAGACAGACGTTCTGCTAAAGAGGAGTGACTTCTTGGCAAGGGTACGGATTAGTTGAAGTGACAGCCAGTGTGCGCATGAGGAAAGAGAACAGAATTAATGGTCAAATTGCACTAGATGACTGCCCCTTGCAAGCACAACACATAGACAGAGCTTGTGTGTGTGTGTGTGTGTGTGTGTGTGTCTGTCTGTCTGTCTGTGAGTGTCTGTGTCTGCATGTGTGTGTGAGAGAGAATGTGTGTGTGTGCATTAGTCTGTCTGTCGTCTGTTCTGTTTGTTGGTCTGAGTTTCTGTACTGGGTTTCTACACGATTCTGATTCACTAGCGAGGAAGCCGTGTTTGTTGGGACACTCGGGATCCGGCACCTCACAGCTTTCAGCAGAGGAACCAAACAAAAGGTACCAGGAACAGATCCCTCCGGAACGCCTCCAAATGAGACATCAACACTGACACAACGCTGTTTAATGCCAACATACCAATGTTCCCCCTTCAGATAGAACAGGAAAGTTTGCCAAGTAATCTGACTTTCTGTGTGTGTGTGTGTGTGTGTGTGTGTGTGTGTGTGTCTGATTTCTAAGTTGCTAAGACTGCGTCAGAACATTGTTAGCCCGATCACACATCGACAGCAAATCACTGCCAACTTAACGAGGAGTGTGCCGCGGCGCTGCCGTGGACCCATCTGTATACATGTGTATGTATTTATGCGCTGAAGGCAGGTCTGTAAGCAGGCTGGCCATTAGCATAGGTGTCATGTTTTGTGGCGGATTGTTACCAAACTTGATTAGCGGCAACACGCTGGGGGAGGCTTACTTTTCTCATCGCCTAGACACAAAGCAATGTTGGTGTCTGACCTTCATGTTCCTTCTCAACTCGTGAATATTGATGAGGAAGCGGCTCCAAATAGGGATACGGTGTTGGGGGTTGTGGGGGGTGGGGGGTGGAGGCATTACTGACAATGACAGAGGCCATTAGCAGGGATGAATGTCTTAGAACCGACTTTATACGCCCTTCACATTCGCCTTGCCAGATTTGTAATGTAGTAAAGAGGAAGGGGGACGGGATAACCCAGTAGTCAGATAACTCGTTTTCCCCAAGCTAACGTTAAGCAGCATCGAGCGTGGTTATCAACTGGATGGGTGACCGTTTGCGTGCTTTGGCTTCAGTACAGTTCCCCAGTTCACTCAACTGTAAATGGGTGCCTGCCCTCTTTAGGGATATGGAAGGTAAAGCAGCGAGGGAGAGGAGATGGGCGCCGCCCTCAATATGCGGGCCCTTGGAGAAGCTGAGGTCTCTGACTCCTCACTCCCCAACGACCGCATAGGTTATGGGACACCTTTACCTTTTTCCTTTACCGTGACATAAATAAATGCATACATACAAGCATGCATACATACATACATATACATACATGCATGCATACATACATACATACATACATACATACATACATACATACATACATACATACATACATACATACATACATACATACATACATACATACATATATTATTTCATTGTACATACCTTCATACTTTTTTAGTGGATCTGTGGTCTAGAGGTAACGCGCCTGCCTAGAAAGCGAAAAGTCCGGGTCGGAAGTGTGCGTGGTTCCAATGCCGTTTGGACCCAAAACTATTCCCCCATCCATTAGACCATGAGTGGTTGTCTGGGTGCTAGTCTTTCGGATGAGACGATAAATCGAGGTCCCGTGTGGTATACATAATTATTTAGCGCACGTAAAAGAACCCACGGTAACAAGCTGGCAAAGTTCTGTAGAAAAAATCCACTCTGATAGGGGGAAAAATACAGTTGCAAACAGAAAAAGAAACAAAAAAGAGTGGCGCTGCTCTTATGGCGACGCGCTTTCCCCGGGGAGAGCAGTCCGAATGTCATGCAGAGAAATCTGCCGTGACTGAAAGTGGTATAGATAAATAAAGAAGACCGTGTGTCGGTAAAGAGAACTATGCCTAATGCTGTAATTAAACGTGTTCTGATGAGGTAGACACAGACTCGTTCCCCTCTCCTTATCTCGTTCAAATGGCTGGCTCATTCAAGGTGTTAATAATAACTTTTTTTTATCATACATGGCCACTAATTTCAAAACTAGCTACACACACAGTTTACAGCTACACAAAAAGCCTTTTTTCTCATCACTGCTTCTCTCCACCCTTGCCTTTGAATCACTCACTCCCTGCCCTTTTTTCCATCTTTATTGTTGTTACATTCATGTTTTGTCGTAATGAGCGTGTGTAGGCGTGCGCGCACACACACACACATACATACACACACGCAAGCGTGCACCTACACACACACGCGCGTGTGCGTGCGCGTGTTTACACGCACGTACACTATCGCTTACAACTTTCTTCCCTTCCTACCCACTGCGTAAAAAAAGAAAAGTTGATTCTACCCTACCCTTTGAAAGCTGCAAGCAGTCACCTTTGGCTTAGCTATCTGTATGATTATGCTCTAAGGTAAACCACCAAACCTGCATCAAACAATTGGCAAAAGTCCTGTCTTTTACAAAGTACCGCAGTCACACACACACACACACACACACACACACACACTATTGTATCTAATATCACTTAATATGAAAAGACGTTAAATTAAAGAAGAACACACGCACTCATATCTATATACACACATACACTCACACACACACACACACACACACACACACACACACACACACACACACACACACACACACACACACACACACGTCCCCCCCTCCACACACACACACACACACACACACACACACACACTAACACTCAAACAAACAAACAAACAAACAGGCAAACAAACAAAAAGGGTGTCGAAAAGGATGTTGTCCAGCAAGTCACCCTAGTCATCACCAGTCGTGTCTGGGAACCGCTAGGCCTTCCTTGTTGCTTCGATGAAGAAGTGGAGACACACACACACACACAGCCAGCCTCCTGTGCCAAGCCACTGACCATTATATGCTGCACCTCAACTCAAGGCCATCGAGTTGTGCCATCGATCCTTCCCAAGGGCCGAAAAGCAGGCAGGTCCCCGGAGAGAATTAGTGTGACAGCTGTACAGTTCAAAGTCACCAGCCGTGATTGCTAAAAGCCCCCGGGGAGACCAGACCGGTCCTGCTGAAAACTCCGCTTCTGTCTTTCATACCTCCCTCCCTTCCTTTCCTCCCCCCCTCCCCCAACCCCCCCCCCCCCCCCCACTCTTCTCCTGCAGCTTGTCACTCTCACGCCCCTCTTCCCTCCCCAACCCTCCCTCCTCCTCTCCTCCATCCGCCGCCTCTTCCTTCAGTCCGCTCAAAAAATGAAGGCGTACTCAATATATGCAGCACTGACACCCCCCACCCCCTCCTCCTCACTCCCTTAAGGCATGATGTGGAAATGAAAATGATACTGATTATCAAGTCCAGAATTTCAGGAGCTTCCTGACAGCAAAGACGTCAAGTTTTAGGTGGGTTGGGGGAGGCAGGGGTGGGGAGGGGGGGGGAGACTTTGGCAGCTGCAGAAATCAGAACACAATCGCACGTCATCATTCATATGACAATACACATTATCATATGTATGGGAATTATAATTACATTTCATTGCGTGTCATTGGTAAAACTTTGGCCAAGGGGCAGGAGTAGGCGTGCATAGCATTAGTGCAGAAAGATGGATAGCAAAAAAAAACACCTGGAATTGTTGTTAAAAACACTGGCACTTGGACAAAGCTAGAAAAATGCCTTTGAGACAAAGCTTGTAGGAACGTAAGTATGGGGCAAAGAATTACCATTGGGGTGAAAATGTAGAAACATTGGCGTGGGGTGAAAATGGGGAAAGATTAGCATTGGGGTGAAAAAATAGAGAAGCATTGGCACTGGGGTGAAAATGGAGAAACATTGGCATTGAGGTGAAAAAATAGAGAAGCATTGGTACTGGGGTGAAAATGGAGAAACATCGGCATTGATGTGAAAAAATAGAGAAACATTGGCATCGGGGTGAAAATAGAGAAACATTGGTATTGCAGTGAAATAGAGAAACATTGGCATTGCAGTGAAATAGAGAAACATTGGTATTGCGTGAAAATGGAGAAACATTGGCATTGCGGTGAAATAGAGAAACAATGGCATTGCTGTGAAATGGAGAAACATTGGCATTGCGGTGAAATAGAGAAACAATGGCATTGCTGTGAAATGGAGAAACATTGGTATTGCGGTGAAATGGAGAAACATTGGCATTGCGGTGAAATAGAGAAACAATGGCATTAAGGTGAAATGGAGAAACATTGGCATTGCAGTGAAATGGAGAAACATTAGCATTGCGGTGAAAAAATAGAGAAACATTGGCATCGGGGTGAAAATAGAGAAACATTGGCATCGGGGTGAAAATAGAGAAACATTGGCATCGGGGTGAAAATAGAGAAACATTGGCATCGGGGTGAAAATAGAGAAACAATGGTATTGCGGTGAAATGGAGAAACATCGGCATTGCGGTGAAATAGGGAAACATTGGCATTGGGGTGAAATGGAGAAACATTGGCATTGGGGTGAATGGAGAAACATTGGCATTGCAGTGAAATGAAGAAACATTGGCATTGCAGTGAAATGGAGAAACATTGGCATTGCAGTGAAATGGAGAAACATTGGCATTGGGATGAAATGGAGAAACATTGGCATTGCGGTGAAATGGAGAAACATTGGTATTGGATGAATGTGGAACCCAGTGTAAGAAAACAACAGATGGGAAGTGGAATACAGTGTAAAATTGATGGAAGGTGGAACACAGTGTGATGGAGAAGAAGAAGAAGAGAGGAGGAACGGGAGCGAAGTGTGAAGAAACACTGCCAATGGAACACAGTGTGAGAAAGCACTGGCTTGAGAACAAAGGAGAAGGAAGAGCTAACAAAGGAGAAGGAAGAGCTAACACAGGAATAAATGATGTGCTAATGCAGAACATTTAGTATTGAGACA
>CM054135.1:60338728-60341228 GCA_028751875.1 Rapana venosa
ACACATACACACACACGCACACACATACACACACCCACGCACACACATACACACACGCACTCACACACCCATAGGCACACACGCGCGCGCGCCCACACACACACACACACACACACACACACACACATATATTAATATATATATTATACTATATTATTAATATATATATATATTATATTATAATATTACATATATACATGCACACAAACTCAGAGAGAGAGAGTTTCTATTATTTCTGTGTCTGTCACTAGCACCTCCTTTCTGTCAAAACTCTGTGAAACTGGGTGATATTTTGTAAGCAGTCTATGACAGATTGAATATTGATGAGTCATCCATCTGCCAGATCAGCACACAGAGACATTCATAGACAGATATTAATCACATAAAAAGACTCTCTCTCTCTTCTCTTCTCTCTCTCTCTCTTCTCTCTCCTCTCTCTCTTCTCTCTCTCTCTCTCTCTCTCTCTCTGTCTTCCCACCAACCCACCCCCCTGTGTGTGTGTGTGTGTGTGTGTGTGTTGTGTGTGTGTGTGTGTGTGTGTGTGTGTGTGTGTGTGTGTGTGTGTGTGTGTGTGTGTGTGTGTGTATTATTTTTTAAAACATACTCTCTCTGTGTGATTTTTTAAAAAAGATTTAGTGTCTTTTGGGATTTTGTCATTAATGAGAGTCCATACTCTAGGAAAGGCCCAGATGTAAAAAAAAAAAATGTATGTCAATACTTGGAAATCAAATTTATCCATCAATGATTCTCTCTCTTTCTTTCTTTATTTCTTTCTCTGTATGAGAGAGAGCGGGGCAGAGAGAGAAAGAGAGAGAGAGAGTCAGAGAAAAAGAGAGATAGTTATTATGCGTGCGTTCACAACACGGGATCTCAGTTTATAATCTCGTCTGAACACCTTACAGGAACATGGTTCTTATGGATTTGCACTCCACTCCAATCCAATCTTAATTGTATTCTCACCAACCATAGAGGTTGCCATATTGGGACCATTACCTATTTTGACACCAGAGTAAAACTCCCCTCAAACTGACAACTATAAGTCGACTCAAACCTGTTTTCTTAATTTTACAAGCGCATCACCTCACAATTCCGATGATATAACCGCTAAGCTATTCCACAATCTGCCTGTCTCCATGTTTGTCTATCACTACTTCTGTCAGCTTTCTGTCTTGTCCACCACAGTGACCTCAAGACCCTCACATTTTCTGTATGCATATTTAGCGTGACTGTGGGGGGTCGGGGGGTTGGAGGGGGGGAGGGATTAACGGAGTGTTCAGCACAAGCCTTGACAGTCACCTTGATTTACATGAAATTGCCCCTGCTTGTTCTCCTCTCTGTGACAGTCAGTCAAGAATATTAACCACGATTTTACCATGGCCGCCATCATTTTTGACGCTGATTTCCGGTAAGGGCAATCACCCGTCTTCTGCTATCATATTCGTGGGTTTGTTGTTTGGTTTGTTTGGGGATTTTTGTTTGTTTGTTTTTTGGGTTTGTTGTTTGTTTGTTGTTGTTGGGGGGGGGGGAGGGATCTCTCGTCAACTCGGAGAAATAGCTATGCTTTAATCATCATTTTTGTTTGTATGGTAGGCGGTTAAGTGTGTGCATGTGTCTGTGCGACTGAACATGGCCGAAAGTATGGAGATTAGTGTACACAGACGGTGCTTCGGTTTGACATTTTGTCCTCATTGGTTGTGTGTGTGTGTGTGGAGAGGGAGGGAGCGTGTGAGTACGTTCGTGCGTGTGAAGGGGTGGGTGTAGAGAGAGACAGAGACAGAAGACTAAGAACAACAACAACAGTAACAACAACAATACAAAGAAGAAGAAGAAGGACAACAACAACAACAAGAGCAGCAACAACAACAAACAGCAACAACAACAACAACAACAACAGACACCATTACGTTTCATTTTAATCGAAAACTGCCACTTTCACTTACCTTCATCACTTACACACACACACACACACACAGACACACACACACACACAACACACCACACACACACACACACACACACACACACACACACACACAACCTTCAAGAATCCCGAAAAGCCAGCAATACCTGATGCTCTGTTCAACAATGCCCTGGATTCAAACTGCCAACTCCCTAGGGAGACTGAGGACACAGGTTAGTTGTTAGCAAAGAATGGTACCAGGGGCTTCTCTCCTGACCTGAGACTGTCCAGTGCTAAGGGTCTGATGGTCCGTCCTATTTACAGGTCGTTTCCCTCCTCAAATGGCTATTTGGCCCCATTAGAGTATTTTCCGTAATAATTATTCAAAGTAAATGGAATGTTTGGGCTTTCTGGTTGTTTCGTCCACACTCTTTGCTCTTTTTGTTTTTGAATAAGTTAACGTGTGAGGGGGGGGGGGAGGTATGTGTGTGAGGGGTATGTGTGTGTGTGTGTGTGTGTGTGTGTGTGTGTGTGTGTGTGTGTGTGTGTGTGTGTGTGTGTGTGTGTGTGTGTGTGTGTGTGTGTGTGTGTGTGTGTGTG
>CM054135.1:60343728-60348728 GCA_028751875.1 Rapana venosa
TTGCAATATTCTTCTTCACAACTTTCTTTTCTTCGCAATTCTTTCTTCAATTCTTCCTCTCTCCTCCTCTCCTTCTCTCCTTCCTCCTTCCTTCTTCTTCTTCTTCTTCTTTTCTCTCTTTCTTACTTCTTTTTCTTCTTTACTTCTACTTCTACTTCTTCCATTCTTCTTCCTTCTCCTCCTCTCTTCCTTCTTATTCTTCTTCCTTTCCATCTTCTTCTTCGTACTTCTTTTCCATTTCTTCTTCTCTCTTTTCCATTCTTCTCTTTTTCATTTTCCTTCTTCTTCTTCTTTTCCATCTTCTTCTTTCTTTTCCATCTTCTTCTTTTCCATCTTCTTCTTCTTCTTCTTCTTCTTCTTTCTTCTTCTTTTCTTCCTCTTCTTCTTCTTCTCTCTTCTTCTTTTCTTCTTTTCTTCTTTCTTCTTCATCTTCTTCTTCTTCTTCAGCGTTCCCTCTCGGGTGAAATGCGCAGTTCCTGGTCTTTTTCTGTACTTGTAACCAGCTACGTCTTTTTATTTTTATTTTGCTGTCACACAGCAGAGGTGAGATCCAAGGGAATAGCCAAGGTAGAGACTTACAGCTGAAAGCCACTGTCTGTGAGCGCAGATGAAGGAATTGGATTGTCCATGCCAGCTTTTACACCTCTCTTCGCCTTTCCCATCCTCACAGCCACTTTTAGTTGTCTCCTTTCTAGACAATTCCATCTGCCTCTGCGGTTTCTAGGACACTTGGCTTCCAGCGATGCTGAGTGTACAGTTGTGCGCTTCGGATTACCGTGAGTTGCATGAGAATGAAAATGCAAAACAGTGTGATGCCATGTCTGTCGCACTCTCTGTACAATTAAAGTGAAAAAGTTTATGTTAAGAGAGAGAAAAGGGGGAAGGGGGCAGGGAGAGATATACAGACAGACAGAGACAGAGACAGACAGGGAGGGAGAGGGATACAGACAGACAGAGGTAGAGACAGACACAGAGAGAGACAAATACATATAGAGAGATTTTTTTTTAGCATTCTTTTATTTCGAGGATAATAGAATAAGTACTCGTGTGCTTTTTTCATCCAGTCCCCGTGTGTATGCGGTTTTGTGAATTTTGTCATCCATTCCCACCGGCACACAATGGCCTACACTTCCGAAAAGCGGAACGGGTTTTAACGTGTGCGCAAGGTGTTTTGCGTGCGTTCGTACACGGGACCTCGGCCTATAGTCCCATCCGAAGAGGGGGGGGAAGAGAGAGAGAGAGAGAGGGGGGAGGAGAGAGGAGAGAGAGAAAGGAGGAGAGATAGGGGGAGAGAGAGAGAGAAAGAGAGAGATAGGGGAAGAGAGAGAGGAAGAAGAGAGAGAGAAAGAGAGAGAGAGGAGGAGGAGAAAGAGAGAGAGAGAGAGACAGACAGACAGAGAGAGAGAGAGAGACAGACAGACAGACAGACAGATAGAGACAGACAGACAGAGGGAGACAGAGACAATGAATGAATGAATGAATGAATGAAGGAAGGAAGGAAGGAAGGAAGGAAGGAAGGAAGGAAGGAAGGAAGGAAGGAATTTTTATTTTTCAAGGGTAACAGAATAAGCATACGTATAGTTTTTTCATCCGGCCCTTGCTCTGATTAGGGACTATCCACAAAACAAGGAGAGAAAGAAAACTACTACAACAACGACAACATGATTGAAAAAAGAGATAAGTGTATATTTAACAATACATAATCCCCAACTGACCGAGAAAGAGACAGACAGACAGATAGACAGACAGACAGACAGAGACAGACAGAGACAGAGAAACAGAGAGAGAGAGAGAGAGAGAGAGAGAGAGAGAGAGAGAGAGAGAGAGAGAGAGAGAGAGAGAGAGAGAGAGAGAGAGAGAGTTTTACAGACTGTGAGCAAACAGGAAGTTAACACCCCTATTTTGTAGTTGGTGCATGTTCGGTCAACTTTTTCCTGCGCTCTCTCTCTCTCTCTCTCTCTCTCTCTCTCTCTCTCTCTCTCTCTCTCTCTCTCTCTCTCTCTCTCTCTCTCTCTCTCTCTCTCTCTCTCTCTCTCTTCTTTCTGTCATGTAACGGTCTGCGCCTCTCGTTCTGCTTACTCTCCTGATGTCCCACACAGTCACACCCCAGGCCTGTTCTCTGAGCCAGACGTCCAAGGCCACGAACCAGAGAAGGTCTAACAGGGCAGATGGCTTTTGTTTGATGGCGTGCAGTGGTGTCTCTTCTGACCTAGCATGCAGAGAACACTACTTAAACTTACTGAGCCTGCCCACCACCCGCCTCTTCAATGACACCGATCACAAACTGTCTGCGAAGCCAGATGGATGCCGGCGTTTGGCAGTGTGAAGGTCACCCCGACCCTCTAACGGCAGTTTTCCATGAATATGCTGGTCTGAACGTGTTGACGGTACTCATTACGGACTTCACTACGTTCCTCTAACGGCAGTTCTCCATGAACATGCTGGTCTGAACGTGTTGACGTCACTCATCACAGACTTCACTACGTTCCTCTAACGGCAGTTCTCCATGAACATGCTGGTCTGAACGTGTTGACGTCACTCATCACAGACTTCACTACGTTCCTCTAACGGCAGTTCTCCATGAACATGCTGGTCTGAACGTGTTGACGTCACTCATCACAGACTTCACTACGTTCCTCTAACGGCAGTTCTCCATGAACATGTGGTCTGAACGTGTTGACGTCACTCATCACAGACTTCACTACGTTCCTCTAACGGCAGTTCTCCATGAACATGCTGGTCTGAACGTGTTGACGTCACTCATCACAGACTTCACTACGTTCCTCTAACGGCGGGTCTTCATGAATGTACCGGTTCCGAAAACTATGACACAACTCAACACATACGTCATTACGTCCCTCTAACCGTTACGTCCCTCTAAAAGTTCAGTAATCTGTAAGTTCCGAAAGCTCTGACATAGCTCATCACACGCGTGTAAGAGTAAGAGAACTATACAAAACACGCTGTCAGCATAACACTATGCTACAGACGGCATAGAAGCAGAGACTTTTATTTTATACTAAAATTAATGGTCACTGATCATGAGAAAAGTGATTGTGATACTCGCTCGTGATGGTTGCAATACTACGGAACTCCAGACAGACTTAAGACCACATGAAAGGTGTGCTTTTTACTCAACATTTTCTTTTGTCAATTATCAACCAGACTTTAGCTTCTCTAATGACAAGTTGTTTCATAAATAGTCCCAAAATCCCATTGGTTCCAGTCTGACCACTGAGCATATGGCAGACTAATTCTGGATATGTTCCAGTCAAAACACATAAAACCCTGGCTCTTACGAGATTCAGATCAACAACATCCAGATGTAAAGCTCTATGCACCAGTACAGCTGGTATATTCAGTTGTTGTAATCTTATGCTAATAATATGCTAATATATTGCTGTAAACAATCAAAACGTTTTCAACGTGGTCCTTTTTTCTTTGCTTTTTTCTGTAGCGCGTAAGCTTCAAAAGTAAAACTGAAAACTACCTCATTAAATCTGGGGATTAAGGTAATAGTAGTGGTGGAAAACAAAGGAGCAGGCAAACAGTGATAACTTCATCAGCATAAATGATTTATCAAAGATTCAACATAAGAAAAAAACATTGGAAGATAAAATCTTTCAATAAGCGATAAAACATGTGGCTGAAAAACCAACAAGGATGCAGGCACCTAACGGTATCAAGACGTGACAAGGTTACAAGAAACGACATTAATAATCTGAGCTTAGAATCAAATTCTACCATTCCGAAATATTCCTGATAATCGACATCACGCCAGAATCAACATAACGCATCGTTTTCATCCCCTTATTTCAGGGAACCAGTCAAAATCACCATCCATATTCATTCAATATGCATTTGATGATTTCTCCAGCCTCTCACAGTTTGGAATTTTTGCTTCGATATGATAAATTAGAATTCCAGGCATCCCATCCTGTAGAGTTGTCAATGGCACATATTGGTAAATAAATCAGAACTCTGGCAGTTGATAAAAGACATAAACTGTGAGAATTGGGGTCTGTAATATGTGAGCTACATGTCTGATCCATTTACTGTCAGATTATTTCTGTTCGTAGCGTATCGTAGTTTTCTTGCTCACTTTTGTCCGGGCTGCTGTGATACATGACCTGCCTGTGTGAATGATTGGCAGCGTGGTTCCTAAGAAACAGAGAAAAGTGATGTACACAACACAAAGCAAAGGAATAATAATTACGTTTTAAGTAAACACTAAAAGAGAGATAAAGAGAGAGAGAGAGAGAGGTGTGTGGTGTGAGGGGATGGTGTGGCGTGCGCGGTGTGTGTGTGTGTGTGTGTGCGTGCGTGCGCTGCGCGCGTGGTGCGTGCGTGCGTGCGTGCGTGGTGTGTGTGTGTGTGTGTGTGTGTGGTGTGTGTGTGTGTGTGTGTGTGTGTGTGTGTGTGTGTGTGTGGTGCGTGCGTGGTGGTGTGTGTGTGTGTGTGTGTGTGTGTGTGTGTGTGTGTGTGTGTGTGTGTGTGTGTGTGTGTGTGTGTGTGTGTGTGTGTGTGTGTGTGTGTGTGTGTGTGTGTGTGTGGCTCTGTGGCTATGACTGTATGTCTATATGTGTCTATGTGTGCCCATGTATGCATGTATGTGTGGGATTTATTTTTAATTATTATTCTTTTATGTCGAGAATAATGGAATAAGCACTTGTGTGCTATTTTACATCTAGTCCCCGTGTGTATGCGGTTTTGTTAATTCTGTCATCTGTTTCCACCGGCATACAATAGCCTACTCTTACGAAAAGCGGAACAGGATTTAACGTGTGCGCAAGATGTTCTGCGTGCGTTCGCACACGGGGCCTCAGTTTATAGTCTCATCCGAAGGACTTTTGAGGAGAGTGTGGTCGTGTGTGTGTGTGTGTGTGTGTGTGTGTGGTGTGTGTGTGTGTGGTGTGTGTGTGTGTGTGTGTGCGTGTGTGTGTGTTGTGTGTGTGCGTGTCGTGTGTGTGTGTGTGTGTGCGTGCTGTGTGTGTGTGTGT
>CM054135.1:60353728-60396228 GCA_028751875.1 Rapana venosa
GATTAAGCACGTGGGTATCTCTGCTGTCTGCGCTTTGTGGTTCTTGTCTTTGGTGTGTTCACTGGTGTCTCTGCTTGCTGTCGATGGGTTGTGTTGGTGGTAGGTGTTGCTCGTGTGTGTGGTTGTGTTTGTGTGTGTGTGTGTGTGTGTGTGTGTGTGTGTTGTGTGGTTGTGTGTATGTGTGTGTGTGTGTGTGTGTGTGTGTGTTGTTGTCTGTCTGTCTGTCTGTCTGTCTGGAAACAAACTGATAGTGAGGATAAGCAACGTATCTCTGCTTTCTGATCCTTTGGTGGATGGATGGATGGATGGATAGATGGATGGATGGATGGATGGATGGATGGATGGATGGATGGATGGATGGATGGATGGATGGATGGATGGATGGATGGATGAATGGATGGATATGTGTTTAAATACATTCATGCATACATATATACATACATACATACATAGCTATTACATACATACATACATGCATAGTTATTACATACATACATACATACATACATACATACATACATACATACATACATACATACATACATACATACATACATACCCACGTAATATTGCTCATGTCTGAGAGGTTGTCAGCCAGGTTTAGTGTAACCGAGGAAAACTGTGTGCTGTGTCTACAAACAGAGGCTCCTTACCTCCCTTCCCTTGAGGTTTCTAGAAGAATTAACCATAGTATAGAGTAGCAGTGCTCTCTCTCTCTCTCTCTCTCTCTCTCTCTCTCTCTCTCTCTCTGTGAGGGTGCATGCAGAAACACACACACACACACACACACACACACATTTGCGCGCGCTCATGCATGCATGTATTCGTCCTGTTATCATGTCTTACCGTTCACATACCACACACATACACACACACAAATACAAACACACACAAGGACACACACACACACACACAAGGAGCGCACCCACCCACCCACCCATACATGATGTATTCATCCATTCGTCTTGTAATGCCGTTCGCTTATCTATTCAATCATTCCCTTCATCAATGAGCTTTTAGAGAAAGAAAGAAAGAAAGAAAAAAAGAAAGAAAGAAAGAAAGAAAGAAAAGAAAGAAAAAGAAAAAGAAAAAGAAAGAAAGAAAGAAAGAAAGACAGACAGACAGACAGACAGAAAGAGGGAAAGACAGACAGACAGACAGACAGATAATGATAACCCTATCAAGACAGCAAACCGCGTAAAGTAGTTTTGTTGCGAAACGGTTAGTGTGTTCATTATCAATTCCCTCTGACATAGTCTGACGTCAATGACAAATCATAATTATAACTTTTCTGCCTTCCAGAGAATATCTTTTCTGCCGCCTGTATCATTTGTGCCAGCAATGGTGTAGATGATGCTTTCCTTTTTTTCCATTCCTGATTCTCTTATCCTTAATTATTTTCTGTGTCTGCAATGCTTTCTATAGCAGATTGTCACTGCACAGCAACATCTATGTCGAATTGTTGAGCAGCACAGGGAATAGGCAATAAAAGCAACGACAATAAAGACCTTAATCTCGGTTGGAAAATAATTATCTCCCCCCCCCCCCCCCCCCCCATTGTCAGACTTCTAGAGCCAACAAGGAGGTGGTGTGCTTTGATTTGCTTTGTTGGCTGATCAATTTGAGAGATTTATTTCACTCGTGCAATTTCTGATTGTCTTTTTTTTTTTATAGATCATTGTTTTACACCAATGTTTTTTGTTCAATGTTCCTTACAGATGTAGAATACAGAACAACAAGAATCGGGGTAAAGATTCTAGATGTAGACCATTCCTTGATTTTTTTGTAAATACATATCAGCTGCCGCAACTTGCCTATTCTAAAAGTTTCACGCACACAAACAATGGAAAAAGAAGCATCATTTGTTTGTCTATTGATTCCCGTGAAACAGCTAAAATTCTACATGTTACACCGACTCTTTTTTCCTGACCCAGTTGTGTAAACAGAGATAGTTTATATGTCTGTGTGGCTTTGTTTGCAGGGTCTTGTGTCGTTGTGTGTCTGCCGGCCAGTTATTGTGTTTGTTTTCGGTAAACATTAACCTTGTAAATTCTGGTATGTATAGCTTATCCTCCACAGATAACAGACGTTGCGGGTTTATCGATAGGAACATTGCGTGATCATGTGTTACCATTGTAACAAATCTGTGCAAAAGCAAAGGGCTCCAGAAGACAATAACTGAGCAAAGAAAAATTATCTCTCCAGAAGAAATCTCAATGATAATTTTCTTTTTATTCATATGTTTAGACTTGTATTTTGTCTTCTAATGCTGCAGTTACACATCTAAGCAATCTACTGTATTTTTATTTTTTATTTCAGATTTTTTTTTAAATTTCAGCATGTTTCTTTTGGAATTATGATAAGAGTAACAAAAAGACTTTAAGAGCGGGTAACATTTCACAATACATTATAGACAAAAAGGTTTTATAAGGGAAATAAATTCTCTCAGAACATGCACAGCATTTTAACGGAAGGTAGTCATAAGTAAACCATTTAAAATTGTGCCTCATTTTACGGTTTCTGCACCTGCTGAGAGCTCAACCTGTATAATAATTTGTACTTTCATTTTTGCAAAGAAAATTTAAAACAAAAATACCAGGAAAGAAGGATAAAAGAGGCACGAATGGATCTACGGGTAAAGGAGAGAGAGGAGTCCAAAGAAGAAGCAAGAGGTCATAAAGACACCATTCCTTGAAGCATTTTACAGCCATGGTTTTCCCACAACGCGCTGCCCGTGCTGGGTTGAGCTTTTATGGTTTAACCAGGGCTTTGCTACAAGGAACTACAGCAGAGTTGGTTTTATACCCTGTTTTTAATCTGCATATAGCTGCACAGTTTTAATCCGAGATTTAAAATTGGACGAGGTGACAGCCCTGGCATGGCCTCTGTGGTCGGCGGGGCTATAAACAACAGGATTGGAGTGGAGCCATAGATATAGATACAAGACACAAGATATAAAAGCTAAATGTGTCCGATAACCTATAAGGTCGTAAGGGAGCGAGGCGTCAGAGACTTCTGTAGGGGTCAGCATATTGAGGGCGGCGCCCATCTCCTCTCCCTCGCTGCTTTACCTTTCCTCACCCTAAAGAGGGCAGGTACCCATTTGCAGCTGGGTGAACTGGGGGACTGTACTGAAGCCAAGGCGCGCAAACGGTCACCCATCCAACAGGTAACCACGTTCGATACTGCTTAACCTTGGCTAGGGGAAAGCGAGTGCTCCGACCACTGAGCTATCCCACAAGATATAGCGCTATATAAATTCCATATGTTATTTTTATCATTATTATTGACAGTAGCCAATAATCGTGAACATGCTACTGTGATTCTCCAGATATGAAGCATTGCTTCTTCAACGAAGGATCAATGCAGAATCTGATGACCCTGAATCATAGAACACGTCTTGGCCATCACTCCTCGACTTGTTGGTGACTGACACAGCAACATGGGATGTAGTGAAGCTTGGCCGTCACTTTACTTTGATTGATGCTTTGCTGAATGTTGCTGCGCTTGCGGGGTACACTTCTCTTTGATACTCCCTCGCCCACAAGTTCGGTTTGTAAAAATGTGTGGTGGGGGGGGGGGGGGGGGGGGGGGTGAGTGTGAGTGGAGTGGTGTGGTGTGTGAGTGTGAGTGTGTGTGTGTGGGGTGGGGGGGGGGGGGTTGTGAGTGTGAGTGTGTGTGTGTGTGTTGTGTGTGGTGTGTGTGTGTGTGTGTGTGTGTGTGTGTGTGTGTGTGTGTGTGTGTGTGTGTGTGTTTTGTGTGTGTGTGTGTGAGTGTGTGTGTGAGTGTGAGTGTGTGTGTGTGAGTGTGTGTGTGTGCGCGCGCGCGCGCGCGCTAGTTACTGGACTGCTGGAAAAGGAAACAGATTCTAAACTTTTTTTCAAGAAGGGGAGGTAAGTTGGAGATTTTCAGGTACTTTTTTTTAAACACGAGAGTTATAATTTGCATCCCTTCTCCTTCCGCTTTCTGTAGGTTTTTTTCTTTTTTTTTCTTCCTTTTTTTTATAAAAAAAGATTAGATCAGGAATCAAGAATGGCTAGAGCAAGAAAAATGCTCAGTAAACCGTATAACCTTGTCGACCTCAAATACATCCAAAATGTACCCTGTCTGATTTGCTAAAACACCTCCATCACTAAATCAAAGAATTCGTATCGCGACAACCTTAACTCTTAATTGTTCTTGATATTAGAGATGATTAAGAGCTAAGTTCACCCAGCTGTAAATGGGTGTATGACCTCTTTAGGGTCAAAGAAAGTAAAGCAGCGAGGGAGAGAGGAGATGGGCGCCGCCCTCAATGTGCTGGCCCCTGGAGAAGCTGAGGTCTCTGACACCTCGCTCCCCAATGACTGCATAGGTTTTGGGAACATCTGTTACCTTCTTTACCATTTAGGAGCTAGGAGATCTTTTTCTCAACATACTTCAATGTTCCTTTTGTGGTTTTGAATGTATTGATCATATCCTCTTTTCTAAGTAGTACTTTCCTTCTTTCTATTTTTATTTATTTATTTATGTATTTATACCACTTAAATAAAGTCACGACAGATTTCTCTGCGTGAAATTCGGGCTGCTCTCCTCGGGGAGAGCGCGTTGCTACAAGAGCAGCGCCACCCATTATTTTTTTCTCTTTTCCTGTCTGCAACTGTATTTGTTTCCCTATCAGGGTGGCTTTCTTTCTACAGAATTTTGATAGAGACAACTCCCTTGTTGCCGTGGATTCTTTTACTTGCGCTAAAATTTGGATTATTTTGTGTAATACACCGGACCTCGGTTTATCGTTTATCGTCTCATCCGAAAGACTAGCACCCAGACTATCACTCGTGGTCTAATGGATGGGGGAAAGTTTGGGGCCCAAACGGGGATCAAACCACCCCACACTCCGGACCCGAACTTTCCGCTTTCCAGGCAGGGGCGTTACCTCTAGACCACCTTTCCACTATTCTTTCTACCGTGTGGTCTTTACAGGTCGTCAAATTCTCAGACAATTTGACATCATGTTTCCTTTCTTTTATTGTCTGATAACGCTCGTGTGTAGGTATGTATGTGTGTGTGTGCGTGTGTGTGCGTGCGTGCGTGTGCGTGTGCGTGTATGTGTGTGTTTGTGTGTGTGTTTGTGTGTGTGTGTGTGTATTTGTGTGTGTGTGTGTGTGTGTATGTGTGTGTATTGTGTGTGTGTGTGTGTGTGTGTGTGTGTATGTGTGTGTGTGTGTGTGTGTGTGTGTGTGTGTGTGTGTGTGTGTGTGTGTGTGTGTGTGTGTGTGTGTGTGTGTGTGTGTGTGTGTGTGTGTGTGTGTGTGTGTGTGTTTAGGAACGTCTTTGCCATAATGTTCAGAATACGTTAACCATCTAAGGAGTGTGTTGCTTTTGCTTTTTTACAAGCGCATCCCTCCACCTTCTCTTTCTCTCTCTCTCTCTCTCTCTCTCTCTCTCTCTCTCTCTCTCTCTCTCTCTCTCTCTCTCTCTCTCTCTCTCTCTCCCTCTCCCTCTCTCTCTCTCTCTCTCTCCTTTTTTTTGTACTATATGTCTCTCAAATACAGCTCTTTTTATGTTTATGTTTAAAAAAGATTACAACAACAACCAAAAAAATAAGAAAACCACCGCAAAATACGCGATAGATCAGGTATCTACGGAAAGAAATAATATCATATTTAAACACTGACATAGGCATTGGTATAAAAAAACAAAAAAAAAATCAAATATCTCATTCGCTTGAATTATTCTGACATATATCCACAAGTTTTGATGAGTCTTAAACACTGCTTACAGTGAGAGCAGGATGAAAAAAGCTTGTAAGCTTGCTCTTTTACACTCAGTAAAGATCATTTTGACTTGACTTGACTTGACTTTGGTTATCATCAGACAAGTGGAATTAAAGAAAAAGTCGTTTTGATTCTCTGTATTACGCACCAAAAAAGGGGGGTTCTTAGTCGTGAGATCCCAATCTACTGGTAGGAAATGAGGAATAAGTAAGTTTTAATGAGGCTGCTTCCAGACGTATCATGACTTTGGCACACCAGTGGTAGCCATATTGATTCAGTTTGGAGCCGGAGACTGGATGCTTGCAGACATTCTGATTGGAAACCAAATACTTGACATCTAGATCTATATGTCTCAACGGTCTTAAAGAAGAACAAGTCATAATTGTAAGACTCCGCACTTGGCACAACAGGCTAAATCACCGTATATCCACAAAGCTGAAACTGGTTCCTTCTCCCCTGTGTACCTGTGGCAAAGAAAACCAGACTGCGAGCAGACATCTCCAAGATTTTGACGCAAACAGAGACCTGAGGAAGATTGTGTGGCCCCTACGGAGATAACCCTGCAAACCAAGCTATACTAGAGGAGCTGGAAATGACATACCATTATTTTTCCCAGACACATCTGACGGTGTAAAAGCGAACGAGAGAAGAAGAAAGAATCTGAAAGATTACAGGTCAATGATTGTTTTCTCTGTTATCAAAAATCTATTAAATTTGTAATTTCTGTCAAATATGAGAACTATTCCAGGTTCTTGCAGATAAAGTTGTTAGTCTATAAATTTATAATTTTCAGCAGGTGCATAGATTTGTTAGTTTATTCGAACAGTATTCTAAGAAAATAATATCAGGTTTTTTACAGGTAGAGTTGTTGGTCTATGATACTGTGGTTTTAAGCAGTATTGTTGTCAATGTATTCTTGGAAATTTCAATAATTTACTGGAAGTCTTGTTCTAAGAAACTACAATTTCGTTTCATTTCTTCAAATAAAGATTCAGACTTTCTCTTCTTCACAAGTATATCATCACGCAATATTTCAATCTCTCTCTCTCTCTCTCTCTCTCTCTCTCTCTCTCTCTCTCTCTCTTGTAAAGAAAACGAGAGACAGAAAAAGAGTGTGTTTCAGTGTATGTAAGAGAGACAGAAACAGACTCAAACACACAGACGGACAGACAGACAGACAGACAGAGCTCGTCATGAATATATGCAAAGACTGATAAAGACATCATTATAGAAATCAAATTTCCGATTTGCTTCCGCTTATTCCCCCTACCTAAATCCTTCGTGTATGGCGTGGTCTCTGAGACTGATTTCCATTAATTATCATCCCACCAGTACAACTAAAGAAAAAAGAAGAAAAAATCCTTTCAATTCAAATGATCTGGAAGCAGAGTTAAGGTTCTTGGCCGTGAGACCGCTACTAGCGCACAGGAAGTGAGGAAGGGTGACTTTTGACCAGACTGACTTTCCACTGCAAATGGCCTGTGATTTTTTTTTTAAAGACTAATGGCCGCCACACGAAAATCAGATTAGTTCAATGAGCGAGCTGTTAACGTTTTCTCTCTGAAACTGAATTTCTGACATCTAGACATATATTTTTGGTCTAAGAAGCTTACGATTGCTTATCGTTTAATCTGTCGTCGAAAAACGGATTAAATTTATTGTAAAAAGTAAGTGCCAGGTTTTTTTAAAAAGTTAAACTGTTAGACTATGATATGATAAGTTTCAAATATTAGACTATTGTGTTCAACATAGTCTTGATATACTTAAAATGAAATATTAGAGGAGTTGTCTTTAAAACAGAGGAAAAGTAAACAAGATTGTTGCGTTAGTTGCAACTAAAATTCAGATGGTTTCTTCGACACAAATCTCTCACTCTCTCTCTCTCCTCTCTCTCTCCCTCTCTCTCACTCTCTCTCTCTCTCTGCCAGAACTGGTTTCTTTCTCTGTCTGTCTATTTGTTCTTCTGTCTCTACTCCATCTCTGTCTCTGTCCTCTCTTTCTGTCCCTTCATCATCCCCCGCTGTCTGTCTGTCTGTCTGCCTAGATACAAGGTTAAAATTTACCTATTCCTGATAAAGAAAACAAAACATTTAGAAATTTAGTCCTCGGGTTTTTTTTTAATCTGTTTTTTGAAGATGGGGGGCGGGGTGGGGGGGGGGGGACAACCAGGAGGTAGTGGGTGTATTTGTTTTTTTGCGTAAATCTTTACAGCTCGGTTAGCAATATTTTGAGTATTTGAAAAATGTGTGCTAAGAAGAAATATTTTGCCCATGTTATTTGCAAATTTTGCTCTCCTCCCTCCCGCTCAGCTCCTCACCCTCTCCCTCTCTCTCCCTCATCTCCTCAACTCCTCTCTCTCAAACCTCTCTTCTCTCGCTCTCTCATCTCTCTCCTCTCTCTCTCTATCTCTCTCTCCTCTCTCTCTCACTCTCTCTACCTTCATGTGTGTTTGAAAATATGCCTAAGTAGAAATATTTTTGTTGAAATTATTTGCAAAGGTATCCCTCTCCCCCTCTCTCCCCTCTCATCCCTCTCTCTCTCTCTCGCCCTCTCTTCTCTCCTCTCTCTTTCTCTCTCACTCTCTCTTCCCTTTCACTCTCGCCTCTCTCTCTCTTCCTCTCTCCCCCGCTCTCTGTCTCTCTCTCCTCCCTCTCGCCTCTCTCTCTCTCTCCTCTCCGTCGCCCTGTCACTTCTCCAGTCAGATTTATTTCCCTCTTTTCTAATATGACTTTGATATGATTTAGGGATCTTGTGTTCTTATTTAGTATTAAAAAAAATAATAATAAAATAAAATAAAGACGTATGCATATAATATGTTCTTTACATTTTCAATGATTTTATTTGTTTGTTGGGGATTTTTTCATATTAAAATTTCTGTACATTTTTTTGTGCCCAGGGGGCTTGTTGTAAAAAAACATGTTTGCTTAAACTAACTTACCTTCTTAAAATAAAAACTCATGTCAATTCTCTCTCTCTCTCTCCTCTATCCCTCCTCCTCTCTCTATCTCTCTCTATCTCTCTCTCTCCATCTCTCTCTCCTCTCTCTCTCTCTCCTCTCTCTCTATGAACTAAAAAGGGCGTGCTGTTTGTAAGCTGCTGCAAATTTTTTTGCATTTAAGCTTCAAAAATGACAGTACTGGCCTTCCAGACAACTTGTAATAACAACTTAAATCGCCCTGCTGATCGACAATAACGTCCTGATCGCGCTGAGGAAAGTCGCGGGGGGAGAGCGGCAGCGTTGTCTTCGTCTTGCGACTGAAGCCAGTTACAAGTCAGTATCAACCAGAATGGCGAAACACCAGTGCTGGAATCGAAATTCGCTAGTTTCAGTATTTTCGCAAGTAGTGCACCTTCCCAAATCCGTCGTGCCGACCAAAGAAGTAAACAACATCAAGAAAGACAGGCAAGTCCGTCATGTGACAAGGACAGTGTTTGGAGAGCCGTGTTGTCTGACAGTGACACCCTGCATCGTGAGAGGAGTGATCGCCAATCAAAACAAGCCACGTGTACACAGAGCTGTGTGTTGACAGTGCAGTGAATGTCCCAGCCAACACAGATTCTCTTGATTTGCCGTGTGAACCAGCAACAGACCCACCCCCCCCCACCCCCCAAAGTTTTAAGATCGGTGGTGTCTTCTGAGGCGTATGAGTTGCAGAAGAGCTGACAGTTGGCTGCACAGTGGATTGACTCTCAAGACGGGGTATGTGAAACAGTATGTGTCTAGACTCTAACTGACAAACGTTGTGCAGCGTAGATTAAAGGGACAGCATGAATACACACGGTTTCGGAAGGTGGTGGTACATAGTTCGGATGATCAAACCATATGTGATGTGTGAATCAGATGACATCCCCAGGAATACTCTTGAATGTAGATCCTGGCGAGGAATCTAAGTGTGTTTTCTGGTAACATCAAGCAAGAAGAGAAGAAAAACATGTTGCCAGAAAAACGTGCAGGCTTGCCAGACTTGTAAAGGGAAACCAGTGAACTAACACAAACACACAGAGGACAGAGGTGGCGAGTGCTGAGCAGGAGTTACATCCATCTTTCGGGACCTGGATCCAGTCATACATGGGCTGACTTCGGTCTTACATGGGCTGACTTCGCGGCTGTAGACTGGAAAAGTATAAGGCTGGTTTTGAAAATTGGGACACTTGAGACTACGACAATAATGTAAACGAATCTTGAAGTACATACCACAACTGCCATGGTTTCCATTTCATTGTAATCGCGTCGCGTCGATATGGTCGTACCGTGGCCCGCAGCGCTATATGGCTGATCACTAAATAGCAATAAAAGTGTTCCATTGTCAATTTCAATTGTCTCTCTCTCTTATGTTTTTGTTTTGGCTGGTGGAAGTGGAAGTAGCGAGAAGAAGACATTGACACTTATTTTTTTTCGGGGATAATGAAATAAGCATAGAGAGAGAGAGAGGAGAGAGAGAGGAGAGAGAGAAAGAGAGAGAGAGAGAGAGAGAGAGAGAGAGAGAGAGAGAGAGAAAAGAGCTCATGACTGGAAAGACTGAAAAGACATCAGAATAACAAATCACATTTCCCGATTTGCATTGACAAATTCCCTACATAAATCCACCAAGGTCTTGGAGACTGACTTCCATAAGTCATCTCCCACTAGCAGAACGGATGAAAAAGTTCTTTCTTCATCTTCTTCTACTTCGTCGTTGTCGTCGTCGGTCGAACGCTCAGACAGCAACTATTGTTTGTCATATGAGCGAAAAATGCGTCTTGGCGCTCCCGTTAAAGCGCCTGACAAGTCAGGCCCAGTGTATCTGACTTCGGCTGGGAGAGATTATATCTTTGCATGTCGTTCTGGAAAAACAGGCAGGAAAATGGTCCCATAGAATCCAGAAATAATGAGAAGGAGGTGAACAGAATGAAAATAGCACAATGCAAAACCAAAGAGAGGATAGAAAAGAGGGAATCCTAGCACCTGACCTCCAGAAGATGACCGATACTATTTATATTCACAAGCCCCTGCACCCCACGGGGTTGCGGGGGGCAATTCTTTTCAATTTGAATCATCAGGAAGCAACAGAACTACATTTCTTGACCGGGAGACGCAAGAGCAAACATGAAGTGAGGACCGAAGAGTCGGTTTTGATGAAAATTGCTCTTATCTCCCTGCAGAAGAACGTGATTTGGGAATACAAAATGGCGGTCACCTGTCCACTTGGCCTCGTCTCCACAAGCTAGGAGAACAGTTTCGGTGGTCCAAGGCGTGTTATAGCAAGCAGAACAGTCCCAGAATCGCCCAACATCAGCCACTTGCAATGCCTCACTAACTGCTTGCCCTTTACATTTGTGAGCAAACTTCAGGTGTTTTCTGCGTTTTTTGTGCTACTTGGCATACCTGGCTTATTCGTCCCACAAAAATGGGATGTCTTTTTTTAATA
The DNA here is from genome assembly GCA_028751875.1 of Rapana venosa. NCBI lineage: Eukaryota > Metazoa > Mollusca > Gastropoda > Neogastropoda > Muricidae > Rapana > Rapana venosa. Next base: position 60,364,893 of record CM054135.1, read on the forward strand.
TTTGTCTTTAGGGTCAGGAAGGTAGAAGCAGCGAGAGAGAGGAACGGGCGCCGCCCTCCAATACCTGGCCCCTAGAGAAAGTAGGTCTCTGACGCCTCACTCGCCCTACGACCTTATAGTTTGGGGACTCCTTTACCTTTTTACCTTTTAATCTGATTTCTTGTGTGTGTGTGTGTTGTGTGTGTGTGTGTGTGTGTGTGTTGTGTGTGTGTCGTGTGTGTGTGTGTGTGTGTGTGTGTGTGTGTGTGTGTGTGTGTGTGTCCCTCAGCCATAGTACGTGGTTCACCAAAAGTGAGATTATCTACGTAAGCTACAACCGTTTTTCCCCCTTCTTTCTATTATCTAAATTCTTTAGTTCAGTATGATGATAAACACTCGTGCACTTTTTTTAAACATCCAGTCCCGACCGTGCCGCATGAAGTTCTCTAAATTTTCTCATTCCTTTATACTGGCACATAATGGCCGTACTCTTCCGAAATGTAGAACAGTTTGAAACACGTATGCCCAAGATGTTTCTCTGCGTGTTTTTGGCACACGGGACGGTCCCCGTTTTACATCTCATACAAAGTATTTTTGAGGAGTGGACTCGACCCTATTGTTGATTCCAAGGTGAAAAAAAACCCCTAGAACAGGGGCTCGATGATGACTCGAACCCCAGGTCGTCAGATTGCAGCTCAGACTCTCACCACCACAGCGTGGATCTCACACTGTGTTGAGATTGATTTGGGGTTGTTCAACGTGGGACTTTGGTATAGATAATAACAAAAATAAACATAAGCAAAATCACCCCTCATTTTTTTTGCTACCGTTTAAAAGACATTTTCAGTTATTTCTCCTTACTTACGATAATACTAGTTCATGAATATAAAAAAAATTCACATCAGGACTCTCTCTCTCTCTCATCCCTCTCTCTCTATCTCTCTCTCCCCTCTCTCTCTTCTCCTCCTCTCTCTCCCCCTCTCTCCTCCCCCTCCTATTCTCTCTCCCTCTCCTCCATCAGGACTAACAAAGACGATGTGGTGAAATGACATTTCCGGATCCTTTGAAAGATGGGCATAGGTGAGTCCACCAGATCCCTGTGATACTTGTCTCAGAGAATCTCTTTGAAGCTTAGCGGCAAAAATGAATAACGACTTTAAAAAACAAAAAAAAACCGCCTCTTAGAAAGAGCAGAAGCAACGTAAATTCGAAACCAGGAGACTGTTGCCCAAGGACAGGAAGTGACGGTAATTCAAGTTATATTAGGATACCTAGTTTGTACAGCCGACCTTACCGTTGACCTGATTTGATACGTCTTGTTTTTGCTACACCTGTTCAGCCAACACTTTAAGTTTGAGGATGGTGAGGAACCAATGCTTAGAAACTCATACTAAAAACAATATGATATAAAGCGTTTATTATCTCAAATACAAGAGAAATGCTTGTGGACACCAACCATATTCTGAACAGTTGATATTTTGTTAAATGAGATACACAAAACCAGTATCAGAAATCTCAGGAAAAAAACATCATAAATGCCAATAGAGATAAAAAAAAATTCAAAATATCAGTAATTTCATCGTAATCTATACGAACAGCAACACATTACACACACACATACACAGAGAAAACTTTCGCACACATGCACACCCATTTTGCTGACATAAACTAACTTGTTATAACAGTTGTGTTTTAGAGAAATATCACATAAATTTAAAGTGCATGCTATTAAGAAAATGAACACAGCTTAAAAATATAACAAAAAAATAATTTTTAATAATTGCACACATTTTTATGACATAAACCAAATTGTTATAACATGTTTTATTTAATCAAAACTCCCAAACATTGCCCAAAAGGATACCTGAAACTCTTCAGTAATAGAAATACCCACCGACTTGAAAATTCCTTGTGTTAGAACCAATTTTCTTCCACTTTTTTACCTTCTTTTCTTCCTGTCATCTTCTCTCTCTCACTTGTTTTTCTGCTTTCTCCTCCTCGACAATTTTATGCTCTGTTTACCTTTGGGGCGATAGCTCAGGGTCAAGCACATCGCTTTCCCAACCTAAGGTTAAATCTCACTGAGCATGGTTACCGAGTGCCATGGGGACTGTGCCACCTTGGCTTTAAGTACAACCCCCAGTTCCACCCACTGTAAATGGGTACCTGCTTTCCTTAGGGCAGGAAAGATAAAGCAGGGAAGGGAGATGAGAATGGGTGCTGCCCTCAATATGCCTGGCCCCTGAGAGAACTGAGTCCCTGACACACCCTTACTCTCCGCCCCACGACCACATAGGTTATAAGCCCCTTTCCTTTTTTAACCAGCCCAGCGTAATATGGTGTGGTGCCCCTTGGCTGCTTAATTGCCGCCGTAGGCATTAGAGTATATACACTGACATAGCACAGCAGTCCATTCTGTGTACTCTGTGCCTTATTCCCTTTTTTGATCATCTGATTAATTATGTTGTTTTGCTTTTTATGCGTATTGTTTTTTAGTAATCTGGGATGAGACACTTCAGACTACACAGCACAACAACCCCAATTTACTTAAGTAGTCAGACTTTACAAATAGATCTTGTACTGTATTCTTTTGGCACTGGCAGAGTATAAGTGGGGAAAGGGATTGATGATACTGAATAGTGTTTCGAGACGATTACGGACAGATTGATTAGAGTGAAAACTTACAAATGTCAACAGGGCCAAAAAAAAAAAAAAAAAGTGTCAGTTTGGCTCTATTTATTTTTAGCAATACAATGATGAAGAGCATCAGAAAAATGGTATTCCAACTCATAATCTCAACATATTAGCTTTTGATTCTTTACTCTGTCATAAATTTTTTTTTTTTAATTCATAAAAAGTACATTTTAAGTATAAAGGCTTAGTTTTTTATCTGCCACTGGAAACACACAAATCAACTTGCCTGTAATCAAAAAACAAAAAAACTTGGAACTAACCCTAACATTTTTGCAAACTTCTGCGATTTTCGAGTATTCATGCAGAACATTGTAGTACATCTTTATTCCAACAATTCAGATCTCAACGAATTAGCTTTTTAGTTTGCATATTGTTTAAAATATAAAAAAAAACCATTCGGCAATAAACGTTAAAAGTATTACAGGACTAGTTTTCTATCTGCAGGGGCGGGATAGTCATGGTCGGAGCACTTCGCTGTATTACCCCAGCCAAGTTAACCCAGCGTCCGAGCGTGGTTTACCAATGGATGGGTGACCCGTTTGCGCTGCCATGGCCCTTCAGTACAGTTCCCCCCATTTTCACCCAGCATAAATGGGTACGTCAGCCCTCTTTAGGGTCAGGGAAGTAAAGCAGCGAGGGAGAGGAGATGGGCGCCGCCCTCAATATGCTGGCCCTAGAGAAGTGAGGTCTCTGACGCCTCGCTCCCCTACAACCTTATAGGTTATGGGACACCTTTACCTTTTTACCTTTTCTATTCTGCTACAGGAAACATACAAATCGACTTCCTGTATGGCAAAAGCACCAAGTATCAATAAACAACAGCTAACTGAACTAACCCTCATAGTCTGCAAACGACCACCGCAATTTTCGACTATTCATGCAGACTGTGAGTGATACATCTTTACATCTCGTGGTAAGTGGCGTTTGATCGGAAGTTAATTAGCTCTGTCTGTCGTATAATGGGGCAGATCTGAATTGCTGATGAAGGAACCAAATGGACAGTTCGAGGCCAGAGTTGAGACGTTTGCCATTTTCCACTCACACAGTGTCGCTGGAATGTTTTCAAAGCGTGTAATGTAGTTCTGATTCCTAGGTCACTACCCCGTTAAAGCTGTTTGGGAAGAGTGGAACACTAGTGATTTGTAAGCTGTCATCAAATTGAAAAAGTTCGGTTGGTTGTTGTTTTTTAATATTTTGTTTTATTTTTTAAAGCACCATCAAACACTCATGCCAAAAAAGGGATGAGAGGGTTATGACCTGGTCTATGCGTACACACACGCATACAAGACTGTACGCGTGCACATACATGCCCGCGCGCATACACACACACGGGCGTGCGCACATACACACTCACACTCACGCCGCGCGCGCGCACACACACACACACATAACACAAACAAGCACACACAAGCACACTCAACACAATCACAATCACTCCACACACACACACCACACACACCACCACGCACGCATACCACTCACGCACACACAACGATAACAAACACACACTTACTCTCACACACACACACACAAGAAACGCACACACACATCACACACACAAGCACACACACATCTTACTCACGACACACACACATAACACACACACACACACACGCATTCACACGTACTCTCACATACAACACACACACACACACACACACACACACACACACACACACATACACACACGAACACACACACACACACACACCACAAGAAACACACACACACTACACACACCACACACACACACACACGCCACACACACACACACACAACACACCTACTAGTCACTCAAAAAACTGGACCAGCGCCTAAAATGCAGCATTGGTGAAGGCCATTACACTTACCGAACATAGACTCTTTTCCTAGTCATTCTGGATCCAGACGCTTCGTGAAGAGCACTTGCTGGTGACCTGAATCCCAGAAGAGGGCTACAGGTATTGACGGTGATGGAGACGAAATGGATTTCCAGAGACCCCTCTCTTGAACTTTAATGTGCCACCATCACCATCACCACCACCATCACCACCACCATCATTATCACCGCCACTATCTGCATCATCACTACTACCACCATCACCACTACCACCACCATCACCCACCACCACCATCACCACACAACCACCACCACAACCACCACCATAACGCCACTATCTGCATCACCACTACCACCACCATCACCACCACCACCATCACCACCCACCACCATCACCAAACCACCACCACCATCACACCATCACCGCCGCTATCTGCATCACCACTACACCACCATCACCACCACCACCATCACCACACCACCATCACCATCAACCATTACCACCAACATCACCACACCACCTTCATCACCACACCACCACCAACCACCACCATCACCATCACCACCACCACACCACACCACCACCACCACCACCACCACACCACCACCACCACACCACAACCTACCACCACCACCACCACCATCACCACCACCACCATCACCACACCACCACCACCACCATCACCACCACCACCATCACCACCACCACCACCATCACCGCCACTATCTGCATCATCACACTCCAACCACCACCACCACCACCACATCCAACCACCACCACCATCACCACACCACCACCATCCCACCACCACCATCCACCACCACCACCACCATCACCGCCGCCATCCTCCACCGCATCAACACCACCACCACTATCTGCATCACCACTAGCCACCACCACCATCACCATCACCACCACTACCACCACCACCGTCACCACCACTACGCACCTACCCCATCACCACCACCACCCTCACCACCACTACCACTACCACCCCGCCACCATCACCATCACCTACCACTCCCGCATCACCATCCCACACCACCACTGTCTGCAACCACCGAAACACAACACCACACACTACCACTACCACCACCACCACCATCACCATCACCACCACTCTCAGCATCACCATCACATCATCCACCACCACCATCATCACCACCACCACCCCACCGTCCGGCACCACGATCCTTTTATTCATACTTTCTTCATTCAGTCGATATTATCTGGTACACACAGTGTTCATGGAATATAATCGCATGTGATAGAAGCACATCCGTGTGAAGCTTAGCTATAACTGGTTTTACAGATGGAGTCAGCTTCATTGCCGGTAGATTGTTTGAAGGGTGGGTTGACAGTATTTTTCGGAAACATCGATTCTGCACATGGAGATGTCATGTCTCCTTGAGAATAAACTGCAGAACTTGGGAAAAAAAACTTTGAATTTTGGTTGGGAAAAATTCTATCTCTCGTGACTCTGTCTCTGTATCTCTGTCTCTGATCTGTGGTCTCTGAGTCTGTCTCTGTCTCGTCTCTCTCCCCCTCTCTTCTCTCTACTCGACTCTCTGACGTAAGAGGCAACTTGCGCACGACGTTAAATCCTGCTCCCCTTTTCGAAAGAGTGGGCCATTGCGTGCCGAGAAAAGACGACAAAATTACAACACCGCATACACACGGGGATTTATGTTAAAAAAAAAAGCACAAGAGTGCTTATTCGTGATCCTCGAATATAAAAGAATAAGTAAATAAACTCTGTCTCTCCTGTCCCTCCCTCTCCCTCACCTCTCTCTCTCTCTCTCTCTCTCTCTCACTCTCTCTCCTCTCCTCATTCCTCCTCTCTCTCTCTCTCTCTCTCTGTCGTCCTCTCTGTCTCTCACTCTCTCTCTCTCTCTCTCTCTCCTCTCACTCTCTCCCTCTCTCTCTTATTGTGCTCACCTTGGACGTTTAATATTTGTGTAAGCCTGTATAATATGAGAATCTTGGGTTCTTAAGTCATATTTTTTTGGTAACTGAATATTTTAATTGTGGTGTTGTGGTAATACAATAACGTTTTTGGGTTTTTGTGCTTCCTTATTTTTCTCACTAAAAAATCTAAGTAGTTCGACAACAACCCCCCCCCCCCCCCCCCCCTTCATGTATAGGCCCAATGGCCTTTTTGTGAATAAATCTTTCGAGTTCGAGTTCAAGTCTCTGTCTCTCTCTGTCCTCTTTTCTTCTCTGTCTCTGTCTGTCTGTCTTCTCTCTCCTCCTCATCCCTTACTCTCTCTCACTCCTCGTCCCTCGCTAACTCCTCTCCTCCTCTCTCTCTTCTCTCCCCTTCCTCTCTGTTCTCTCTCTGTCCCCCCCTCTCTCTCTCTCTCCCTCCCTCCTCTCCCCCATCTCTCATCTCTCTAGTCCTCTCCCTCTTCCCTCTCTCTCTGTCTCTCCCTTCCCCTCTCCCCTCACTCCCTCTTCCTCTCTCTCTCTCGGTCCTCTCCTCCCCCCTCTCCCTCCCTCTCTCTGTCTCCCCCTCCCCCCCTCTCTCTCTGTCTTCTTTCTCCTTCTCTCTCTGCCTTCCCCCCCCCTCTCTCTCTCTCTCCTCTCTGTCTCTCTCCATCCATCTCTCTCACTCACTCCCTCTCGCTCCCTCTACCTCTCCCTCCCTCCCTCTCCTCCCTCTCTCTCTCTCCTGTCTTTGTGCACCTGCAGGATGAATTGGTAGAAGATGGAGAGACGACTGCTTGGTGAGTACCTCCAATGCTGAGATTTTATGCGTATTGCAACCGTGTCCCCCCCACCCTTACCCTCACCCCCACCCCTACCCACCAATAACACCACCACCACCACCACTCCATTTTTAGGTACCTCAATCGAACTTCAGCAGGGGAGCTTTAGCCTATAATATATATATATATAATATATATATATATATATGATATATTTTATATATATATATATTATATATATATATATATATATATATATATATATATATGTCTCCGTACAAGCCACTGTATGTATGGAGGTTGACAGGGGGGACACTTCTCTTGAGGGCAAAATCCTGCCTGGCTTTACTGACTTGAGACAGGGAATGCTGATGTACACAGTTTTAGGAAGCGTGTAAAGCTGATTAGGTGTCTGAGAGCTAATGAGGCTGATGCATCCAGTCTCTATCTGCCTGTCTGTCTGTCTATCTGTTTGTCTGTCTGTCTGCCTGTCTGCCTGTCTGTCTTTCTGTCTGTCTGCCTGTCTGTCTGTCTGTCTGTCTGTGTGGTTGTGCGGGAACAGCTTTGCCTTATCTGCCTGTTTGTTTTGTCTCTCTTCTGTGTGTCTGTGTGTGAGTGTGTTTGTGTCCGTGTCTGTCTGACTGTCTGTCTGTCCCTCTCTCTCTCTCTCTCTCCTCTTCTCTCTCTCTATCTCTCTCCCTCTCATCTCTCCTCTCATCACTTCTCTCTCTCTTCTCGTCCATTTATTTTATAGTGTTTTTCTGTTTTGTTTGGTTTTGTTGATGTTGTAGTGTTTTTAATTCTCTGTGTTTTTAGTTTGGATATTCTTGCTTGATTTTTTCTTTGTTATTGGCAATTCGCGATTTTCGTTCTTCCAATCTTGTATCGTTTGCTTTTATATCTGTAAGCTTTTTCATTACTGTGTTTGTCTGTTTTGGGGGGGGGGTTATTACTTGTTGTGTCTACCTTACCCGTTTTCCTTTATATCTTGTAAGCTTTTTACATTATTGTTGTTGTTCTTTTTTTTTTAACTTATTATTTGTTGTGTCTACCGTACTCTCTATTCCAGGCAAGGGCCAGGTAGGAACATGCCTATCTATTACCTTTGGGGGGAAAATAGACAGGCAGACAGACAATCACAAACCTTCCATTACACCACACACCACATACACACACACACACTCACTCATCACCCTCACACGTGCACACTCAACACACACACACACTACACACACACACACTTACACATCCACCACACACTTAAACTTACCCTCACAAAGCACACACACACACACACACACACGCCCACACACAAAGCCCCCCCCCCCTTCCCCCCATTTTAACTCCATCATGCGTCTTCATTTACGGTCCTGACGCCTGCAGGTAAAGGCCACCAAAAGACAGCACCAAACTGTACGCCACTTAACCCTCCCACCCTGTCCATTTTCATTTTCAGTCCCTAACTCAGCGGAGGAAGCCACAAACAAGACACTAGGCCGTAGGTCAAATAACTAGACGGTCTGGAGAGTGACCACGAATCGTGATTCGCTGCGAAAACCACTTAACCACTTGAGATCATTAGTATATATCCTGTTATGGTGCGGGGTCAGAATGTATAGGTGTTTCAACACTGTGCTTGTCTTGTAATGTAAACATAAGTGACATCAAGAATGGGGGCAGGTGGCTTAGTGGTTAAAGGACACACCTGAAAAACGAAAAATCGCGGGTTTTACTACCCAAACTTTGATCTTACTTGGCGGTCTGGATGCTAGTCTTTTAGGATGAGATTGTCAACTAGGTTATGTGTACAACGCTCGTTTAGCGTACGCGAGAAAGAATATATGGTAGCAAATTTCTGTAAGAGAAAAAGCAAAAACAAAAACAAAAACCCTCACAGGGAAAAAATACAGCTACAGACAGGGAAGATAAACTATGGGTAGTACTGAGATTGACAGACAGACAGACAGACAGACAGACAGGCAGGCAGGCAGGCAGGCAGACAAAAAACAGAGACCGAGAGATACGCAGGACAAAGACAGATACAGAGAATCTATTCCCTATCCATTTGCTAGGTAAATGTTTAAGTGAAGTGATGGAGGACAGAAAAATAGTCCTTGTTTTTAAGCCCCCTTTTGACCATTAAAAGTGAGCCACCGTTGGCCATTAGAAAAGGGATGATTGGCAGAGAATAAGAAAACCAGGTCGACGAAAAGAGAACGAGTACACCGTGTGTGTGGTGTGTGTGTGTGTGGTGTGTGGTGTGTGTGTGTGTGTGTGTGTGTGTGTGTGTGTTGTGTGTGGTGTGTTGTGTGTGTGTGTGGTGTGTGTGTGTGTGTGTGTGTGTGTGTGTTGTGTGGTGTGGTGTGTGAGTGTGTGTGTGTGTGTGAAGTCAAGTCATGTCAAGTCAAGTTCAAAAATTTTATTTCCAGATGGTACATTGAATAAGCAATGCATTTGCTTTTTTCATCAGCCATATATCTAAGAACAAATTTCGTAAATGATTATACTAACATACTACATATTGCATCATTTATTACCATTAATTAAACATAAAAAAAGGTAAATCGATAAGGTAAATACATTGAAAATACAAATTACCACATATTACATATACACGCACACACATAACTCATACACACCCTGCGCCGCGTGCGCGCTCACGTCCACACACACACATTAAATAAATCATGATTAAGAATTAAAAAAGAGAAAATCATAAAAATCAGGACAAACCAATTACTTCACCTACTGTTCATCCATTCAAAAAACGTTTATACTTAGATAAAATGTGTGTGTGTATGTGTAATGTGTGTGCGCGCGTGCACGCGCGCGCGCGTGTGTGTGTGTGTGTGTGTGTGTGCGTGTGTGTGTGTGTGTGTGTGTGGGTGTGTGTGTGTGTGTGTGTGTGTGTGTGTGTGTGTGTGTGTGTGTGTGTGGTGTGTGTGTGTGTGTGTGTAGGATATTTAAATTCACGTTTATAATTAGTTCTTCTCAGACTAACAAAATTTTGTTAAAATAAAGCACATTAGTATTCAAGTGGGAAGTTGCAAAACAAAAAAAAGTCGGCTGTTTCAAAACGCTGACTAAATTTCCTTCAAATGCTGTGTTCAAATGTTGAGGTGGGGAGGGTTGTTTGTTTGTTTGTTTTGTTTTTTGGGGGTTAATACAAGTAACGTAAGTTTTACCAGTTGATATTGTTTCCACCACGAAATCCTCCATGCCCGAATAGGTCACAGAGTAATTACATCTTTCATCCTAATTCTTGAAATAGCCAAGGATAGCGTATTATCATATGTATATTTTGTGCATATGGTGGCAGTTAAGTTGACTGGTAATTCATATTCAGCTTTTCGGTCATTTTTTATCACATCAAGTGGTTGTCGTTAGAGGCTTTTGATACAAATAGGAGAAAGGTTTGCACAGAAATAAAAACTGACCCTCCTCCCCTCCCTCCCACCCCCCCCCCCCCCCCTCAAAATGAAAATCTCCCTTGGAAATGCTGCGAAACCGTATTCCATATAAGAAAATAGATGTGTGTATTGAAACATGTAAACTCACAGGTTCAGTAAACCGCTGAACAAAACTGATTTTGATTCGATCACAAGACCATGCCCTGGAAAGAAATAATATCATATTTAAAAACACTGACATAGGCATTGGTATAAAAAAAATCAAATATCTCATTCGCTTGAAGTTATTCTGACATATATCCACAAGTTTTGATGTAGTCTTTAACACTGGCTTACATGTGAGAGCAGGATGAAAAAAGCTTGTAAGCTTGCTCTTTTACACTCAGTAAAGATCATTTTGACTTGACTTGACTTGACTTTGGTTATCATCAGACAAGTGGAATTAAAGAAAAAGTCGTTTTGATTCTCTGTATTACGCACCAAAAAAGGGGGGTTCTTAGTCGTGAGATCCCAATCTACTGGTAGGAAATGAGGAATAAGTAAGTTTTAATGAGGCTGCTTCCAGACGTATCATGACTTTGGCACACCAGTGGTAGCCATATTGATTCAGTTTGGAGCCGGAGACTGGATGCTTGCAGACATTCTGATTGGAAACCAAATACTTGACATCTAGATCTATATGTCTCAACGGTCTTAAAGAAGAACAAGTCATAATTGTAAGACTCCGCACTTGGCACAACAGGCTAAATCACCGTATATCCACAAAGCTGAAACTGGTTCCTTCTCCCCTGTGTACCTGTGGCAAAGAAAACCAGACTGGCGAGCACATTCTTCAAAGATTGACGCTAAACAGAGACCTGAGGAAGATTGTGTGGCCGACGGAGATAACCCTGCAAACCAAGCTATACTAGAGGAGCTGGAAATGACATACCATTATTTTTCCCAGACACATCTGACGGTGTAAAAGCGAACGAGAGAAGAAGAAAGAATCTGAAAGATTACAGGTCAATGATTGTTTTCTCTGTTATCAAAAATCTATTAAATTTGTAATTTCTGTCAAATATGAGAACTATTCCAGGTTCTTGCAGATAAAGTTGTTAGTCTATAAATTTATAATTTTCAGCAGGTGCATAGATTTGTTAGTTTATTCGAACAGTATTCTAAGAAAATAATATCAGGTTTTTTACAGGTAGAGTTGTTGGTCTATGATACTGTGGTTTTAAGCAGTATTGTTGTCAATGTATTCTTGGAAATTTCAATAATTTACTGGAAGTCTTGTTCTAAGAAACTACAATTTCGTTTCATTTCTTCAAATAAAGATTCAGACATTCTCTTCTTCACAAGTATATCACATCAACGCAATATTCAATCTCTATCTCTATCTCTCTCTCCTCTCTCTCTCTCTCTCTCACCTCACTCTCCTCTCTTTTAAAAGAAAACGAGAGACAGAAAAAGAGTGTGTTTCAGTGTATGTAAGAGAGACAGAAACAGACTCAAACACACAGACGGACAGACAGACAGACAGACAGAGCTCGTCATGAATATATGCAAAGACTGATAAAGACATCATTATAGAAATCAAATTTCCGATTTGCTTCCGCTTATTCCCCCTACCTAAATCCTTCGTGTATGGCGTGGTCTCTGAGACTGATTTCCATTAATTATCATCCCACCAGTACAACTAAAGAAAAAAGAAGAAAAAATCCTTTCAATTCAAATGATCTGGAAGCAGAGTTAAGGTTCTTGGCCGTGAGACCGCTACTAGCGCACAGGAAGTGAGGAAGGGTGACTTTTGACCAGACTGACTTTCCACTGCAAATGGCCTGTGATTTTTTTTTTAAAGACTAATGGCCGCCACACGAAAATCAGATTAGTTCAATGAGCGAGCTGTTAACGTTTTCTCTCTGAAACTGAATTTCTGACATCTAGATCTATATATTTTTGGTCTAAGAAGCTTACGATTGCTTATCGTTTAATCTGTCGTCGAAAAACGGATTAAATTTATTGTAAAAAGTAAGTGCCAGGTTTTTTTAAAAAGTTAAACTGTTAGACTATGATATGATAAGTTTCAAATATTAGACTATTGTGTTCAACATAGTCTTGATATACTTAAAATGAAATATTAGAGGAGTTGTCTTTAAAACAGAGGAAAAGTAAACAAGATTGTTTGCGCTAGTTTGCAAACTAAAATTCAGATGGTTATCTTCGACATACAAATCTCTCACTCTCTCTCTCTCCTCTCTCTCTCCCTCTCTCTCACTCTCTCTCTCTCTCTGCCAGAACTGGTTTCTTTCTCTGTCTGTCTATTTGTTCTTCTGTCTCTACTCCATCTCTGTCTCTGTCCTCTCTTTCTGTCCCTTCATCATCCCCCGCTGTCTGTCTGTCTGTCTGCCTAGATACAAGGTTAAAATTTACCTATTCCTGATAAAGAAAACAAAACATTTAGAAATTTAGTCCTCGGGTTTTTTTTTAATCTGTTTTTTGAAGATGGGGGGCGGGGTGGGGGGGGGGGGACAACCAGGAGGTAGTGGGTGTATTTGTTTTTTTGCGTAAATCTTTACAGCTCGGTTAGCAATATTTTGAGTATTTGAAAAATGTGTGCTAAGAAGAAATATTTTGCCCATGTTATTTGCAAATTTTGCTCTCCTCCCTCCCGCTCAGCTCCTCACCCTCTCCCTCTCTCTCCCTCATCTCCTCAACTCCTCTCTCTCAAACCTCTCTTCTCTCGCTCTCTCATCTCTCTCCTCTCTCTCTCTATCTCTCTCTCCTCTCTCTCTCACTCTCTCTACCTTCATGTGTGTTTGAAAATATGCCTAAGTAGAAATATTTTTGTTGAAATTATTTGCAAAGGTATCCCTCTCCCCCTCTCTCCCCTCTCATCCCTCTCTCTCTCTCTCGCCCTCTCTTCTCTCCTCTCTCTTTCTCTCTCACTCTCTCTTCCCTTTCACTCTCGCCTCTCTCTCTCTTCCTCTCTCCCCCGCTCTCTGTCTCTCTCTCCTCCCTCTCGCCTCTCTCTCTCTCTCCTCTCCGTCGCCCTGTCACTTCTCCAGTCAGATTTATTTCCCTCTTTTCTAATATGACTTTGATATGATTTAGGGATCTTGTGTTCTTATTTAGTATTAAAAAAAATAATAATAAAATAAAATAAAGACGTATGCATATAATATGTTCTTTACATTTTCAATGATTTTATTTGTTTGTTGGGGATTTTTTCATATTAAAATTTCTGTACATTTTTTTGTGCCCAGGGGGCTTGTTGTAAAAAAAAACATGTTTGCTTAAACTAACTTACCTTCTTAAAATAAAAACTCATGTCAATTCTCTCTCTCTCTCTCCTCTATCCCTCCTCCTCTCTCTATCTCTCTCTATCTCTCTCTCTCCATCTCTCTCTCCTCTCTCTCTCTCTCCTCTCTCTCTATGAACTAAAAAGGGCGTGCTGTTTGTAAGCTGCTGCAAATTTTTTTGCATTTAAGCTTCAAAAATGACAGTACTGGCCTTCCAGACAACTTGTAATAACAACTTAAATCGCCCTGCTGATCGACAATAACGTCCTGATCGCGCTGAGGAAAGTCGCGGGGGGAGAGCGGCAGCGTTGTCTTCGTCTTGCGACTGAAGCCAGTTACAAGTCAGTATCAACCAGAATGGCGAAACACCAGTGCTGGAATCGAAATTCGCTAGTTTCAGTATTTTCGCAAGTAGTGCACCTTCCCAAATCCGTCGTGCCGACCAAAGAAGTAAACAACATCAAGAAAGACAGGCAAGTCCGTCATGTGACAAGGACAGTGTTTGGAGAGCCGTGTTGTCTGACAGTGACACCCTGCATCGTGAGAGGAGTGATCGCCAATCAAAACAAGCCACGTGTACACAGAGCTGTGTGTTGACAGTGCAGTGAATGTCCCAGCCAACACAGATTCTCTTGATTTGCCGTGTGAACCAGCAACAGACCCACCCCCCCCCACCCCCCAAAGTTTTAAGATCGGTGGTGTCTTCTGAGGCGTATGAGTTGCAGAAGAGCTGACAGTTGGCTGCACAGTGGATTGACTCTCAAGACGGGGTATGTGAAACAGTATGTGTCTAGACTCTAACTGACAAACGTTGTGCAGCGTAGATTAAAGGGACAGCATGAATACACACGGTTTCGGAAGGTGGTGGTACATAGTTCGGATGATCAAACCATATGTGATGTGTGAATCAGATGACATCCCCAGGAATACTCTTGAATGTAGATCCTGGCGAGGAATCTAAGTGTGTTTTCTGGTAACATCAAGCAAGAAGAGAAGAAAAACATGTTGCCAGAAAAACGTGCAGGCTTGCCAGACTTGTAAAGGGAAACCAGTGAACTAACACAAACACACAGAGGACAGAGGTGGCGAGTGCTGAGCAGGAGTTACATCCATCTTTCGGGACCTGGATCCAGTCATACATGGGCTGACTTCGGTCTTACATGGGCTGACTTCGCGGCTGTAGACTGGAAAAGTATAAGGCTGGTTTTGAAAATTGGGACACTTGAGACTACGACAATAATGTAAACGAATCTTGAAGTACATACCACAACTGCCATGGTTTCCATTTCATTGTAATCGCGTCGCGTCGATATGGTCGTACCGTGGCCCGCAGCGCTATATGGCTGATCACTAAATAGCAATAAAAGTGTTCCATTGTCAATTTCAATTGTCTCTCTCTCTTATGTTTTTGTTTTGGCTGGTGGAAGTGGAAGTAGCGAGAAGAAGACATTGACACTTATTTTTTTTCGGGGATAATGAAATAAGCATAGAGAGAGAGAGAGGAGAGAGAGAGGAGAGAGAGAAAGAGAGAGAGAGAGAGAGAGAGAGAGAGAGAGAGAGAGAGAGAAAAGAGCTCATGACTGGAAAGACTGAAAAGACATCAGAATAACAAATCACATTTCCCGATTTGCATTGACAAATTCCCTACATAAATCCACCAAGGTCTTGGAGACTGACTTCCATAAGTCATCTCCCACTAGCAGAACGGATGAAAAAGTTCTTTCTTCATCTTCTTCTACTTCGTCGTTGTCGTCGTCGGTCGAACGCTCAGACAGCAACTATTGTTTGTCATATGAGCGAAAAATGCGTCTTGGCGCTCCCGTTAAAGCGCCTGACAAGTCAGGCCCAGTGTATCTGACTTCGGCTGGGAGAGATTATATCTTTGCATGTCGTTCTGGAAAAACAGGCAGGAAAATGGTCCCATAGAATCCAGAAATAATGAGAAGGAGGTGAACAGAATGAAAATAGCACAATGCAAAACCAAAGAGAGGATAGAAAAGAGGGAATCCTAGCACCTGACCTCCAGAAGATGACCGATACTATTTATATTCACAAGCCCCTGCACCCCACGGGGTTGCGGGGGGCAATTCTTTTCAATTTGAATCATCAGGAAGCAACAGAACTACATTTCTTGACCGGGAGACGCAAGAGCAAACATGAAGTGAGGACCGAAGAGTCGGTTTTGATGAAAATTGCTCTTATCTCCCTGCAGAAGAACGTGATTTGGGAATACAAAATGGCGGTCACCTGTCCACTTGGCCTCGTCTCCACAAGCTAGGAGAACAGTTTCGGTGGTCCAAGGCGTGTTATAGCAAGCAGAACAGTCCCAGAATCGCCCAACATCAGCCACTTGCAATGCCTCACTAACTGCTTGCCCTTTACATTTGTGAGCAAACTTCAGGTGTTTTCTGCGTTTTTTGTGCTACTTGGCATACCTGGCTTATTCGTCCCACAAAAATGGGATGTCTTTTTTTAATATTTGTCTTTAGGGTCAGGAAGGTAGAAGCAGCGAGAGAGAGGAACGGGCGCCGCCCTCCAATACCTGGCCCCTAGAGAAAGTAGGTCTCTGACGCCTCACTCGCCCTACGACCTTATAGTTTGGGGACTCCTTTACCTTTTTACCTTTTAATCTGATTTCTTGTGTGTGTGTGTGTTGTGTGTGTGTGTGTGTGTGTGTGTTGTGTGTGTGTCGTGTGTGTGTGTGTGTGTGTGTGTGTGTGTGTGTGTGTGTGTGTGTGTCCCTCAGCCATAGTACGTGGTTCACCAAAAGTGAGATTATCTACGTAAGCTACAACCGTTTTTCCCCCTTCTTTCTATTATCTAAATTCTTTAGTTCAGTATGATGATAAACACTCGTGCACTTTTTTTAAACATCCAGTCCCGACCGTGCCGCATGAAGTTCTCTAAATTTTCTCATTCCTTTATACTGGCACATAATGGCCGTACTCTTCCGAAATGTAGAACAGTTTGAAACACGTATGCCCAAGATGTTTCTCTGCGTGTTTTTGGCACACGGGACGGTCCCCGTTTTACATCTCATACAAAGTATTTTTGAGGAGTGGACTCGACCCTATTGTTGATTCCAAGGTGAAAAAAAACCCCTAGAACAGGGGCTCGATGATGACTCGAACCCCAGGTCGTCAGATTGCAGCTCAGACTCTCACCACCACAGCGTGGATCTCACACTGTGTTGAGATTGATTTGGGGTTGTTCAACGTGGGACTTTGGTATAGATAATAACAAAAATAAACATAAGCAAAATCACCCCTCATTTTTTTTGCTACCGTTTAAAAGACATTTTCAGTTATTTCTCCTTACTTACGATAATACTAGTTCATGAATATAAAAAAAATTCACATCAGGACTCTCTCTCTCTCTCATCCCTCTCTCTCTATCTCTCTCTCCCCTCTCTCTCTTCTCCTCCTCTCTCTCCCCCTCTCTCCTCCCCCTCCTATTCTCTCTCCCTCTCCTCCATCAGGACTAACAAAGACGATGTGGTGAAATGACATTTCCGGATCCTTTGAAAGATGGGCATAGGTGAGTCCACCAGATCCCTGTGATACTTGTCTCAGAGAATCTCTTTGAAGCTTAGCGGCAAAAATGAATAACGACTTTAAAAAACAAAAAAAAACCGCCTCTTAGAAAGAGCAGAAGCAACGTAAATTCGAAACCAGGAGACTGTTGCCCAAGGACAGGAAGTGACGGTAATTCAAGTTATATTAGGATACCTAGTTTGTACAGCCGACCTTACCGTTGACCTGATTTGATACGTCTTGTTTTTGCTACACCTGTTCAGCCAACACTTTAAGTTTGAGGATGGTGAGGAACCAATGCTTAGAAACTCATACTAAAAACAATATGATATAAAGCGTTTATTATCTCAAATACAAGAGAAATGCTTGTGGACACCAACCATATTCTGAACAGTTGATATTTTGTTAAATGAGATACACAAAACCAGTATCAGAAATCTCAGGAAAAAAACATCATAAATGCCAATAGAGATAAAAAAAAATTCAAAATATCAGTAATTTCATCGTAATCTATACGAACAGCAACACATTACACACACACATACACAGAGAAAACTTTCGCACACATGCACACCCATTTTGCTGACATAAACTAACTTGTTATAACAGTTGTGTTTTAGAGAAATATCACATAAATTTAAAGTGCATGCTATTAAGAAAATGAACACAGCTTAAAAATATAACAAAAAAATAATTTTTAATAATTGCACACATTTTTATGACATAAACCAAATTGTTATAACATGTTTTATTTAATCAAAACTCCCAAACATTGCCCAAAAGGATACCTGAAACTCTTCAGTAATAGAAATACCCACCGACTTGAAAATTCCTTGTGTTAGAACCAATTTTCTTCCACTTTTTTACCTTCTTTTCTTCCTGTCATCTTCTCTCTCTCACTTGTTTTTCTGCTTTCTCCTCCTCGACAATTTTATGCTCTGTTTACCTTTGGGGCGATAGCTCAGGGTCAAGCACATCGCTTTCCCAACCTAAGGTTAAATCTCACTGAGCATGGTTACCGAGTGCCATGGGGACTGTGCCACCTTGGCTTTAAGTACAACCCCTGCATCGTGAGAGAGTGGATGCCGAATCAAAACAAGCCAGCGTGTACACAGAGCTGTGTGTTGACAGTGCAGTGAATGTCCCAGCCACACTAGATTCTCTTGATTTGCCGTGTGAACCAGCAACAGACAGTAAGATCGGTGTGTCTTCTGAGGCGTATGATGTGCAGGAAGAGCTGACAGTTGGCTGCACAGTGGATGACTCTCATACTGGTATTGTGAAACAGTATGTGTCTACTCTAACTGACAAACGTGTGCAGCGTAGATTAAGGGACAGCAAGAGAAACACACGGTTTCGAAAGGTGGTGGTACATAGTTCGGATGATCAAAACATTGTGATGTGTGAATCAGATGACATCACCCTGGAATACTCTTGGAATGGAGATCCTGGCGAGGAATCTAAGTGTGTGTTCTGGTACATCAAGCAAGAAGAGAAAAACATGTTGCCAGAAGAACGTGTCAGGCTTGCCAGACTTGTAAAGGGAAACAGTGTACTAACACACAACACACAGGGACAGTGGTGGCGAGTGCTGAGCAGGAGTTACATCATCTTCGGGACCTGATCCAGTCTTACATGGGCTGACTTCGTCTTACATGGGCTGACTTCGCTGGCTGTAGACTGGAAAAGGAAAGGCTGGTTTGAAAATTGGGACACTTGAGACACAGACAATAATGTATCGAATCTTGATGTACATACCACTACTGCCATGGTTTCCATGTCATTGTAATCGCGTCGCGTTCGATATGGTCGTTACCGTGCCGCAGCGCTATATGGCTTGATCACTAAATAGCAATAAAATTGTGTCAATTGTCAATTGTCAATTGTCTCTCTCTCTTATGTTTTTGTTTTGGCTGGTGGAAGTGGAAGTGCGAGAGAGAGACATTGACGACTTTTTTTTTTCGGGGATAATGAATAAGCAGAGAGAGAGAGAGAGAGAGAGAGAGAGAGAGAGAGAGAGAGAGAGAGAGAGAGAGAGAGAGAGAGAGAGAGAGAGAGAAAGAGCTCATGTCTGGAAAGACTGATAAAGACATCAGATAAAAATCACATTTCCGATTTGCATTGACAAATTCCTACATAAATCCATCAAGGTCTTGGAGACTGACTTCCATCAGTCATCATCCCACTAGCAGAACGGATGAAAAAGTTCTTTCTTCTTCTTCTTCTTCTTCGTCGTTGTCGTCGTCGTCGAACGCTCAGACAGCAACTATTGTTTGTCATATGAGCGAAAATGCGTTGCGCTGCCGTTAAGCGCCTGACAAGTCAGGCCCAGTGTATCTGACTTCGGCGTGGGAGAGAATTATTATCTTTGAAGTCGTTCTGGAAAACAGGCAGGAAAATGGTCCAAGAATCCAGAAAATAGATGAGAAGGAGGTGACAGAATGAAAATAGCAATGCAAAACCAAAGTGAGGGATAGAAAAGAGGGAATTCCTAGCACATGACTTCCAGAAGATGACGATACTATTTATATTCACAAGCCCCTGGCACCCCCACGGGGGTTGCGGGGGGCAATTCTTTCAATTTGAATCATCTGGAAGCAAACAGAACTACATTTCTTGACCGGGAGACCGCTAGGAGCAAACAGGAAGTGAGGACCGGAAGAGTCGGTTTTGATGAAAATTGCCTTTTTCCCTGCAGAAGAAGCGTGATTTGGGAATACAAATGGCGGTCACCTGTCACTTGGCCTCGCTCCACAAGCTAGGAGACAGTTTCGGTGTTCCCAAGGGCGTGTTATAGCAAGCAGAACAGTCCAGAATCGCCACACCAGTCAGCCACTTGCCAGATGCCTCACTAACTGCTTGCCCTTTACATTGTGGCGAAACTTCAGGTGTTTTCTGTGCGGTTTTTTGTGCTACTTGGCATACCTGGCTTATTCGTCCACAAAAGATGGATGTCTTTTTTTAATATTTTGTCTTTAGGGTCAGGGAAGGTAAAGCAGCGAGAGAGAGGAGACGGGCGCCGCCCTCAATACGCTGGCCCCTAGAGAAGTGAGGTCTCTGACGCCTCACTCCCCTACGACCTTATAGGTTATGGGACTCCTTTACCTTTTTACCTTTAATCTTATTTCTTGTGTGTGTGTGTGTGTGTGTGTGTGTGTGTGTGTGTGTGTGTGTGTGTTTCGTGTGTGTGTGTGTGTGTGTGTGTGTGTGTGTGTGTGTGTGTGTGTGTTCCTCAGCCATAGTTATGTGGTTCACCAAAAGTGAGATTTCTACGTATAGTATACGACCGTTTCCCCCTTTCTTTCTATTATCTAAATTCTTTTATTTCAGGGATGATAGATAAACACTCGTGCACTTTTTTTAACATCCAGTCCCCGTGCGCATGAAGTTCTCTAAATTTCATCATCCTTTTATACTGGCACATAATGGCGTACTCTTCCGAAATGTAGAACAGGTTTGAACACGTATGCAAGATGTTCTCTGCGTGTTTGCACACGGGACGTCGGTTTACAGTCTCATACAAAGGATTTTTGAGGAGTGGACTCGACCCTGATGTTGATTCCAGGTGAAAAAAATCCCCTAGAACAGGGGGCTCGATGATGACTCGAACCCAGGTCGTCAGATTGCGAGCTCAGAGCTCTAACCACCAGGCTGTGGATCTCACACGTGTGGGTGAGATGATTTGGGGTTGTTCACACGTGGGACTTTGGTATAGATAATAACAAAAAATAAACATAAGCAAAATCACCCCTCATTTTTTTTTGCTACCGTTTAAAAGACATTTTCAGTTATTTTCTCCTTACTTACATAATACTAGTTCATGAATATAAAAAAAATTCACATCAGGACTCTCTCTCTCTCTCTCCCTCTCCTCTATCTCTCTCTCCCCCTCTCTCTCTCCTCCTCTCTCTCTCTCCCCTCTCTCTCTCTCCCCCTCTCTATCTCTCTCCCTCTCTCTCCATCAGGACTAACAAAGACGATGTGGTGGAAATGACATTTCCGGATCCCTTTGAAAGATGGGCATATGAGTCCACCAGATCCCTGTGATCTTGTCTCAGAGAATCACTTTGAAGCTTAGCGGCAAAAATGAAATAACGATCCTTTAAAACAAAAAAAAACCGCCTCTTAGAAAGAAGCAGAAGCAGACGGAAATTCTAAACCAGGAGACTGTTGCCAAGGGACAGGAAGTGACGGTAAGTCAGTTATAATGAGGATGACCTAGTTTGTTCAGCCGGACCTTACCGTTGACCTGATTTGATACGTCTTGTTTGCTTACACGCTGTTCAGCCAACACTTTTAGGTTTGTGGATGGTGAGGAACCAATGCTTAGAAACTCATACATAAAGAACAATATGAATATGAAAGCTTTTATTATCTCAAATACAAGAGAAATGCATGTGGACTACCACCATATCTGAACAGTTGATATTTGTTAAATGAGATAGCACAAACCAGTATCAGAATCTCAGGAAAAACATTAACTTGCCAATAGAGATAAAAAAAACATTCAAATATCAGTAATTTCCATCGTATCTATACGCACGCACACATACACACACACATACACAGAGAAAACTTTCGCACACATGCACACGCATTTTGATGACATAAACTAACTTGTTATAACATGTTGTGTTTAGAGAAATATCAATTAAATTTAAATTCTATGCTATTAAGAAATTGAACACAGCTTTAAAAATATAACAAAATAAAATATATTTTTAAAAATTGCACACATTTTTATGACATAAACCAAATTGTTATAACATGTTTTATGTTAAGCAAACGCCCAACAGTTGCCCAAAAGGATACCTGGAACTCCTTCAGTATAGAGAATAGCCCACCGTCTGGAAAATTCTGTGTTAGAACCATTTTCTTCCACTTTTTACCTTCTTTTCTTCCTGTCATCTTCTCTCTCTCACTTGTTTTCTGCTTTCCTCGTTCATTTGTATTCCTGTTTACCTTTTGGGGCGGGATAGCTCAGTGGTCAGAGCACTCGCTTTCCCCAACCTAAGGTTAATCAGCACTGAGCATGGTTACCGAGTGCATGGGGGACTGTGCACCTTGGCTTTAGTACAACGCCCCAGTTCACCCAGCTGTAAATGGGTACCTGCTTTCCTTAGGGTCAGGAAAGATAAAGCAGGGAGGGAGATGAGATGGGTGCTGCCCTCAATATGCTGGCCCCTAGAGAAGCTGAGGTCCCTGACACCTTACTCCCCAACGACCACATAGGTTATGAGAGCCCCTTTTCCTTTTTTTTAACAAGCCCAGCGTATATGGTGTGGTGTCTTGGCTGCTTTATTGCCGCCGCTAGGCAGTTAGAGTATATACACTGACATGAGCACAGCATGTCCATTCTGTGGTACTCTGTGCCTGTATGTCCTTTTTTGATCATCTGATAATTATGTTTGTTATTGCTTTTATGCGTATTGTTTTTTTAGTAATCTGGGAATGAGAACTTCATGACTGACACAGCACACCCCAGATTTACTTTAAGTAGTCAGACTTTTACAAATAGATCTTGTACTGTATTCTTTTGCAACTGGCAGAGTTAAGTGGGGGAAGGGATTGATGATACTGATATTGTTTCGAGGACTGATTACGACAGATTTGATTTAGAGTGAAAACTTACAAATGGCTACAGCAGTCAGTTTGGCTCTATTTATTTGTAGCAATAGCAATGATGAAGAGCATCAGAAAATGGGTATTTCCAACTCATAGATCTCAACAATATTAGCTTTTGATTCTTTACTCTGTCAGAAATTTTTTTTTTAATTCATAAAAAGTACATTTTAAAGTATTAAAGGCTAGTTTTTATTCTGCCACTGGAAACACCAAATAACCCTGACAAAAACTGAACAAACCCCTAACATTTCAAACTTCTGCGTTTTTCGAGTATTCATGCAGACTGTGGTGAACATTTTTTATTTCCAACATACAGATCCAACATATAGCTTTTTAGTTGCATTTTTTAAAGAAATTAAAAAAAAAAACCAATTCGGAAATAAACTTTTAAAAGTATTAAAACATTTCTATTCTGCGGGGGGGGGATAGCTCATGGTGGGACACCCGTACCCCCCAATTAAGCAGCGTCGAGCGTGTACCATTTGGGATGGTGACCTTTTTGCGTCCCTTTGGCTTCATACTTCCCCCATTCACCCACTGTAAATGGGACCGCCCTCTTTAGGGTCGGGGAAGGTAAGCAGCGAGGGAGAGGAGATGGGCCCGCCCTAAATATGCGGGGCCCTAGAGAAGTGGGCCTCTGACGCCCGCCCCCTACAACCTTATAGGTTATGGGACCCCTTTTACCTTTTTCCCTTTTCTATTCTGAAAACAGGAAACATAAAAAATCGACTTCCTGTATGCAAAAGCACCAAGTATAAAAACAACAGCTAACGAAAACCCCATAGTCTGCAAACACCACCGCAATTTTTCGACTATTCATGCAACTGTGAGTGATACATCTTTACATTCGTGGTAAGTGGCGTTTGTCGAATTTTTTTAGCTCTTCTGCGTAAATGGGGCAATCTGAATTGCTGAGAAGGAACCAAAGGGACATTTCGGGGCCCAGATTGAGACTTTTTGCCTTTTCCCCACTCACAAAAGTGTCGCGGGAATTTTTTCAAAGCTGAAATGTAGTTCGATTCCTAGTCACTACCCCCGTAAAGCTGTTGGAAGAGGGGAAAACACTATGATTTGTAACTGCATAAAATTTGGGAAAAATTTTCGGTTTTTTTGTTTTTTTAATATTTTTTTTTTATTTTTAAGCACCATCAAACACCACCCAAAAAAAGGGATGAGAGGGTTATAACCTGGTCAGCGTACACCAAACGCAACAAGACTGTACGCTCACATACATCCCGCGCGCATACACACACACGGGCGTGCGCACATACACACTCACACCACGCCCGCCGCGCACACACACACACACATACAAAAACAAGCACACACAAGCCACCAAGCACCCACAAGCACTCACAACACACACACACACACACACACCACGCATACACACCAAACTCACACACACAACAAACACACACTACTCTCAACCACACAAAACAAAAACCCAAAAACACACAAACACACACACAAGCAACACACATTTACCACACACACACACAACCACACCACACACGCATTACACTTACCTCACAACACACACACCACACACACACACACACAACACACACACACACACACACAAGAACACACACACACAAAACCACACAAAAACAACACACACACACACACACACACACAAACACCACACACCACACACACAAACCATATCACTCAAGAAACGACCACCCCCAAAAATTGCAAGCATTGGTAAAGGGCCATTCACTTCCGAACATAACTCTTTTCCAACTTCGGATCCAACGTTTGTGAAGGCACTTGCGGGGTGACCTAATCCCAGAAGAGGGCTACGGTATTGAGGGTGAGGGAGCAAATGGTTTTCCAAGACCCCTCTTGAACTTTAATGTCCCCATCACCATCACCACCACCCCCCCACCACCATATTATCACCGCCACTACTGCATCATCACTACTACCACCACACCACTACCACCCCCATCACCACCCCCCACCATCACCACACCCCCACCACCACTACCACCCCCATCACCCCACACTGCTCACCACTACCACCACCATCACCCCACCCCCATCACCCCCACCACCATCCCACACCCCACCACCATCACCACACCGCCGCTATCTGCATCACCCACTACCACCACCATCAACCACCACCATCACCAACCACCACCCACACCATTACCACCAAAAACACCAAAAACCACCATCATCACCACACCACCACCACCACCACCATCACCATCACCCCCACCATCACCACACCACCACCACCACCACCACCCCACCACCACCCACAAAACACCACCACCACCACCCCCCACCACCCCCACCACCATCACCACCCACCACCACCACCATCACCACCACCACCACACCACCACCCCCACCACACCGCCACTATCTCATCACCACCACCCCCACCACCACCACCAACCACCACCCCCAAAACCCCACACCACCCCTCCCCAAACCACCCCATCACCACCACCACCACCATCACCGCCGCCATCCCCCCCAAACATCACCACCACCCCACATCGCATCACCACTACCACCACCAACCATCACCACACCCCCATACCACCACCACCCACCACCATAACCACCCCCCCCATCACCACCACCACCTCACCACCACACCACTACCACCACCGCCCCATCACCATCACCCCACTCCCGCATCACCAACCCACCACCACCACCACTGTCGGCACCACCACCACACCACCACTCCAAAACCCCCTCCACCCCCATCCCATCACCACCACCTCTGATCACCATCACCACTCCCCCACCACCATCATCACCACCACCACCACCCCCGGGCACCACTCCTTTATTCAAATTTTCTTCAGTTCAGTCGATATTAGGTACAGTGTTCAGGGAATATAAACGCATGTGAAAGCACACCGTGTGAAGTTTAGTTTTTAACGGGGTTTTTTACAGTGAGTCAGCTTCTTTCCCGGGGTAGTTTGTTAAAGGTGTGGTTGAAATTTTTTCGAAAAAATTCGTTTTCGGGCACATGGAGATGTCATGCCCCTTTGAAAAACTCAGAACTTGGGAAAAAAATTTTAAATTTTGGTTAAACTATCCCGGTCTTTCTCTGTACTCGCTCTGAGTCTGTGTCTCGATCTGTCTCGTCTCTGTCTCCTCCCCCTCCTGTCTCTCTCTCTGACTCTCTGACGAAGAAATTTTGCGCAAAACTTAAATCCGCCCCCTTTTCGAAAAGGGGGCCATTGCGTGCCGGGTGGAAAAACAAAATTTCAAAACCCATACACAGGGGTTGGGGAATTTAAAAAAAAAGCACATGATGCTTTTCCGTTATCCTCGAATAAAAAGAAAAAATAAATAAACTCTTCCCCCCTTCCCCCCTCTCCCTCACCTCTCTCTCCTCTCTCCTCTCCTCCCTCTCCCCTCTCCTCTCTCTCTCTCTCTCTCTCTCTCTCTGTCTGTCTCCTTCCTCTCTCTCTCCTTCCTCCTTCTCCTCTTCTCTCTCTCCCCCTCTTCTCTTTATTGTGCCACCTTTGCTTTAATTTGTGAAAGCCGTAAAATAAAGATATTTTGGTTTTTTAAATCAATTTTTTTGGTAACTAAATTTTATTGTGGGGTTTGGTTATACAAAAACGTTTTTGGGTTTTTGTGCTTCCTTATTTTTCTCCAAAAAACTAAGTAGTTCGCAACCCCCCCCCCCCCCCCCCCCTTTATGTATAGGGCCAAAAGGCCTTTTTTTTGAATAAATCTTTTGATTTTGATTCAATTCTCTGTCTCTCTCGTCCCTCTTTTCTTTTCTTCCTGTCTGCGTCTGTCTCTTCCTCTCTCTCCCTTTCTCTCTCCTTCTCTCTCCCTCGCTATCTCTCTTTCCCCTCTCTCTCCCTCTCTCTCCCTTTTTCTCTGTTCCTCGTCCCCCCCTCTCTCTCTCTCTCCCTCCCCCTCTCCCCCCCACTCTCTCTCTCTGTCCCCCCCTCTCCCTCTCCCCCTCTCCCCCTTTTTTCCCCCCCTCCCCACTCCCCTTCCCTCTCCCCCTGTCTCTCCCTCCCCCCCCTCCCCCCCTCTCTCTGTCCTCCCTCCCCCTCTCTCTCTCTGTCTTCTTTCTCCTTTTCCCCTCTGCCTTCCCCCCCCCCCTCCCTCCTCCTCTCTGCCCCTCCCCTCCATCTCTCCCCTCCCCCTTTTCTCCCTCTACTCTCCCCCCCTCCCTCTCTCCTCCCCTCTCTCTCTCTCTGCTTTGTGCACCTGCGGATATTGGGAGAGGGGAGAGACGACGCTTTGGTGTACCCCCCAAGCGAATTTATTTGGGATTGCAAACCCTTTTTTAAATTAAAAAAAAATTTTTTTTTTTCGGGGGTTTTTTTTTTTTTTTTTTTTTTATTTTTTTTTTTTTTTTTTTTTTTTTTGTTTTTTTTTTGATATTTAAGGGGCCTTTTTTTAAAAATTTTTTTTTTTTTAAATTTTTTCTTTTTTTTTTATTATTTCCCCCTTTTTTTTTATCTTTTTTTTTTTTTTTTTTCTTTTTTTCACCGTTTTTTTTTTTTTTTTTTTTTATTTTTTTTTTTTTTATTTTTTTTTTTGTTTTTTTTTTTTTTTTTCTCCCCTTCCTCCCCCCCCCTCCACCTCCCCCCCCCCCCCTTTTCTCTCCCTTTGACTTTATTTTATATTTTTTTTTTTTTTTTTTTTTTTTTATTTTTTTTTATTTATATTTTTGCTTGATTTTTTTGTTGTTAATGGCAATTCCGATTTCGTTTTCTTCATTTCTTGACGTTTTGCTTTTAAATTTTGTAAGCTTTTTCATTCTTTGTTTGTTTTTTTGGGGGGGGGGTTTTTTTTTCTTTGTTGGTCTCCCCGTTTTTTTATTTCCCCGTAAGCTTTTCTTATTGTTGTTTTTTTTTTTTTTCTTTTTTTGTTGTTCCCTCTCCCCTTTCCCAAGGGCCGGTAGGAACAGCCTAATCTATTAACCTTTGGGGGGAAAATAGACGGGGAGACAGACAATCACAAACCTTCCAAATTTTTTACACCAAAACACACATACACACCAAAACACCACCACTCACTCTCTCACACGTGCACCTCACACACACACCACGTAAAACACACACACACTTTCACACACACACACTTAAGCTTTCACACACACCACACACACAACACAAAACACACGCACACACAAAGCCCCCCCCCCTTCCCCCCATTTTAACCCTTTAAACTCTTTATTTTACGGTCTGACGCCTGGGGGTAAGGCCACCAAAGACAGCACCAAAACTGTACTGCTGACTTAACCCTCCCACCTGTCCATTTTCATTTTCAGTCCCTAACTCAGCGGAGGAGGCCACAAACAAGACACTAGGCCGATCAAATAACTAACGGGCTGGAAGTGACCACGAAAACGTGATTCGCCGAAAACCACTTAACCACTTTAAACATTATATATATCCTGTTATGGGCGGGGTCAGAATGTATAGTGTTTCAACACTGTGCTTTTCCCTTTTAAAGTAAACATAAGTGACTCAAGAATGGGGCAGTGGCTTGTGGTTAAAAACACACCTGAAAAACGAAAAAACCGGGTTTTACTACCCAAACTTTGATCTTACTTTCGGTCGGGTGCATCTTTTAGGGTAGATTTCAACTAGGTTAGTACAACCTCTTTACGTACGCGAGAAAGAATAAGGAGCAAAAATTTTTTAAGAGAAAAAGCAAAAACAAAAAAAAAAACCCCACAGGGAAAAATACAGCTACAGACAGGGAAATAAAATAAAGGGTAGTACTGAGATTTTACAGACAGACAACAGACAGAAGACAGGCAGGCAGGCAGGCAGGCAGACAAAAACAGAGACAGAGAGATACCAACAAAGACAGATACAGAGAATCTATTTCCCTATCCATTTGCTAGGTAAATGTTTAAGTGAAGGTGATGGAGGACAGAAAAATAGTTCCTTGTTTTAGCTGACCATTAAAAGTGAGCCACCGTTGGCCATTATAAAAGGGAATGATTGGCAGAGAATAAAGAAACCAGGTCGACGAAAGAGAGAACGAGTACACCGTGTGTGTGTGTGTGTGTGTGTGTGTGTGGTGTGTGTGTGTGTGTGTGTGTGTGTGTGTGTGTTGTGTGGTGTGTGTGTTGTGTGTGTGTGTGTGTGTGTTTGTGTGTGTGTGTGTGTGTGTGTGTGTGTGTGTGTGTGTGTGTGTGTGTGAAGTCAAGTCAAGTCAAGTCAAGTCAAAATTTTATTTCCAGATGGTACATTGAATAAGCAATGCATTTGCTTTTTTTCATCAAGCCATCTATCTAAGAACAAATTTCGTAATGATTATACTAAAATACTACATTATTGCATCATTTACCATTAAATTAAACCAGTAAAAAAAGGAAAATCGATAAGGTAATACATTGAAAATACAAATTACCACATATACATATACACGCACACACATACTCATACACACCTGCGCGCGTGCGCGCTCACGTCCACACACACACATTTAAATAAAGCATGTTTTAAGAATTAAAAAAGAGAAAATCATAAAACTCAGGACAAACAAATTACTTCACCTACTGTTTCATCCATTCTTAAACGTTTATACTTTAGATAATAATGTGTGTGTGTATGTGTATGTGTGTGCGCGCGTGCACGCGCGCGCGCGTGTGTGTGTGTGTGTGTGTTGTGCGTGTGTGTGTGTGTGTGTGTTTTGTGTGTGTGTGTGTGTGTGTGTGTGTGTGTGTGTGTGTGTGTGTGTGTGTGTGTGTGTGTGTGTGTGGTGTGGTTAGTTTAATTCACGTTTATAATTAGTTCTTCTCAGACAACAAAATTTTGTTAAAATTAAGCACATTAGTAATCAAGTGGGAAGTTGCAAAAACAAAAAAAAGTCGGCTGTTCAAAACGCTGACTAAATTTCCTTCAAATGCTGTGTTCAAATGTTGAGGTGGGGAGGGTTGTTTGTTTGTTTGTTTGTTAATACAAGTAACGTATGTTCCAGTTGATATTGTTCCACGAAATCCTCCATGCCCGAATAGGGTCACAGATTAATTACATCTTTCATCTTAATTCTTGAAATAGCCAAGGGATAGCGTATTATCATATGGTATTTTTGTGCATATGGTGGCAGTTAAAGTTGACTGGTAATTCATATTCAGCTTTTCTGGTCATTTTTAGGACACATCTAGGGTGTCGTTAAGAGGCTTTTGATACAAATAGGAGAAAGGTTTGCACAGAAATAAAAACTGACCCTTCTCCCCTCCCCCCCCCCCCCCCCCCCCCTCAAAATGAAAATCTCCCTTGTGGAATGCTGCGAACCGTATTCCATATAAGAAAATAATGTGTGTATTGAAACTTGTAACTCTCAGGTTCAGTAGAACCGCTGAACAAAACTGATTTGATTTCGATCACAAGACCATGCCCCTTGTTGCAGTTATGTAGCGCTGTGTGTGTTCTTGTCTTTTATTATTAGTTTTCATATATTTATATAGTTGCACACATTTGTACGGGGTGCGAGCGCGCGCACCTATACACACACATATACACACCGCGCGTGCGCGACAGACAGACAGACAGGCAGGCAGGCAGACAGACAAGACAGACAGACAGAGACAGACAGACATCAATGTTCCGTTATTTGCAGTGTAGACAATACCGGTGATAATACGAGGACATATCAGATCCCGTGCAGCCCCGAATCGTGTTGTTGTTGCTAACAAGTCAACTCCTGGCGCTATGTCTCCCGAAATAGCAAAGTCATGACAGAACTGGAGAGCTCAGTTCTCGCTGATGTTTAGAGGCAGGATCAAAATAATTAATCGTGTTCTGTTGGAGGGTTTTGTTTGTGTCTGTTGTTTTGGGGGTTGGGTTTTGTTTTTTTGCTTGTTTGTTTGGTTTGGATGTGGGGGGGGGGGGGGGGTTCTTTTTGTTTTGGGATTTTTCGTTCCTCGGCTAGAGCTCCGAGGTTCACCAATCGTGAGATTTAGCCTACGTGACAGTTTCAATCAGTTATTTGAACCGAGACGAACGATAATTATTTTACAAGGGAAAAAAATCATCTCAAATGGTAGCGTGTATATAGGAATCTTGTTATTTATTTACACTGCTCGTCACGAACTGACTTTGTTAGGAGACTGTGCTGTTGCTTGCGAAGATTCTGTGCGTCCAATTTCTACCAGTTGCGAACGTTTCATTTTTCTTGCTGTCTTGTTTTCTTTCTGTTTTAAAATGGCTTTAGGGATTTTTTTCCCCTGTCGTTTCATCCTTTCTGTTTGCTTTTGAATCTATTCACCTGTCCTTCTCTGTATTCCTAAAGGATTTAGCTCGTGTGTCCGCTGGC
>CM054135.1:60406228-60408728 GCA_028751875.1 Rapana venosa
CTCTGACGCTTCGCTCCCCTACGACCTTATAGGTTGTGGGACACCTTTACCTTTTTATACCACTTTATGTCACGGCAGATTTCTCTCCCCAGGGAGAACGCATTGCCACAAGAGCAGCGCCACCCATTTCTTTTTTTTTTCTTTTTCCTGTCTGCAGCTGTATTTTTCTCTATCAGAGGTGCCTTTTTCTACAGAATTTTGCCAGGGGTAAGTCTCTTGTTGCCATGTGTTCTTTACGTGTGCAAAATTCCAGCCTGTTCCTTTCCCTACCAGACAGACCAACACACATAAAAACGAGGCAACGGGACAGCATCTGCAGAGCCTGAAAAAGACAGCAGGTCCATATAGGACTGTCTGTCCACACTGACAGGTAAGAAAGCCATCACTCAGCAGAAGAATGAAATGAAGCTTTCAGGTTTCAGACATCAACAAACAAGGACGGACACTATCACCGAGTGGTTAAGACCCTTTGACTTCACTCTCACGGCTCCATGAAGTCGTGGGTTCGAATTTCGGTGGCGGCGTGTGGTGAATTAAGGATGGAGATGTTCACGATCTCTCAGGTTTGCTTTAAGTGCAGACTTGCCAGTGCCTTAATTCCTTTCGTGTATAACAACATGCAGAGTATTAAATATGCACGTTAAAGATCACGTAATTCATGTCAGCGTTCGATGGGTCACAGAAACACGAATATACCCAGTACATATCCCCGAAGTCGAAACGCAGCTACCTTCATGGTGGGCCAAAAACGGTCGCATACGCAAAATCTCACCATTGGTGAACCTCGGAGCTCTAACCGAGGAACGGCGAAAAGCAAAAGACGGCAAAACTACTTCATACCAGGATACACCAGCCCTGCGTTGATTTATGTACGAAGGCTACGTGTGTGTGTGTGTGTGTGAGAGAGAGAGGAAGGCAGAAGCCTGAAATAGAACAGGACTGGTCGACCACGGGACTTTAAGTGGGAGAGTCGTTGTCAAGTCACACATTCAGATCCCCAAAGACAAAACCTCCTTCGCTGACAGCTGGCAGGAACCAGACTCTTTTTTTCTTTTAATTTTAATTTTTAAAAGATGAGAAAGGGGGACGAATAGGGGAAGAGACGAAGGATGAAGGGAGGTTTGGCAGGAGTGGGTGGTGGGAGCAAAGATAGTGTCAGTGAGGTAGTCCCCTTTTGTGCTGGAGTTAAGACTGTTTAGGGGGACGGGATAGCTCAGTGGTCAGAGCACTCGCTTTCCCCCAGCCAAGGTTAAGCAGCATCGAGGGTGGTTACCAACTGGATGGGTTAACGTTTGCCCGCCTTGGCTTCAGTATAGTCTCCCAGTTCACCCAGCTGTAAATGGGTACTTGCCCTCTTTAGGGTTAGGGAAGGTAAAGCAGCGAGGGAGAGGAGATGGGCGCCGCCCTCAATATGCTGGCCCCTAGAGAAGCTGAGGATTCTGATGCCTCGCTTCCCTATGACCACATAGGTTATGGGACACCTTTACCTTTAGACTGTTGACATGTCTAAAAGGAGTTGTCAGACTACTACTGCTGCTTATACTATGACTGCTGAGCTGAGCTGTGCTGTACAGATGAAAAATTGTGGATCAAGAAAATGAGAGAGTAATGAGCTTGTGTTGGACGGTCATGTCTTGTGTGTGTTTCTTATTCTTAACGTAGAGCATTGTATCTACACATACACACGCACATGGACACACATACATACATGCATACATACATACATACATACATACATACATACATACATACATACATACATACATACATACATACATACATACATACACGTGCGCGCGCACGTGCACTCACACATACATACATACATACATACACGTGCGCGCACACGCGCGCACACACGCGCGCGCGCGCGCGCTCGCGGCTTGCTTCTTACTGAAAATAAAGGGGACATTACGGATCCAGACACAGTCCATTCAAAGAGTATTACAAACGAAAAGAGAACCGGACTGACAGACAGACACAGCATGGACTGAGAGAGGGTGAGTGAGTGAGTGAGAGAGAGAGATAATAAAGCAGCTGAATATGAAGTACATTTTGTCTTAAGTTGTCCCACCTTAAAAGACATTAAGCAAAAATATATCCCAACAAAATATACCAGCCAGTCTGATGCATGAGAGAAAGGGAGACAGAGAAACAGACAGAGGAAGAGAGGGAGGGACGGGAGGAAGGGCTGAGGTGTGGGAAAGCACCAGCAGGAGCCCAGAAAGACAGCAGACGACACACAAAGTGTAGACCTACACGAGACTGACAGATAAAGAGGGCAATGGCGACACTCACACGGTGTCATGGAATGAACCCTTCCAGTTCAGACACCACAACCAGGGCACAATCAGCCCCATGATTGTGTCAAGTTCTGTACAAAGGCAGCGGGCTTGTGAGAGAGGACTGAAACAGAACAACGGGACTTAGCAAGCAGCCGACCACGGGGATAATAAGTGGGGAAGTAGTTTGTCAAGTCACAGTCACCAGTCCTCAAGAT
>CM054135.1:60421228-60426228 GCA_028751875.1 Rapana venosa
ATGAAAGAGGAGAACGCTTTATGATCTCAGTGTCATTATCCATGAGCGTTTGTTCGTGACTGTCCTCGTCGATAGTGGCTTTTCTTCCTTTGTGACCATTCACTACAAAAGCCCAGCAAAGCAAAAACAATGAAGGCGCCCAGGAAATAGAAGGTTTTTCTAGTCCTGAGTTTGGGGGAAAAAACCGCCATGAACTCATTCTTAAAACCAGCAGCGTCAGATAATCGTCTTTATTATTATCAACAAAACATCTTCGTCAACAACATCATCGTGATTATCATTATCAACAACAGCATCACCATCGACATCATCATCATCATCATCATCATCATCCTCGTCTTCATTATTATCATCATCAACAGCATCACCATCAACAACAACATCGTCACCATCTTCATCTTCATCATCATGAACAGCAACATCGCCATCATCAACATCATTATCATCCTCAACAACATCATTACCATCTCCATCATCATCATATTTTTATACGTTTATGTAGCGCCAAGCGAAAAGCTCAAACTGCATTACAGTTCAATGCAAAAGGCAAGTACTTGATAAAAAGATAATGATAGGAGGCCAAAAGTTAGAGGGACGGAAAGAGTATGTTCATATCATGAAGCATCAGTTAAGAAGGAAGGGGGGGGGAGGAGTTGGGGCACGCTAACAAAAAGTATTGGCATATTTTGGCAACGAGAAAAAGAAGAAAGTGAGGCACAAGAGGCCCCACTGCTCTGTATTTTCTGCACAGTAAAAAAAAAAAAGTTATGCTGATAATAGAACTGGGGAAAAACCACATTTAACACTGGTTCTACTGTAGTTTCATTATGCCTTCCATGCAAAACACACAGGCACATGACGAGATGTTAGTCAGCACGGTCATGCGCACGCAAGCGCGTGCATATGCACACTGACAAACACAGACATGGGCACAGGCACAGGCACGTACAGACACACACAGACACACACAGACACACATAGAACACACACACACACACACACACACACACACACACACACACACACACACACACACACACCATCACCATCACCACCATCATCATTATCATCATCATCATCGTTATTATTAAACTGACGTTTTGCATTTTGTTTCAAATAAATGAAAAATTAATCATCTTTTTCATCCACAAAACTACTCTCCCTTTTCTTCACACTCCAGATTCTAAACTTTACATTTCTTCGTTAATTTTCTCCATCTCATTCTATAACAACAGACATAAACCTTGTCTATTTACTTTAACCTCCTTACGACATTCAACAGCATGTGCTGTATGTGTGCACGTCTATATTATGTGTGCGCTTGATGAACATGCCAGCATGCATTTGTCAGCTGGCTCGTGCGTTTGAAAACCTGCAGCTTTTTTTTTTTTACAAATTGCCGCAACAGAATTAGTTGACAGCCTGTAATTTGAGAAAACAGATGAAAAATGAAAGAAGAAAATACAGACAGACAGATAGAGACAAGGAAGAGAGAAAGAAGAGGGGGAAAACAAAACCAGTAAAAAAAAAAACGATAAAGGACAGAAAGAACAAAAGAAAATTGAATGTAAGAAGAAAGGAAAAAAATGTGCTTGGGCAAGCATTAGCTGCCTAGATGTCATTTCCTCCCTTGCTAACCTCCACCTCCCATCCCCTTATCCCACCCCACCCCCACCCCACTTTCCTCACCGCCTGTCCCTTCCCCGTCCCTACGCCCCTGGTCAGAGGGGAAGGGGGGTGGGGGTTGTGTTATTAAGCACAAAATCTAATAGTGCAAAATCTAATGTCATTGTATACATAGAAAAAAGAAGACGGGAAGAAGCAGAGGGAGAGAGAGAGAGCAGGCGAGGCTTAGGAGGCAGCAGTAAGCCGGTTTGAAGTCGTTAGGCTAATGCAGCCTAAACAAGCTTGTCTGGTTGGAGGTCGCGGGAGTAAGTGGATGGAAGAACAGCCTCCGCCCTCGACCTCATGTCCATGTAGATGGAAAATGGAAGGGACGCTTCGTGCAAAGGGATGCCAAAGCTGATTGGAACGCGGGAAAAGTGAGAAACCTTGGTGGCGGCATGGCCAAACAAAGACCCCTGTGTGATAGAGAAGCGCAGAGTTCAGGCAGTCCTGGCGTGTAGTCTCAGCGGGACGGGATAGCCTGGTGGTTAGAGTGATGTCTTCGTGATCTGCTGACCCGGGTTCGATTCTCCTTCAAGAGGATTTTTCCTCTGGAGTTAACATCAGTGCCGACTCCACTCTTCTCAAAAAGTCCTTCGGATGAGACTAATAGCCGAGGTCCCGCGCACACGTTAAAACCCGCTCCACTTTTTCGGAAGAGTGGGCCATTGTGTGCCGGTGGGAACGGATGACAAAATTGACAAAACTACATACGCACGGGGACTGGATGAAAAAAGCACATGAGTGCTTAATCCATTATCCTCGAAATAACAGAATAAAGAAAAAGAAAAGAACGGAAGGGGCACTTAATTCCATAGCGTCATCACCGCCACTACCACCATCCTCATCATCATCACTGTTGATTATTATGTAAGGAAATAATGCTAGAGCACGTTGGTGGTTGATTCCTTTTTTGTCGTTAGCATTTCCTGCAGACCAGAGATTGAATATTAATCACAGAAGTCATCTGTGAAATGTAACGGCTCGGGTTGTTTGGGGGTTTTTCCAGGATAATGGATTTTTTTCATCCAGTCTCCGTGTATATGCAGTTTTGTAAATTTTGTCATCCATTCCCACTGGCACGCAATGGCATACTTTTCCAAAAAGCGGAACGAGTTTTAACGTGTGCGCAAGATGTTCTGCGTGCGTTCGCGCACTGGACCTCGGTTTATAGTCTCATCCGAGAGACTTTTGAGCAGAGTGAAGTCGGCACTGATGTTAACTCCAGAGGAAAAATCCTCTTGAACAAGATTCGAACCCGGGTTAGCAGATCACGAATACATCACTCTAACCACCAGGCTAGGCAATCCCGTACCGTTTTTAAATGGCACAGAGGGGGGAGAGAGCGTCTGCTGCATTGACATGGGCAAACCGTTTTTCGTTGGTGATTTCTAAAACGTACTTACAACCGTCACGGCAGCTATGGTATTGAAATTACAAGAGGTACCAGACAATAAACGTCAAAGGGTGCAGTTTATTCCAGCAGTAAGGCTATCTTTAAAGGTTTTGTCGGCTTTACTAAAACGAAGAAGTTGTTCGTCTATATAACTGTAGTGAGACAGAGGAAGTGTGCGTCTATCGCTCACAAAATCTGAACAAAACCGGTCTGTTCTTTTATGCAGATAGACCCGAGGTCGTAGTGTGGTTGTCTCCTGATCGTTAGGCACATGAGGAATGCTTCTGCCCTGCAGATAGATAGATAGACAGATAGATAGATAGACAGATAGATAGATAGATAGATAGATAGATAGACAGACAGACAGACAGACAGACAGACAGACAGACAGACAGACAGGCAGGCAGGCAGGCAGGCTGGCAGATAGATAGATAGATAGATAGATAGATAGATAGATAGATAGATAGATAGATAGATAGATAGATAGATAGATAGATAGATAGATAGATAGATAGATAGACAGAAGTAGGTAGGTAGGTAGGTAGGTAGGTAGGTAGGTAGGTAGGTAGGTAGGTAGGTAGGTAGTAGTAGATAGATAGATAGATAGATAGATAGATAGATAGATAGACAGACAGACAGACAGGCAGGCAGGCAGGCAGGCAGACAGACAGACAGACAGACAGACAGACAGTGATAGATAGACAGACAGACAGACAGGTAGGTAGGTAGGTAGGTAGGTAGGTAGGTAGGTAGGTAGGTAGGTAGGTAGGTAGGTAGGTAGGTAGATAGATAGATAGATAGATAGATAGATAGATAGATAGATAGATAGATAGATAGATAGATAGATAGATAGATAGATAGATAGATAGATAGATAGATAGATAGATAGATAGATAGATAGATAGATGAGGGAGAAGGAGTATATTATATAACCCCCGTAAGAGGCAACGGCTTTATTTTAAAAACTGAATTGCTTAGTCACCACCATTCCTGGGGGGAAAAAAAGAAGTGTTGTGTTTGTCTTCCCTCTCTCCATGTTTCAAGCCGAACAGACTGTGTGTCCCATTCTGTCACCGACATGATGCCCCCGTCCCCGCCATGTCCTCTCCTCCATGCAACCAACGGCAGCCATCTCAATCCGCTGCACTCCCAGAGACAGGAAATCATTTGGAGCTGTCAGCATCAGACGGCCATGAGGCAACCCGTCAAGGGAAAAAAATATCCTGCCGGCAGTCATTTTTCTTCTCTCTAAATTTCACTTCCTGGTATCAGCTGTCTTTAAGGGCTCGGTGATGGAGTTGATAGCTGGTGCTAATTACCGCAAGACTGCAGGAAAATGCTGCCGCTGACCGTTTTTGTAAAGGGCCGCCTGCCACCATCAGCTTCTGTTAGAATGTTATGTGCGCGTTTATCCTGTCAGTACCACGCCACTGTGCGCTGGTGACAGATCGTTGCGATGAGGATGATGGTGGTGGTGGTGGTGGGGATTGGCGAGGGTGATGACGATGATGATGTTGGTGGTGGTGGTGGTGATGATGATAATGTGATGGTGATAATGATAGTGTGAGGAGGAAGGGGACTGGTTCTTCACCCCAAGCATCACTGAGAAGGGAATTTCTGGCGACATGTCTGCTGGTGAGGGATCATCATTCTGCATGGCCAGGTGACATATAAAGTTCATAGGTTATCATGTCAATATGCACATAGCATTATATATATACATATACTTACATACATACATATATAGATATCTACATATATTTGCAATGTGACTTTTATGCTTTCTACTGCCTTATTGTATATGATTGAATTTAAGTGACCATTCGGCTGAGATAAACTACTCACACTGTGTACACACATTTTGATCTCCTTGGCATTATTTCATAAACCTGTGCATTAGGCATGGAGATTTCTAAGATGTTCCTGTTATTTCTTACGT
>CM054135.1:60436228-60536228 GCA_028751875.1 Rapana venosa
CGATTCGTGAAAGCCTTTGGCTTAAACATGATGTTATTCAATATAAATACACCATAACTAAACATCACCAGGGGAAAGGCATCAAGCTACAGTTTATTGTGAGCCCCATCCCTTTCATACCATCAAAGGCTATCACAGGCTTTCACAGACCATCTTGTAAGGCATAGCCCAGGGAGGTAGAGAAAGAGGCTGACAGAGAGAGAGATGGGTGGACAGACAACATCACTGAATGGAC
The DNA here is from genome assembly GCA_028751875.1 of Rapana venosa. NCBI lineage: Eukaryota > Metazoa > Mollusca > Gastropoda > Neogastropoda > Muricidae > Rapana > Rapana venosa. Next base: position 60,436,464 of record CM054135.1, read on the forward strand.
TCCACAGAGCTTTGCTGAGACCCAGGCATTGGCAAACGATGGCCACAAGCGAGGAAAAAAAGGTTTCGTCGTCGCCAAAGCAATGCCCCCACGACCATTCTCGGTTAAGGAACTAGTGTAGTGTAGTGTGGTGTGGTGTGATGTGGTGTAGTGTAGTGTTGTGTTGTGTGGTGTGGTGTGGTGTGGTATAGTGTAGTGTGTGTATGTGGTGTGTGTGGTGTGGTGTGGTGTGTGTGTGTGTGTGTGTGTGTGTGGTTGTGTGTTGGTGTAGTGTAGTGTAGTGTAGTGTAGTGTGGTGTGGTGTGGTGTGGTGTGGTGTGGTGTGGTGTGTGTGTTAGTGTAGTGTAGTGTGTGTGTGGTGTGGTGTGGTGTAGTATAGTGTAGTGTTGTGGTGTGGTGTGGTGTGGTGTGGTGTGGTGTAGTGTGGTGTGGTGTGGTGTTGTGTGGTGTGGTGTGGTGTAGTGTGGTGTAGTGTGGTGTGGTGTGGTGTGGTGTAGTGTGGTGTGGTGTGGTGTGGTGTAGAGTAGCGTTGTGTGGTGTGGTGTAATGCAGTGTAGTGTAGTGTAGTGTAGAGCAGTGCAATGCAATGCAATGCAGTGCAGTGTAGTGCAGTGCAGTGTAGTGTACTGTACTGTACTGTACTGTACCGTAGTTTGGCAGTCCGAGTAAGAATGAAACAACGACCTGGTTTTGTCCAGCAGTTCTCTCTGTTCTTTAATCAATTGATGGTCTTGCCGAGGTGGTGCTACACTGAAGCTGTGTCTCCCCGTTGACTTCAGGCCTCTGGGCTTCAGCGAATCGTGCTGATCACAGCGCCAGATGAACTGCAGGCGTTCGGGGATGGGCTTTGCTTAGGAAGGCGGTCTTTGTTTCCTCAGGAACCGGAGTTCTGCAGATGTCTGTCCCTCTCTGCAGTGTGTGCTTTCAGATTTTTTTTTCATTGCAAAGTGGGAGGAGGACATAAAGCCAGACCCTGCTACATAAAAGCTGTAGGGAGGATAGTTCATCGTACTGAGACTCGGTGTCAGTGGCAAGAGTGAGAAAGCTGAATGGAAAAGCGATCTGTGACTCTCACTATGATTATGAAATGTCTGTGCTGTGCAAACATCACAGCCTGACTTTCAGGGCGAAATATGGGAGCCGTCAGTTAGAAAGAGGAGGGACAGACAGATGAAAAACTTACGGAAGATAGATACAGGGACATGTCACGGTGGAAGACTTGGTGTTAGCACATGGGGAAGAATCTAGTCTTGAGCGCTTTGATTTGTTGCTTTACAAGATTCAGCGTTATATAAATTCCATACATTATTTTTATTATTATTATTATTACCTCAGAAATGAGTAGGGGTTTGGGGGGATTCCCAAAATGTTGGCGTTTTTCCCAACATGAAGATTTCTTCATGCGTTTGAGAGAAAAAAATAACTAGGCCACATAATTTGACTCCTTCAATTCTGATAATAAAATAAAACAAGCAAACAAAAAACCTGAAAGAAAAGTTCATTTGGTGAGAGAGACAATGCTTAAAAAGAAAGAAAAGAAAACAACATGAAGTTTCAGGAGAAAGTGCCCTTTATGAGCGAGCCCACAGCGGCAATATTCGACCCACTGTGTCTCTCTGACAACAAAGGCTGTGTGTTTTGTCTGATGTACCTTTCTTCGGAATAGGCAAATAACAGGGCGAATTGAAAAGTGAAGAGAGAGAGAGGAAGAGAGAGAGATGGATGGATGGATGGATGGATGGATGGATGGATGGATGGATGGATGGATGGATGGATGGATGGATGGATGGATGGATGGATGGATGGATGGATGGATGGATTCCCAAGGATTACAGATAAGTACTGACATACTTTTTTTCATCCGGCCATTGCCCTAAGAACGGACTATCATTACGAGAGATAGAGACAGACAGACAGACAGACAGACAGAGAGCGACACAGAGAGAGACAGACAGACAGAGAGATAGACAGACAGAGACAGAGGTACAGAGAGAGACAGAGACAGAGAGAGATAAAGAGAAAGACCGACAGACAGAGAAAGGCATCAGGCGAACAGACAGACAGACAAAGACAGACTGAGACAGATAAATAGACAGACAGACAAAGACAGACTGAGACAGATAAATAGACAGACAGACAGAGACAGAGAGATGGCAGGGGGGGGGGGGTTAAAGAAAATAGTTTCCTTGCAACTGATAATCAGATGTGATCTGCAGCACTTTTGTCAGCTTGAATTTTTGTCACCTTCGTGCGTGGGGGTAGTGGGTGTTCATTGCATAATGTGTGAGCGTGCATGCACGCGTGTGTATGTGTGTGTTGTATTCTTTTATTTCGAGGAAGTGGAATAAGCACTCATGTGCTTTTTTTACCATCCAGTCCCTGTGTGTATGCAGTTTTGTAAATTGTGTCATCCGTTCCCACCGGCACAGAATGGCATCCTCTTCCAAAAAGTGGAACGGGTTTTAACGTGTGTGCAAGACGTTGTCTCTGTGTGAGTGTGAGTGTGTGTGTGTGTGTGTGTGTGTGTGTGTGTGTGTGTGTGTGTGTGTGTGTGTGTGTGTGTGTGTGTGTGTGTGTGTGTGTGTGTGTGTGTGAGCGTGTGTGTGTGTGTCTGTCTGTCTGTCTGTCTCTATCTATCCGACTCTGTCTGTCTGTCTGTCTGTCTGTCTGTCTCTCTCTCTCTCTCTCTCTCTCTCTCTCTCTCTCTCTCTCTCTCTCTCTCTCTCTCTCTCTCCCCTCTCTCTCTCTCTCTCTCTCTCTCTCTCTCTCTCTCTGCTTGATACAGATGAAACCAAAACTACCGACATTCAGTACAACAAAGCAACACACACACACAAAAAAAAAAAACGTTTACAAATTTAGAAACTAATTGTATTTTTCTGGACTCTCGCCACTATTTCGGGATAGTGATTTGTCGAAACGGCAGAATGTTTAAAGACATGAACGTATAAAGAAGCGCAGAGGCTGACGAAAGCAACAGAAGAAAAAACAAAAACAAAAAAACAAAAAACCACACACACACACACACACACACACACACACACAATTTCCATTTAAATGCAGACGTTTACCATTTCGACGCAGGCAATCAATTGTCACAGTAGACTTGCCCGGTTGTGAATGTTTTGGGGTGGGGGTTTTTAAATGAGAATAAACGTATGTTAACATTTTAGGCAAGCTGCCACTGATATTGGAAGAACATCCATTTACACGGAAAAGATTCACACTGCGTGATAGAGGCTGATATTTGGTGACACTTGAGTATGCACACCAACTTTCAGTTATCTTTTTGTTCTTTTTCTCTTGCTCGACTAGGTCTCAGAGAAAAGTTCACCTATGGTGAATTTGGCATATGTGATCATTTTTACCCACCATTAAGGTAGCCGCATTCCGACTTTGGGAATTTTTCAAATATCTTATCGAGACTTATTCGTTTTTGAAGTGGTCGTGTATCTTGTAACAGTTTCCTTGCAACTGATAATCAAATCTGATTCGCAGCATTTTTTGTTAGTTTGAATACTCTAAAAATAAATAAAAAATGGGAGTACATAGAACTACAAGAGTGTTGTTTGGGGGGTTTTTAAAACACATTCAGTTCTTGTATCTTGAAATACTGTTATCTAAACCAGTGCGGTTTATTAAAAAAAAATGTACACATATTATGTGCTCTGAAACACGTCCCGTTCTACTTTGACCCTCACTATGGCTGGCTAGGGTGTTGCAGGTCCTCTTATATGAATGCAAACTCTTACATGATGGTCGTGGTAAAACTCGGAACATTAAGGCAAGCAGTGACTTGTTAAAAAAAAGAAAAGAAGTCATATTCTTTCCCGCCACACCCAACTAAATGTAGCCTCCCCATAGGGATGCCGTGGGCTATTTCAGTATAAATAGCATCCCCACCTCGTAGGGACCGGATAGCTCAGTGGTCAGAACACTCGCTTTCCCCCAGCCAAAGTTAAGCAGCATCGAGCGTGGTTACCACTTGGATGGGTGACCGTTTACGCACCTTGGCTTCAGTACAGTCCCGCAGTTCACCCATTTGTAAATGTATACCTGCCTCTTTAGGGTCTTACTTACTTACTCTTACTGTGACGTCGCGGGGAGATATATAACTGTCTGTCTGCTGCAAGGCGGGTAGCTTGGAGGAGGGACAATCCATGGACTTTCAATGTTTCTGCCACGGAATCACTACAGCGTCGCCTGGGTCTACTACCTCTGGCCCTCGTGCCAGAGTACCTCAAGTTGTAAGCACGCAAGGCTGGCTGGTTTGGCGGCATCCGTGTGAGGTGCCCGAACCACTTGGTTCGTTCTTGTTCAAATATGGTGTAAGACGGGTGTGGCTCCTACCATGTCTCTGATCACCTCGTTTCTTATCTTGTCTCTCCTGGTCTTGTTGACGGCTTTCCTCAAGCACTTCATCTCACACGTTACCAGTTTCTTCTCCAGGGCTTTTGTCAGGGGCCATGTCTGGAACTGGTAAGTAAGAGTTGGCAGGAAGATGGCGTTGATCAGCGGATGTTAGGATGTCGCAGAAGTGGGGCAAGTTGATAGCTGACTGCGTTTGCTTTTTTGACAGCGTGTTTCTATTTCTCTGTCCAGTTTTCCATCTTCTGTGAATATACTGCCTAAGTACTTGAACTCAGTCGTCCACTTTAGTTGGGCTCCGTTGATGTTGATTTTGAGCTTTTCTGGAGTTCTACTGACTGTCATGGCTTCGGTCTTGCTTACGCTGATTTTCATGCCATAGGTTTCACAGCATGTATTGAGCTGATCTGTGTGCTCTTGCAGCTTGTCTTTGTTATCATTGATCATGACTTGATCGTCAGCAAGCAGAAGTTCGTTGAGTGCCTCCAGGTCTGAGTTGGCTTCCTTTGTGATCTGGTCCATATATATGATGAAGAGCAGAGGGGAAAGGACGCAGCCCTGTCTCACCCCAGACGTCACAGGGAACCAGTTGGAAAGTCCACTTGGAGTGCGAACTGCGCTCTTGCTGTTGTTGTATACATCTCTGATGTTATCTAAGAGCTGCCCCTTGATGTCATACTGCTCCAGGACCCTCCAGAGCTTATCTCTGTTCACTCTGTCAAATGTCTTTTCTTGGTCGACAAATACTAGGTTAAGTGCTTGATTATACTCAAGAGCTCTCTCACTCAGTTGTCTCAGTGCGAAGATTGCACCCTCTCTTTAGGGTCAAGGAAGGTAAAGCAGCGAGGGAGAGGAGATGGGCGCCGCCCTTAATACGCTGGCCCCTAGAGAAGTGAGGTCTCTGACCCCTCTCGCTCCGCTCCCCTGCGACCTTAAAGGTTGTGGGACACCTTTACCTTTTACCTTCTGGAAATTCTGAGCTACAATTTTCCTCTCTCTTTTATTATCACTGTCTTTGTTTCTGTCTTTTTCCTTACCTTTCTGTAGTCTCCTTTTGCTTAATTTCCGCCCTCTCAGTCCTTTCGCCTGCCTTTCTTCAAGCAAATCATTCACATACTCTTTTTTCATTACATGACATTTTTCCTGTATGGTTTTGTTTTCTTCTGGCGACCAGGTAGTGATACGTAAACACTGGGGTGGGCACAAGATATTCATTCTGCAGTGTTATTTGCACAGACGCCATTTTTGTATATTTTTATACTTTAAAATAGTTATTTTTTTCACGCTTTTTTTTAACCTGGCGACGATAAATTCTCCTCCTCCTCCTCCTCCTCCTCCTCCTCCTCCTCCTTCTTCCTCTTCTCCTTTGTCGTCGTCGTCGTGGAACGCTCAGACAGCAACTATTGATGCCTGTCATACGAGAAGCGGAATGGCTGGCGTCCTCAGCACAGCCTTGTTTTGTTAGCTTTAGGGAATCAAATAATTTAGGCATTATTTCATACAATGATTTTGGTTTAGGAGAGGGGGGAGGGGTCAGATTGATGGTGCTGGCATTGTGCGGGGATTAGGTGCTTGTTTTTGAACTTGAAGTGACCCTTACTGAAAGCCTCTAAACCAGAATGAGGTGGCAGCTCTAATATCGCTATCATTGTCGGTAAGGCCATAAAACAACATTAAGTGACATCAACTAAACGTAACACAAACATCCCAGAACTTTAGACAGCCGGCTGATCAGAAAAAGGGACAAAGAGAACGGCTTACAAGGGAAGAAAATAAACAAATACTTTTGCTCTTTAGAGAAACGGAATTTTGTTAGTAAGCAAATGTTAAAACTGACCACAGACAAGGGAGTTACTTTGACCAAAACAGAAGATATGTTAAGAGAAACAAAGGCATTCTATAAAAAAAAAACTATATAATAGAAAAAACACGATAAATTTTGAATCAGATCACTTCTTAGATGCCCTTCCAAAATTAACTAAAACAGAATTAGACCAGGTGGAAGGATTAATCACCCTAGAAGAAGCCTCAAAAGTACTGAAAAATATGAAAAAGGACAAAAGCCCTGGAACAGAAGGACTCACTGTAAATTTCTTTAAATTCTTTCGGAGGCAAACAGGAATTTTTGTGATTCGCTCACTAAATGAAGGCTTTGTAAATGGGGAAATGTCTATCTCACTAAAAGAAGAATTAATAATTTGTCTACCAAAAGATGATAAACCCAGAGAGTATTTAAAGAATTGGAGCCCGATTTCACTCCTAAATGTGACATATAAAATAGGCTCTGCATGTATTGCAAACAGAATTTAAAGTTTTACCAGGGTTAATTAATGAAGACCAAACTGGATTTGTACCAGGGAGATATATAGGAGACACTATACGAACACTATATGACTTAATACACTATTTAGAGAAAAAAACAGTTACCTGGCTTACTGGTGTCAATAGACTTCGACTTCGATGAGGCATTTGATTCTGTAGACTGGGGATTTATGCAAAATGTTTTAAAACACTTTGGTTTGGGGAAGGGGTTTCATAAATGGGTGTCTGCTTTTATAAAAACATAAATTCGTTTGTAACTGTGAATAGAAAGGTATTTTCAGGATTCTATATGGAAAGGGGATGCCGTCAAGGTGACCCAATCTCTCCATATCTCTTTATTTTATGTGCAGAAATACTTGCCTGCATGATACGGAAACAGACGGATATTAAGGGCATAAAATAGCAAATACTGAACTAAAGATATGTCAGTTTGCTGATGATACATCATTCCCTCTAGAGGGAGACCAACATTCATTTGAAGTGCTTTTTCAAAGCCTTGAAACCTTTGAGAATATGTCAGGGTTAAAGTTAAACTCTGATAAAACCAAAAATGTTTGGCTAGGCAGCAAAAAGAATTCGCTAATAACATATTTCATTCATTCATTCATTCATTCAGTCCCATGTCTCAAAGGACGTAGGGGGGACATGAGAGAAGACACGACAGAGATCTTTTTCCATGCTTCACGATCTTGTGTGGCTAGTAGAAGGTGTTGCAGGGGTTGGGCGGTCCATTCTTTGATGTTGTCAACCCATGATTTCTTTTGGCGGCCTCTTCTTCTCTTGCCTTCAACTGTTCCCTGCAGGATGGTTTTTGCTAGGGTGTTGTGTTTGTGGTGTGGCCAAACCATATCAGTTTTCTCCTTTTTATGGTGGAGAGCAGAGGTTCTTGGGGGCCCACACGCTTTTTGATTTCTTCTTTCACATAGTTGTTGGTCTGGTGTTCTTTGTATGATATTTTGAGGAGTCTTCTGTGGCACTTGTTCTCGAATGCTTGGATTCTCTAGCTCTGCTGACAGAGTCCATGATTCACAGCCATATAGGAGGATAGATATCACGAGGGATTTGTAAAGGTGATATTTGGTGCAGAAGCTGATGTTGTTGCTTCTGATGATCCTCTTGAGTCTGGCTAGAGCAGATGTTGCTGTTGCAATGCGAGCTTTCACTTCATTGTTTGATGTGCCATCTTTTGTTAGGATGGAGCCTAAGTATTTGAATTGGCTCACCTCTTCCAGTATTTCTCCATTCATCTTTATTTCCGTGCTGTCATTACTTTCGCTGTTGACCATGATCTTTGATTTCTCTGTACTGACCTCCATGCCGTATGCGCTCGCTCGATCTGATAGACTATCTGTGAGGTTTTGCAGTTCTTGTTTGCTGCCGCCCATGAGGTCAATGTCATCTGCAAATCTGAGGTTGCAAAGGGGTCTTCCACCAATGGAGATGGAAGTGTGGTGGTTTTGCAGTGTCTCTGTCATGATGTTTACGAGGAAGAGGTTGAAAAGTACAGGTGAGAGAAGGCAGCCCAGACGGACCCCAACCGTGGTCTTGAAGAACTTGCCCATGTGATTGTTCATGAAAACTGCACTTCTTGCGTTCTCGTACAGTGCCTTGATGACTCCAATGAGGCAGTTGTCAATGTTGAAGTGCCTGAGTACTTGCCAGAGGCCGTCATGCCATACCCTGTCAAAGGCCTTTTTGAAGTCTATGAAATTGTGATACAAGTCTTTTTGGTGTTGTTTCTCTATCAGAATTCTTAGATTGAAAATTTGTTCCATTGTGCTGCGTTTTGGTCTAAAGCCGGCTTGTTCTTCTGCCAGGAGTTTTTCTGCTTGGTTTTTCAGTCTGTTGAGGACTACCCGCAGCATGATCTTGCTAGGATGGCTTATGAGACTGATGGTTCTGTTCCAAACAGGAAGAGTACAGGAACTCACACATGAACTAAAAAGATATAAATAGGACATCCTAGGGCTTGCGGAAGTCAGATGGACTGGTTTCGGAGAAACAACCACGCAAGACGGCCACAAGATATGGTACAGTGGAGAAGAGAAACTACATCAACACGGAGTAGGCTTCATTGTTAGGAAAGAGATTGTGTCAAGCATCATCAGCTGCACACCAGTATCCAGCAGACTCATCTCAATCAGAGTTTCTGTAAAACCCCAGAATCTCACCATCATCCAAGTGTATGCTCCAACATCTGACTACTACGATGATGACCAGATAGAAGAATTCTATGAACAACTTGAAAACGTCATCTCCAAAACGCCCAAAAAAGATATTCTTATTGTTGAAGGCGACTGGAATGCTAAGGTGGGACCTGATGCCTATGACACCTGAACAGGAACCACAGGACGCTTTGGACTAGAAGAAACAAACGAAAGAGGACAGAGGCTTCTGGAATTCGCACAGAAGCACAAACTAACTCTGGCAAACACACTCCATCCTCACAAGCCATCCAGAACATCAACTTGGCACTCACCAAATGGTCTGATTCACAATCAAATTGACTACATTCTGTCACCCCAAAGATTCAAATCCAGCATAAACAAGGCAAACACAAGAACATTCCCAGGAGCTGACATTGGCAGTGACCACGACCTTGTACTTACCACCACCAAGCTGAAACTGAAAGCAAAACAACAGCCAAAAAACCCACGCATAAGATTTGATCTGGAAAAACTCAAAGACCCAACAGTGGTTGAGATCTTCCAAGCCAACATTGGAGGAAAGTTCGCCGCACTCACAGCCATCGACAATGATGTGGACACACTAGCCAACAACATCAAAGAAGTGCTATTGACAGCAGCAGAAGAAACATTAGGAAGAAGCAGAACAAAGAAACAACCCTGGGTGACAAATGAGGTTCTTGACCTCTGCGACAAAAGAAGAGAGCTTAAGAAACAAAAGTTCACAAGTCAAGAAGCCAACAACAAATGCAGGAATAGCCACAGAGAAGTGAGGAAAAAGATGAGAGAAGCCAAAGAAGCGTGGATAGAAGAACAATGCCACAGCATCGAAGTTGGTATGGCCAAGGGAAACAGCAAAACAGCTTATGACACTCTGAAAGCACTAACTAAAACCACACAGCCTAAAGCCTCTGTTATTGAAGACAAAGAAGGAAATCTTTTAACGGAAAGCAATGCCATCCTCCAACACTGGACGGAATACTGTGAGGGATTGTATAACTACCCACTACGCCCAGATACCAACATAGTTTCTGACAAACCCCCTGAACACCAAGATAAAGACCCACCAATACTGAGGTGTTAAGTAGATACAGCTATTACAAATTTGAAGAAGGGAAAGTCCCCTGGAATCGACAACATCCCAGCTGAACTCATAAAAAATGGAGGGAATGAAACAGCACGGCGATTCACAGAACTTTGTCAGAAGATTCACGACACCAAAGAATGGCCAGAAGAATGGACACAGTCTCTTGTAATACCCCTACCAAAGAAAGGAAACCTCAAACAATAACATACTTACCACACACCAAAATGGAGTGGAATCCAAAAGAATATAAAATCCTTGGAATCTGGTTCGCGAACAGTTCCCCTAGTATGACGGAAGTAAATATAACTGATAAACTATATGAAGTTAAAAAACTATTTAAGATATGGTCAAAAAGATTAATAACACCTTTAGGTAGAGTAGCAGTGCTTAAATCACTAGTACTCTCAAAGTTAGTATACTTATGGATTTTATTGCCACATCCCCCGGATGCTCAAGTTGCCCAGTTTCAAAAACTATGTTATGAATTTGTGTGGGACAAGAAAACAGATAAGATAAAAAGGGCATATTCGGTGCAAAGCATAAAAAGGCGGTATAGGTATACCAAATATCAGATTGTATATACAATCACTGAAACTTGCATGGATTAAAAAAAGTTTATACACAGAAACAAAAGTGGAGATTAATATTACATTCATTGTGCTCTGATATAGATGATTTAGATTGGATGGGCCCAAAACTGTTTTCAAAATTTAAAACCAATGCATTTTGGAAAGACGTGTTTCACTCATGTGAAACATTTTGCAGACAAGTGGATCCAAAGGATAAGCAACAGTTATTAGCAGAACCAATTTTTCACAATGAAAAATTCTAAGTGGGAGACCAATGCATATATCATGAAAAGTGGGCACAAAACAAATTACTTTTGGTTAAACACTTGCTGCAAGATAATGGTGACTTTATAACTCATGAGAATTTATCAAAGAACTTAGGTACTAACATTAACTTTTTGCATTATATTAGCTGTGTGCGATCGATCCAACAATATGCGAGAATGAAAAATATAAAAGTGGATGACAACTTAATTAAGGAAAGGACCAATGCTCTAGAGATTATATCAAAAGCTGGTAAAGGATCCCGTATTTATTATGATGAAATGATTGGCAAAATAGAAATTCTCGACATTAAATCTTTCGTGAATTGGGAAAGACAGCTTGACATTCCAATAGACTGGCACGGAGTATTAAACTGACAAATAAAATTAAAGAAATTAAACTGAAATGGTTTCAAATAAAGATTTGTTATAGAATATTAGTCACGAACAAAATATTAAAGAAAATGAAAGTTACAGATAATGACAACTGCAATTTTTGTGGCAAGGAAAAGGACACAATAAACCATTATTTATGGGAGTGTCAGTATGTACAGAATTTCTGGAAAGAACTTGAAGTGACTATGAAACACAACTGTTCTCATTGCGAGAGACTGGACCTTAATGTGGAAATAGTGCTTTTTGTCACTGATGCAATTACAACAACTGTTGAAGTGTTCGACTTAATAATACTGTTAGCAAAGTTCTATGTTTATAAATGTCGGATTGGTAAAACAAAACCTAATGTTGGTAATTTTCTGAATGAACTAAAATATAAATATGAAATGGAAAAGCTGGAGCATAGCAAACAAATGCAGTTTACTAATTTTCAGAACAAACGGTTCCAGTACATAAACTTAGTAGAAAGCTGAGTACCATTTCAAAATATTAGTAAAATTATGTATGTAATCTATAAATCTTGTCTTGACAACAAAAATGATGATTGATTCTTTTTGCAATTTGTGTAGTTAGTAGACTTGTACGCCTGTAAAATGGAAATGATGTAATGTTGTCTGGATGTTGTTTGTTTTGAACTGTATATGTGTGCCAATCAAACAGATTTTTTTAAAGAGAGAGAACGGCTTAGAAAGAAAGAAACGAGTGATGAATGGCAGGGTAACGAACTGGGATGGATTCAGTCGGACATTGTCTGTCCTCCAACAAAAGAAATGTGTGTGTGTTTTGTCTGACATCAAGTGCTGGGATTTATGCGCAGTTTGTCTCTCAAGCCGGGGATTCTGGGGATGGAGGGGATGGGGGATGGAGAATAACAGTTTGGATGTGGACTGTTGGATGTGGTCCGTCGCGCAGGGAATTTGATTCGTGTATGTTCTTTGCGGGTGAAAGGCAGAACTGATTTAGTTTGCAAACTGTGCAAAGTGTTGTGATCACGACTGGCAGTACTATAGCAGGATTTCCCCCCCGTATTGCAATAGTATGCTGTTTAGCCGAGTGAAAAGGCAGATGAACAGGAAAGTGGTTGTTGTTTGTCTCTTGATGTTTTATGTGTGCTGGTTTGTCTGTTGTTGTTGTGGTGTGCTGCGATGACGACTTACGCTGTGATTGTTCCTGTTCCGTATGCACATGTAATCTTTGTTTGACCGAGAATAGAAGATGGGCGAGAAGTGAAAGTGTGTGTGTGCGTGCGTGCGTGGTGGTGGTGGTGCGTGCGCGTGCGTGTGTGCGTGTTGGTGGTATGTGTGTGTGTGTGTGTTTTGTGGAATGAAGAATGATTGCGTTGAAACGGGTTTATGGGCCAACTGCGGTGTCAGAAAACAAGCCGACAACTTGCTGCACGTACCAGCCAGTTCCCGTGGCATACTGGGTGGGTTGTCGACTCGCGCTTACAAACTGTGTACAGGATCCCTCTCAGAAATTCTTAATAATTTTGTTGCGTACGGAGTTTTGGTTGGGGTTTGGGTTGTTGTTTTTTTCAATCCAACAGAGTACGCATTCTATAAGTAAATGTGAAATTTTGCATCTTCGAGAAATGACTTTTTCCCAACAAAAAAGAATTGAATGTATAAACAAGTTTTAAACCCCCCAAAAAAGGAAAAAAGGAGAACATTTAACATTCCTACTTGTTTATATAAAGAAAGGTAGAAAAATGCTTTTCTATGACACACATACAGAATTTACACGATAAAAGCGCGTAAAACCAACTTCACATTCAAGTGTGAATGCCAATGTGTCTGAAATACATATTCACGTTCGTTCACAAACGCACAACACAGACACAGACGCACACACACTACACACACACACTACACACACACCACAACACACACACACACACTACACAACACACACACTACACAACTCACACACTACACAACACAACACAAAACACACAACACACAACACACACACACAAAAACTACACAACACACACACACATACCATTCAGTACACTACCACCCTCAAGTAAAAACAAAAACAAAAACACAAAAAAAACATACTAATCTCCTGAAATCCCTTTCTCCCTCCCCCCCCCCCCCCCCCCCCCCCACCCTCACCTCACCTCACCGTCCCCCTTCGCATACCCTCACCTCACGTTCTTGTTCTGTAATGTCCTTTATCCTCTTCCCTTGATACATACCATTGTGTCCGCTCTGTGTCCTCTCTGAAAGGAATGAAGCCCAGCTCTCAGAAGTGGGCAGGTTTCAGACCCTGAAAATGACAGGGATGATCTCTTTGACTGAGTTCAGAGACCTGTCTAAAAACACAAAGTAAAGTACAACAGTTTTGTTTGGAAGTTTGCATGACGTCTCGGTTCTTAAATGCCACAACCGTGCCTACTACGCACGCTGCCGATCGCAAAAAACAACACGTGGATGAAATGTATTATGTACGTACACATACACAAGCGTACCTGTGTATGCGCGTGAGTGATCAAGCACACGCATACGCGCACACACACACACACACACACACACACCACCACATACACTCACACACTTACACATCACACCACTCCATCACTCACACACACACACACACACACAACACACACACACACACACACACACACACACACACACACACCAATAGAGAGAGACAGACAGAGACACATAGAGACACGGACACAGACACTCACCTACGCCCACATACACTCACGCGCGCGGCACCCTCCCCGCCCCCCCCCCCCCCCCCCCCCCCCCACACACACACACACACACACTAGAATAGAAGAAAATTTGAAACTGTATATTTTTCTCCAAAGTAAAGAAAAAAAGGGGGAAAAGTACAAGCGAAATGTCGAAGGAGGAAGAGAAGAAGAGCAACAACAAGGAGAAATAAAGGAAGACAAATGATTAAAGAACAGAAAATGCTTTTTTTTTTAACCATGTCTAGAGATTTGATTTTATGACAGTTTGACAGCTTTCGTGTGTCCTAGATCATCCATCATTGTGATGTCCATTTGTTTTCTTTTATTCCTATGGTCTGGACAGCGGCAATGGTGGTTGGCTGGTTGGTTGGTTGGCTGGAGTGTTAGTTGGTTGATGGGTTAGTTGGTTGGTTAGCTGGTTGGTTAGTTGGTTGGTTGGCTGATTTGTTGGTTGGTTGGTTGGTTGGTTGGTTGGTTGGTTGGTATTGGCTGGTTGCTTGGTTGGTTGGTTGGTTGGTTGGTTGGTTGGTTGGTTGGTTGGTTGGTTGGTTGGTTGGTTGGTTGGTTGGTTGGTTGGTTGGTTGGTTGGTTGGTTGGTTGGTTGATTGGTTGGTTGGTGGTTTTGGTTGGTTGGTTGGTTAGCTTTGGTTGGTGGTTGGTTGGTTGGTTGGTTGGTTGGTTGGTTGGTTGGTTGGTTGGTTGGTTGGTTGGTTGGCTGCTTGCCTGCTCGCTTACCTGTACAAGAGCTGTGATGAACAAGGCAAGGGGCTTCTCGTCTGAATGTTCTCGATGTTACGAGTCACCAATTCCTCCTATCTTTGCATTGCCTGATGAATAAAGAAGTGAAGTTTTCACAATCTTTCCGGATTAACTTTCTTGCAGACCTGCCGGTGCCTTACTATCCTTCGAACGAATGTACACATGCAGATCAAGTGCACACTTTAAAGATCCCGTAAATCAAGTCGTAAGTCAATGGGTTTTGCAAGAACTTACGAAAAATACACAGCATGCAACTGCCCTTCATGAGAAGATTATAGTGTTTTTGACTTGACTTTTGACTTGACTTGCACCGATGGCTGGGTTAAAACGCTGAATCATGTGACTGGGTAGGCATCTGTCAGAATGACATCTTGACAAATGTGTGATATAGTTTCTCTCTCTCTCTCTCTCTCTCTCTCTCTCTCTCTCTCTCTCTCTCTCTCTCCTCTATATCATACTCTCATTTCTTTCTTATATCCGTTCCCTTACCAGGAGGGATGTGTAATGCCTGCTCTTCCCCTGTGCTTCACAATTTGAAGGATGTCTGCCCGCTAGCCTCAGCCGACACATTTCGACTTAAGTGCAGCTCATTTCATTGTACAGGTTGCATGCTGGGTATGTTCGTGTTTCCGTAACCCACCGAACGCGGACAAGAATTAGGGCATCTTTACCGTGCATATTTGATCTTCAGCATAAGTATAACCACAAAGGGTGTTAGTTAAGGCACTAGCAGATGTGCACTTTAAGTTATCTGGAAGATTGTAAAATATATATATATAATTTTAATCCCCCTCCTTAATTCACCAGACGCCGACGCCGTAGAATCGAACCCAGGACTTGATGGACCTACAGGATTAAAGTCCATCGGTCTTAACCACTCGGCTATAGCGACCGTCGTGTATAGCGTATTTGGACCAGCCTGAAAGTAAGGACACTGCTACAGAAGATGCTAAAATTTGAACACACAGAAACTGGATATTGAACCCTCGTAAACACCATTTCCTGGGCAGATTTTGTCTGCTTCATCCAGCTAACACCACCCTGGTATTACACGCTTCTTCATCATTGATCCTCTTAACCCCCTCCCTTTCTCTGGTTTTTTGCATCCTCTTAGTATTACACATGAAAGGACAGAGGATCCCCGCCGCTTTGTTCTCTTTCCAAGACCAGATAGTTTACAAGGAGATCTTCGTCTTATGTTTACTTAACTCGTTCCTTTTCCGATTTTCTTGCACGAGTATCTTTCTGTGACAAGTTACCTCAGTCTTTGTTGGAATTACCAACACTCTCTAACTGCCATTCTGCCTCTCTTCTCTCTTTCGTTCATAAAATATTTAAGATGTCGTTTACTGATCTCCTCTGAAATCAAAAGGAGGGCGGGATGGAGAAACAGAGACAGAGAGTCGGTCAGACGAACGGATGGACAGAGTGTGTTCATCTGTGTCCTTGGCCATATGCGTGAGAGAGAGAGACAATGACAATGACAAAGGTTTATTGTGTTAAGCAAATATGCCCATTCACAAGGGGACAGCGGGATGGGGACTGGGCACAAAATACACCTATAATTAATAACACAATCAATCGTACTCGGCATACAACAACAACAATAACAACACAGAATTTTATTGCGTAAAGCTTTCGCCCATTGGAAAGGGACGGGGTGGGAAAGGGTGGAAATACACTAAACATACAATCCATTGACAACACAGCACAAACGGACAGAACGCAATGACTTGGAAACCTTGTCACGACTTCATCGTTTGAGAGAGAGAGAGAGAGAGAGAGAGAGAGAGAGAGAGAGAGAGAGAGAAGAGAGAGAGAGAGAGAGAGAGAGAGAGAGAGAGAGAGAGAGAGAGAGAGAGAGGAACTCGAACTCGAACTCGAATGATTTATTCACAAAAAAGGCCATTGGCCCATACATGAAGGGGGTTGCCGAACTGCTTAGTATTTTGGGTTTTTTTTAAATAAATAAATAAATCACACACACACACACACACACACACACACACACACACACACAGACAACGTGTTACTGTATAACAAAAATTCAGCTACAAAAATATCACTTAGGATAACATTATCTCTCTTATTCTGAAAGCTTTACATAAATATAAAGTGAGGCTGCGCACAACCTCAGGATGACTTGATGCCAGGAGTAAACAGAGTCTAAATAAATTAGGCTGTCTCCTATATTTAACAGGGATGCAGTTCTGCCTAACATCCTCAAATACTGGACAGCACAACACAAAATGTACTTCATCCTCCGGTGCTTCCTTACATAATGGGCATAGCAGCCTGAGGTCCTCAATATCATGTGAGAGAGGAAGAGAGAGAGAGAGAGAGGGGGGGGGAGAGAGGAGAGAGAGAGAGAGAGAGAGGGAGAGGAGAGAGAGGGGGGGGAGAGAGAGAAGGGGAGAGAGAGAGAAAGAAAGAGAGAGAGAGAGGGGGGGGGGGGAGAGCGCTCCGCCAAGTGAGTTTTCCAATGTAAAATTCCAGAAGCCTTACAGGTCACATAAGGTTGTACGTTATCATCGTCATCGTCATCACTGCCATCGTTCTTGTAGATGATGGTGCTGGTGGTTGAGGTCTTGCTGTTTGCGGTGGTGGGGGTGGTAGCTGTAATAATAGTGGTACCAGCAGCACCAGCAGCAGCAGCAGCAGCAGCAGGAGTAGTAGTAGTAGTAGTAGCAGCAGCAGCAGCAGCAGCAGCAATAGAAGCAGTAGTAGTAGTAGTAGTAGTAGTAGTAGTAGTAGTAGTAGTAGTAGTAGTAGTAGTAGTAGTAGTAGTAGTAGTAGTAGTAGTAGTAGTAGTAGTAGTAGTAGTAGTAGTAGTAGTAATATTAACAGTAGCATCTAAAACTTAACACAAGTTCAACAGAAAAAAAAATTCTCGAACTAATGTAAAAACCTTTGATATTGCCACATTATTATTATTATTATTATTATTATTATTATTATTATTACACCGACACAGTGCAGGGTGACTGTTCTTATACTCATTCGAATCCATTGGAAGCCTCCTTCTATCTCCCGGCAATTAGAATGATCAAAGGAACTGTTCGTGGTAGGCCTACAACTCGTGGGGAAAAAATTGCACAGAGTCTGGGATTTGTTCATCGAAAGAACAGAGAGCTAGGGAGCTTGTTGTAAAATAACGAATGGTTTTATGTCCTAGTGACTTGGTAAATGCTGCTTCTGGTCTTGTCACACAGACAGGATCCCTTATCATAGAAAGGGGAATCCCTGGATAGCAGTATACCAGAATGTAATACAGACTTACCCTGTACATCTTTCATCCCATCTGCAACCAACCCACTGGAATTCTTTACCAGATTTTATTCAAGGCAATAACTCTTATCAGCCAGTTTTAACGGTATCTATCAGCTGGTGATCCTGCCCTTCCCATGTAGGCCTGCTTTTATCTTGGCCAAAGATTAGAAAGAGAAAAGAAAAAGATTTAAACGTTTGCCCGTTACGTCTTGGAATCGATGATTTGAAAGATGGGTCTGTATAATCGTCACCTAGGAAATAACCCAATCTGTGATTGCAGTAATGCTACAGAGAGACAGAGAGAGTTGAACTTTACTGGCTGTTTTGTCCTTACTTCAGTCAGTCTCGTTTGAATACTTTTTTCGCTCTCACAACTAATGATTACGTGCCTATGCAAACTCTTTAAAAAGGTAATCCCAACTTTTAAACTGAAACAAATGCTTTGGGGTTTGGGTTTTTTGTTAACTTTTCATTAATTCTTTAAAGATTCAACGGTATTGTTTATTGGCATGCATGTTATGGAATATGTACATGTGTGACTTGAGTATTTTAATGTGTAATTTTTGGTAGATATCTCACCTTTGAAACGCTTAGCAATTCTTCGCTTTGTAGCCATCCGTCTCTCTGGCCAGTCTCATGTTTGTCCCTTTCCTTCTTGCTGCTTCTTTGTAGTCTGTTTGTTTGTTTCATGAGATTTTTGCGAATGCGACCGATCCCCCCACCCCGACCCCACCCCCATCACCACCACCACCATCAAGGTAGCCGCATTCCGACTTCGGAGATGGTATCAAAATATGACACCTGTGTGCATACGTTTTATTTCAATTTTGTCATCCGTGCCTACGAGCACGAAATGGCCTACTCTCTCGAAAGGCGGAACGGGTTTTTAACGTGTGAGCAAAATGTTCTGCGTGCATTCGCACACGAGGCCTCGGTTTGTAGTCTCACCAGAAGGACTTTGACATTCAGTTCGATTTTCTCGTCAAACTGGGAAGAAAGGGCGAGGGTGGAAAATCGAACCCACAACCTCACGTGAGGGTTTACTTGTTAGGCAGGTGAACGTCTTCACCATCCTGCCACCTTCCTTCTTAATGGAGACAGCCCTAAAATGACCTTCGTGGTCGGCAACGCTATAAACAACGTGAAGTAAAATCAAGTCAAAACGAAGGCTCTTGCCTTGCTATGAAGCTGAGGTTCCTTTTCTAATCTCTTTTTTTTTTCTTTCTTTTTTTTGGTGGGGGGGGGGGGGGGGGGGGGTGTCACCGACAGCATGGGAATTTTGTACAAATCACTTTCGTCAAACCTCCATGTCGGAATTATCTTTATCCGATGACAGCCCGTTGTCAGGCTGTCAAACTCTCATCTTCCTTAGATTCACTCTTGATTCGTGTCGTCCACGTTGTTTTCTTTCTCTCCCCTTGTAAATGGAAAGACAACACAGGCCCACTGGATAGAGAAAGGAACAAGGAATAAATGAACAGCGTGTGAAGGCTTACACCAACCTCGCCGAAAATGTATCGATTTTTCTGTATTGATGTTATTCCGATAAGGGCGGGGACTGCATGTTAAAAAAAAAAAAGGCACATGTGTGCTCGTTTGTCATCCTAGAAATAGAAGAATTTGACTTGACTTGGTCTGTAGCTCAGATAAGTGAATGAATATACTTACGTTAAAATGGTGGTCAAAGAATGTCTTCGATTTTCTTTTACGCAGTGCGTGTATTGTGATATTTTAAGAAAGAAACTATATCCAAACGCGCGCGTGCGTGGGCACACACACACACACACACACACACATGCGTGCGGGCGCGCGAGCGCGGACACACACACACACCACACACACACACACACACACACACACACACACACACAAATCATTACCAACGTACTATTATTATCATCATATTACCATAGCCTTATCGCATCGTCATGATTATCATCATGTCATCATCATCATCATATTATCACTATCGTCATACTATCAACAGCACATAAATATCATTATACCATCTTCGCATCATTATAATTATAATCAACTTCATCTGAACAGCAGTAGCAGCATGTTATCATCATCATTACCATCGTGAGTATTGCAACTACCTCTGTATAAGAGAGATAGACAAAATGAATTAGCGAAGACTCGTGTGTGTGTGTGTGTGTGTGTGTGTGTGTGTGTGTGTGTGTGTGTGTGTGTGTGTGTGTGTGTGTGTGTGTGTGTGTGTGTGTGTGTGTGTGTGTGTGTGTGTGTGTGTGTGCGTGCGTGTGTGTGTGTGCGTGTGTGTGTGTGTGCGTGCATGCGTGTGTTTGTGCGCGTATGTATGTATGTATGTGTGCGTGCGTGCCCTCGTGTATGGATGCGCGTGTGTGCGCGATCTTGTATGTATGTATGTGTATGCATGTGCGCGTGTGTGCATGAATATGCGCGCGTGTCTGTGCGCTTGCTTGTATACGTGCGTGTATGCATGTGCGTGTGTATGCATGTACGCCTCTGTGTGTGTGTGTGTGTGTGTGTGTGTGTGTGTGTGTGTGTGTGTGGTGTGTGTGTGTGTGTGTGTGTGTGTGTGTGTGTGTGTGTGTGTGTGTGTGTGTGTGTGTGTGTGTGTGTGTGTGTGTGTGTGTGTGTGTGTGTGTGTGTGTGTGTTTCAGATCATCGTGATGCTGGTTCTGATCCTGGTGGTGTTCATCGTGTGCTGGTTGCCCCAGATGGTCTCGATCCTCTACTCCGAGTTGAGGGATAACCGATCCAAGAAGGTAGGGCTCTGTAGAACAGGGCTGACTTTGTCTTTCTCTTTTTCGCTGTTTGCGTGACGGTGAAGTACTGTATGTTTGTCCGTCGTGTCCGACGATGCCCTCCAAAAACAGCAGCTGCCTCCTCTGCTGTTTTGGAAAATGGGCAGAAATTTGATTATAGTGGAGATGCCTTGCCCACAGTACATCCCGCTTTTCTCGGCCAAGTGGGGCCTAAGGACAGTCAGCGTTGGAGATGTTCTCCCAAAGGCCAACCAGCCCCCAGGGCTGCAGACATTTAAGGACTGTGCGAGTCAAGCCTCCTAGTCAGAGAGAGTCATAGTCGATCAATAAAGACTAAGCTGTAATGTGGGAATTCCATGAGTGAGAAAGGAAAGCCACTGGTCATACAGCCTCTCACGTTGCTGTTGCCCCCAGCGTCAATGGTTTAATCAAGAACTTTTGATAAAGCCCAGGCGCTGACTGCATCATCAACGGCTGCTGTTACGGCTCTGGGAGGTGAACGGTCGTGGCCGGGGCTATATTGGGTAGAATGCGTAGTGACCTGGTCTTCTTCTGTGCTTGTAACTCTGCAGAACGTCTGCCCCCCCCCCCCCCCCCCCCCCCCCCCCCCCCCCCACCACCCACCCCACCCCCTCATGGTGTCAGCTGATATTCTCAGGTGGGTTTTCTTTTAAATCATAAAGAAAAAAGTTTGGGATTTTCTTTTTTTTTTGAAAAGGAAGGATAATGGGCTAGGTAGGGAAAAAAATGATGAGTAACCAATAACCAGTGAATCAGTGCTGACTCCACTCTCCCCAAAAGTCCTTCGGATGAGACTATAAACCGAGGCCCGGTGTGCGAACGCACGCAGAACATCTTGTGCACACGTTAAAACTCGTTCACTTTTAGGAAGAGTAGGCCACTGTGTGCCGATGGAACGGATGGCAAAATTGACAAAACTGATACACGGGGACTGGGTGTAAAAAAAAAAAAAAGGCACATGAGTGCTTATGCCATTTCATCATCATCATCATCATCTATTATTCATTATTGTTGTTGTTGTTGTTGTTGTTGTTGTTTTGTTTTGTTTTGTTTTTGTTGTTTTGTTGTTGTTGTTGTTGTTGTTGTTTTTGGTTTTTATTTTACAACTACTTGCCCCTGAGGAGCAAAGTAACGCGGCGCGACACGATTCCAAAATCAACACAACCCTATGCCATCACGTTCTAGTGCTTGAAAACGTGGTGTATGCAAGTGGTGTGATGCATGCACCTGTGTGTGTTTTGTAGTGTACGCACTTAACAAATTCCCAGCATAAAGGTTTAAAAAACTACCATGTTCTAAAATCACTAAAAAGTTAAATTGAAGATATCCCCCTGTCCGTCAGCTATTATTATCTATCGTCCCGTATTTGACGCCGTGGGGGCACCCTCAAAAACTCAACAACCCGTTCCCCCCATTCCCTCTCTTGTTCTGCCTTTCCCAGGGTTTTTTTGGTTCTAGGCTGTCCATTCCTGTGTTATCCTCCCCCTCTTCCCTTTGGGCTGCCTCTTTTTTTTCCTCCCTTGGCAGTGCCTTGAAAAATGTCTTTTTTAATTCCCTTTGGGATCTTTGAATGCCCTACCATTTAGTTTACGCTTTTTCACGATCGTTAGAAAGGGTTTTCGTAGGGTCCAAAGGTTTGCTGGATTTGTTATGCACGCTTTCGTTCTTTTTTTTTTGGTCTTTTTAGGAGATGCCAAGGAGTCTCCGAAGATCTCATTCCAGCCCGTATTTCTCTCCAAAACGAGCGGGTCCCTGATTCACAGGCTACAGAAATTGGATTTTGACAAGGGAGCGATTAGTCGATCTTGGAGATAAGTGAGATATTCTTTCTCTCCAGATGGTGTTAGTTTTGCAAAGCTGTTTTGTTGTGCAGTCCCGCATACTACTTTGGCTTGGGTCCTGGTTGTACAATGGCTCCCAGGTACTTGAAGTTTGAATGTTTCCAGCTTTGGTCTTAACCCCGATATCAGTGCTAATCCGTTGGTGTTATTAGTCACAGTTTGGGCTTCTCTGCACTGATTTTCCCTGCCGTATGTTTTGGAGGCCTTATTCAAGTGTTCTGTTAGGCTGGCAAGCTCTTTTTCTGTCCTGCTTTCCATCAATGTCATCTGCGAGCGGAGGTTTGTGATCGTTTGCCACCCAAAGTGATGATCCTTTGATGTTCCCGTGATCAGCCCTGTTTTCAAGGAAAAGTTTAAAAGAGTGGGTGGAGTAGACGCCCTGCCTTACTCCAATGTGTTCGAAAACCATTCTCCAAAGTTGTTTTGTAGTAACTGCATGGTGGCCTCGCTGTCGTGTTTGTGACTCTTCAGGTTTCAGATGTGTACAAATTCATGGTTGCCCCCAAAACGCTGCCCCCCGTCAAATGCCCTTTTTAAAATCGTTTAAAAACGTGGGAAAAGGGCTTGTTGTGTTGAAGGTACCGTCACATAGTTTTTGAGGTTGAATTTGTTTGTTGTGCTGCGCCCTGCTTGAAACCTGTTTTTCCCCGCAATGATGGGCTCTGCTTGTGGCTTCGTGTGTGTGTGTGTGTGTGTGTGTGGTGTGTGTGTGTGTGGTGTGTGTGTGTTTCAGATCATCGTGATGCTGGTTCTGATCCTGGTGGTGTTCATCGTGTGCTGGTTGCCCCAGATGGTCTCGATCCTCTACTCCGAGTTGAGGGATAACCGATCCAAGAAGGTAGGGCTCTGTAGAACAGGGCTGACTTTGTCTTTGTCTTTTTCGCTGTTGCGTGACGGTGAAGTACTGTATGTTTGTCCGTCGTGTCCGACGATGACCTCCAAAACAGCAGCTGCCTCCTCTGCTGTTTTGGAAACTGGGCAGAAATTTGATTATAGTGGAGATGCCTTGCCCACAGTACATCCCCGCTCTCTCGGCCAAGTGGGCATAAGGACAGTCAGCGTTGGAGATGTTCTCCAAAGGCCAACCAGCCCCTAGGGCTGCAGCACATAAGGACTGTGCGAGTCAAGCCTCCTAGTCAGAGAGAGTCATAGTCGATCACTAAAGACTAAGCTGTAATGTGGAATTCCATGAGTGAGAAAGAAAGCCACTGGTCATACAGCCTCTCACGTTGCTGTTGCCCCCAGCGTCAATGGTTTAATCAAGAACTGTGATAAAGCCCAGGCGCTGACTGCATCATCAACGGTTGCAGTTACGGCTCTGTAGGTGAACGGTCGTGGCCGGGGCTATATTGGGTAGAATGCGTAGTGACCTGGTCTTCTTCTGTGCTTGTAACTCTGCAGAACGTCTGCCCACCCCCCCCCCCCCCCTCATGGTGTCAGCTGATATTCTCAGGTGGGGTTTTTTTTAAATCATAAAGAAAAAAGTTTGGGATTTTCTTTTTTTTTTTTTGAAAAGGAAGGATAATGGGCTAGGTAGGGAAAAAAATGATGAGTAACCAATAACCAGTGAATCAGTGCTGACTCCACTCTCCCCAAAAGTCCTTCGGATGAGACTATAAACCGAGGCCCGGTGTGCGAACGCACGCAGAACATCTTGTGCACACGTTAAAACTCGTTCACTTTTAGGAAGAGTAGGCCACTGTGTGCCAATGGGAACGGATGGCAAAATTGACAAAACTGCATACACGGGGACTGGGTGTAAAAAAAAAAAGCACATGAGTGCTTATGCCATTATCATCATCATCATCACCATCATCATCATTATCATTATTGTTGTTGTTGTTGTTGTTGTTGTTGTTGTTGTTGTTGTTGTTGTTGTTGTTGTTGTTGTTGTTGTTGTTGTTGTTGTTGTTGTTGTTGTTGTTGTTGTTGTTATTATTATTATACAACTACTCTGCCCCTGACGGAGCAACGTAAACGACGGCGACGACAACGATTCCCAAAATCAACACAACCGTACTGCCATCACGTTCTAGTGCTTGCATACGTGCGTGTATGCACGTGAGTGTGTATGCATGCACCTGTGTGTGTATGTGTACGTGTACGCACTAGAACAACTTCGCTAGCATAAAGGTAAAAAGCTACACATGTTCTAAAATCACTAAACGTTAAATTGAAGATATCCCACCTGTCCCGTCAGCACCTGGGCTTTATCACAGTTCTTGATTAAACCATTGACGCTGGGGGCAACAGCAAAGTGAGAGGCTGTATGACCAGTGGCTTTTCCACTCATGGAATTCCACTTTACAGCTTAGTCTTTAGTGATCGACTATGACTCTCTGACTAGGAGGCTTGACTCGCACAGTCCTTATGTGCTGCAGCCCTGGGGGCTGGTTGGCCTTTGGAGAACATCTCCAACGCTGACTGTCCTTATGCTCACTTGACCGAGAGAGTGGGGATGTACTGTGGGCAAGGCATCTCCACTATAATCAAATTTCTGCCCAATTTCCGAAACAGCAGCTGCCTCCTCTGCTGTTTTGGAGGTCATCGTCGAACACGACGGACAAACATTATTATCCCACATGTTCTCATAACCTGTGCGGTCATTGGGGAGCGAGGTGTCAGAAACCTCAGCTTAACCAGGCTCCAGCATACTGAGGGCAGTGCCCACCTCCTCTCCCCTCGCTGCTTTACCTTCCCTGTCCCTCCCTAAAGAGGACAGGTACCCCTTTACAAAAGGGTGAACTTGGAGGACTGTACTGAAGCCAAGGCGCACAAACGGTCACCCATCCATAATCATTTTATATTTAACATTACTATGAAATGTTATTATTTACTATTTCCTTTGTTATTACTATTTATTACACACACAAGTGCGCATGCATGCGGGACGCCCACACACACGCACACTCACACACACACACACTCACACACACAGAGTATATTCTTCTCTCTCTCTCTCTCTCTCTCTCTCTCTCTCTCTCTCTCTCTCTCTCTCTCTCTCTCTCTCTCTCACTCATATTCAACCTCCTACTTTAGGATCGTCTGATATCACTTTAAGTGGAAAGACGTTAAAATTAAAGACTTACTTACTTACTTACTTACTTACTTACTTACTTACTTACTTATAAGAATTCAGAAAGGCATTTACCAGCGCCTGCTACAGGTTGATTTTCTGCCTACAGCTTTTTTGTTGATGTTGTTGATGATGTTGATGTTGTTGTTGTTGTTGTTGTTGCCAGCTGCCCCAGTGGTACGAGGACTTCGATTACTTTGCCCGCTATCTGGCTCACCTGAACAGTGCTATCAACCCTGTCATCTATGCTGGCTTCAACGACAATTTCCAAAAAGGTTGGTCACCCTCTCTCTCTCTCTCTGCAGGCCAATGTACATTAAATCATTTCAGAGTTCAGAGTTCTCTCTCTCTCTCTCTCTCTCTCTCTCTCTCTCTCTCTCTCTCTCTCTCTCTCTCTCTCTCTCTCTCGTTGGTGTTTTTCTTCCCTAATCAGTCATAAATCATTATTTGTTTGTGCATTTGCTTTGCCAATGATATGAATGAACCAATTGTTCTATCCCAAGCCCAACAAATGTATTGGGGTCCAAGGCCAATGTACATTAAATCATTTCAGAGTTCAGAGTTCTCCTCTCTCTCTCTCTCCCTCTCTCTCTCTCTCTCTCTCCCCTCTCTCTCTCTCTCTCTCTCTCTCTCGTTGGTGTTTTTCTTCCCTAATCAGTCATAAATCATTATTTGTTTGTGCATTTGCTTTGCCAATGATATGAATGAACCAATTGTTCTATCCCAAGCCCAACAAATGTATTGGGGTCCAAGGCCAATGTACATTAAATCATTTCAGAGTTCAGAGTTCTCTCTCTCTCTCTCTCTCTCTCTCTCTCTCTCTCTCTCTCTCTCTCTCTCTCTCTCTCGGGGGAACGGGATAGCCTAGTGGTCAGAACATTGCGCTGGCAATCTGACAACCCGTGTTCGATTCCCGTTCAAGGGGATATATTTCCCTGGAGTTAACATCAGTACAGACTCCACTCTCCCCAGAAGTCCTTCGGATGAGACTATAAACCGAGGTCCCGTGTGCAAACGCACGCAGAAAATCTTGCGCACACGTTAAATCCTGTTCCGCTTTTCGTAAGAGTAGGCCATTGTGTGCCGGTGGGAACAGATGACAGAATTCACAAAACCGCATACACACGGGGACTGGGTTAAAAAAGCACATAAGTGCTTATTCCATTATCCTCGATATATAAGAATAAAATAAAATAAAATAAAATCTCTCTCTCTCTCTCTCTCTCTCTCTCTCTCTCTCTCTCTCTCTCTCTCTCTCTCTCTCTCTCTCTCTCTCTCGCTCACGATGGACAATGACAATAATTTATTCAAGAAAGGGCCATGGCCCCATTTGAAAGGGGTATACATCATTGAGAATTGGTTCATACATTCCACACCGAAGTCCTATACCTCCAACACATACATAACTTCTTGTTTTTATCAATCGAGTTATTGTCGTCATTGTCATTGTCGTTGTCTCTCACTATGGAATGATCATATACAATCTACTGATAGATATAGAACTTATCAACAATTGACAAGCTTAGATGACGTCTAACCTTATCTAAAGCTTAAAAATGGATATTATCTTTTAAAAGCATGATAATGACTAAATTGGATACTGGGTGTGTCAGATATGAATGTTCATAAGCTTAGATAGAGGTAAAAGGTAAAGGTAAAGGAGTCCCATAACCTATAAGGTCGTAGGGGAGCGAGGCGTCAGAGACCTCACTTCTCTAGGGCCAGCATATTGAGGGCGGCGCCCATCTCCTCTCCCTCGCTGCTTTACCTTCCCTGACCCTAAAGAGAGCAGGTACCCATTTACAGCTGGGTGAACTGGGGGAACTGTACTGAAGCCAAGGCGCGCAAACGGTCACCCATCCAACTGGTAACCACGCTCGACGCTGCTTAACTTGGCTGGGGGAAAGCGAGTGCTCCGACCACTGAGCTATCCCGTCCCCGTAGATAGAGAGCGCATAGTAAATCTGATTCAACATGCCCTTTATGTAATGAAGCAACGGAAGGGAAGGGGAAAGGACGCTTTGTTTTATGTTGTTCGCTTTTATTGACTGTGGGTATGTTTCTTCCTCAGTAAAACATTTTAAAAAATACTAAGAACAACTGTCTTATTTCCGTGAGTTCTAATACGTGCGCAAAAAAACGTATATTGCACACGGGACCTTCGGTTTCTCGTCTTATCCGAAAGACTAGCACCCAGACTGCATGCAACTCGTGATTAAGTAGATGGAGAGAAAATCTAAGTTTAGTCAGTAATTGGAGCCCACAACTTCCCGCTCTCTGAACATGTCTGTTACCGCGAAACTACCGAGCCATCGATTTTTGTCTCAAAACAAAACAAAAAAAAGAGTTGTATCTAAAACCTAAAACAAAACCCAAAAAATCTTCTTTGTCGAACACTCAGGCTTTTTTTTTTTTAACTTTGGAGGAGAAGGAAAATTTGATGGTAGAAAGGAAAAAAGTTGGGTTCAAGCTCTTAAGATTAAAAACTGTCTCGTTCAAGAGACCTTCTTCTTTTTTTTTTAAAATCTATATTCTGAGGGGAAGAGGGTCGTTGGTGTGGGGAGGAGGGGGATGGGAAACGAGGGGGGAGGGGAGTGTTGAAACTGTTGCGTTGGCAAGGTTGTTAAAAAAAAAAGGGGGGAAGGAGGGTTTGGGGTGTTTTAGTTTTGTTTTGTGTTTTGTTGTTGGTTTTGTTGTTCTTGTTGTTGTTGTTGGTTTGTTGTTTGTTTGGGGCTTTTTTTGGTTTTTTGGGTGTGTGGTTTTTGGGGTTGTTGGGTTTTTTTGTTTTTTGTTTTTTTTGGGGGGGGGTCTTCCGGAATATTTCAACCTCTTCCCCTCACTTCCCCTGTACCTTTTCCTTGTTTTCTTCTTTCGTGTGTGTGTGTGTGTGTGTGTGTGTGTGTGTGTGTGTGTGTGTGTGTGTGTGTGTGTGTGTGTGTGTGTGTGTGTGTTGTGTGTGTGTGTGTGTGTGTGTGTGTGTGTGTGTGTCTGTCAGTCTGTGTGTCTGTCTGTCTGTCTGTCTGTCTGTCTGTGTGAAAGTCAAAGTCAAAGTCAAAGTCAAACTTTTATTTTCAGATGGTACATTGAATAAGCAGTTCAGTTACTTTTTTTTTATCAAGCATCTGTGTGTGTGTGTGTGTGTGTGTGTGTGTGTGTGTGTGTGTGTGTGTGTGTGTGTGTGTGTGTGTGTGTGTGTGTGTGGTGTGTGTGTGTGTGCGTGTGTGTGTGTGTGTGTGTGTTTATACAGGAACGCATGCGCACACACACACACACTCGCACACTCACACACACACACACACACACACACACACACACACGCACACACACACACACGCACGCACGCACGCACGCACGCACGCACAGAGCTAGTGATCTGTATAATACCTTACTTCAGGGATACTCTACCCTCCACACCACACCACACCACACCACACCCACCCACCCGACCCTCTGACCATGACCTTGCTCTCGGGCCCCACGGAAAAGGTGGCAGGAGGGGGGGGGGGGGGGGGTAGGGGGGGGGGGAAAACCTAAGTGGGCCCTGGACTCCAGCTGTAGCCTAAAAAAAAACCTCTCCTCCCACCCCTACCCCACCCCCCACACCCCACCCCCCACCCACTCCAGCACCCACCCACACACACCCATCCCCACCACCCATCTCATCCCTCTTTATGACTACGTAATCCTCTGATCCTTTTCTACTTGATATGCATGTACAATTTTATTTTTTCCTTTTTCTTTTTTTTATTTTTGGAAGGGGGCGGGGAGGAAAGGTTGGTCATTTACTGAGTGATAGTAATCGTAGTCTTGTTACTTTCCCTGGGTACCGTACGCTAGAAACGAAACAAGCCATTACGATAACAGTGCCTGGGGTGAGAGGAGTACGGGAGCTTAAGGTTGTTGACTCAACTCTTGGAGGTGGGGGGGGGGGGGGGGGGGGTTAGTGACCTGTAGCCTGTAGATAAGCCAGTTGTTAAGGGGATTTTTTTTTGTCCCTGGAGGTAGCAGGAGGCTCAGACTGGCTCTTTAAGATCAGAAGATGGACACCATGAAAAGCGATCTCTTTCCAGAAAGAAGGGAGAAAAAAACAAACCCGGAGTGGTTTTGAACATTACAAAGGTGTTTGTGGTTTGCATATTGCAAAGGTTTCAGTGGTTTGAGTGGTTCAAAGGTTTCAGTGGTTTGCCTATTGCAAAGGTTTTTAGTGGTTTTTCACATAGCAAAGGTTTCAGTGGTTTGCGTGTTGCAAAAGGTTTCAGTGGTTTGCATATTCCAAAACGTTCCGGTAGTTTGCCTGTTGTAAAGGTTTCAGTGGTTTGCCTTATGCAAAGGTTGCAGTTGTGCAGAGGGCTCAGTGGTTTGCCTGTTGCAAATGTTTCAGTGGTGCATAGGTTTCAGTGGTTTGATTATTGCTAAGGTTTCGGTGGTTTGCATGTTGCAATAAGGTTTCAATGGTTTGCGTATTGCAAAAATTAAATTCAGTGTTTTACTTGATTCTTGAAGCGAGACACCTGTAAGAAAGATATTGAAAACAGGCTGTTCATTAAATGATAACACAATTACCATTGATTTGGTTTGGGCGGGGAGAGGGGGTCATCTTGTTCACTGACTGGAAAAAAATCATCATTTTATTTATTCTTTCATTTCGAGGATGATGGAATAAGCACTCGTGTGCTTTTTTTTTCATCAAGTACCCGTGTGTATGCAGTTTTGTAAATTTTGTCATCCATTCCCATCGACACACAATGGCCTAATCTTCCAAAATGTGGAACGGGTTTAACAGCTTTTGAGAGAGAGAGAGAGAGAGAGAGAGAGAGGAGAGAGAGAGAGATGATAGATAGATAGATAGATAGATAGATAGATAGATAGATAGATAGATAGATAGATAGATAGATAGATAGATAGATAGATAGATAGATCATCATCATCACTACAAAATGTCTTTGTAATCTTAATGAAACGTTTACTCTTGACGGGACAAGTCACGGCTTTGTGAGTACACGTATGTGCATGCGTGCGTGCGTGCGTGCGTGCGTGCGTGCGCGCGTGTGTGCGCGCGTGCGTCTGTTCGTGCGTGTGCGCGTGTGTGTACTTTTTAAGATTGTGGTTTACTATTTTCTGTGATGAATGTCTTCTTCTTTTTATTGTTTTTATGTATGGCTTATAACCCACGTGAAATTCTCTGTTTGTTGAGTTAATAAAGTATTCGTATTCATGTACGTGTTTATCTGTCTGTCTGTGGCTATCTCTCTGTGCCCCAAGTATCTTGCTGTTGTTTGTATGTGTGTGGTTATGTTTGAACCATAAAATAATGAACACCTGCCATTAAGCGTGAATCATCGACGGTCATGAAAAGAGACCATGAATTCAGGAAGGTACAATTATCAGAAGCAAAAATATTGTGGATGATGATGATGATAATGATGATGATGGATATTTCTTCATTTATTTTATTTTATAAACCTTGCTTGCTTACTTTTTGCAAGTGAGTCAAGTTGGTTTGGAAGGGCCCGACGGGGGGGGGTGGAGGAGGATAATCATAGCACTTTTTAATAAGAAGAAGAAGAAGAAGAAGAATATATGGAATTTATATAGCGCTGAATCTTGTAAAATAAACAAATCGAAGCGATGTCTCCGTAGAGGACAACGACGACGACGCCGATAATAATGAGGAGGAGGACGACGACGGCGATGACGATGAGGAGGAGGAGGATTACGTCGACGACGATAATGATGATTATGAGGAGGAGGACGAGAAGGAGGACGACGACGACGACATGAATAGTAGCGCAAGCGTTCCCATTATTTTGCTGCAACAACAAATAATCTGTAAAACCCTTTTCTCTGTTTCTTCATTGAGCTTTTTGTTTGTCCTTTTATCGCTGTCTGTGTTGCGTGTTTGTCTATGTTTGAACTGTACACTAATGAACAGCGTTAACTACAATGTAAAAATGGAAATACGTCGATGTGTTTGCAATATTGTTGTCATAAAGAGAGAGCGTGAACTCAAGAAAAGTATAACGCTGATCAAAAGAGAAGAAAAAAAATAATAACAATGCAAAACATTTTTGGCAAATTGGTTGGTTGATTGATTGGTTGGCTGGCTGGCTGGCTGGTAGAATTTTGCTGGATGGCTGGCTTGTTACGTGGCTAGTGGATTCTTTGAAGGGAGTGACTATATTTTTCAAAGCTGATTCTAACCTGAAGCGCCTAAGTTGGCCATGATGGTACAACGACGACGACGACGATGATGATGATGATGAGGAGGAGGAGGAGGAGGAGGAGGAGGAGGAGGAGGAGGAGGAGGATGACTGTGATGATGATGATGATGACTGTGATGATGATGATGATGACTGTGATGATGAAGATGAAGAGGAGGAGGAGCAGAGACAACGTAGTTAACTAGGCCTGTCTTGAACAGATTTTCTCCTTGATGTTCCTCCCATGGCATGTCTTCCCAATGTTTCGTCGTTGAAAACAAACCGTAGCAGTTTTCATTTGTTTGTATTGTCTCGACATTCTTTTTGATATGTTAGGGCATTCACAGTGAACAGTGCAGTTTGGTTGTGAAAAAGGCAGAAGACACTGTATTACAAGTCAACAGAATTCAGCTATTTGACCAAACTGTGACCGTATTATCCAGCGGTCAATGGAGAGAGTGTAATTGTAAAAACTTGGTGGTATATTTAACCGTGCGTGTGTGTGTGTGTGTGTGTGTGTGTGTGTGTGTGTGTGTGTGTGTGTGTGTGTGTGTGTGTGTGTGTGTGTGTGTGTGTGTGTGCATGCCTACGTGTATGAGTGGGCTGTCGCGTGCTGCTCTTCGCTCCTTTACCAATGTATGTATATATCCTTTGAAACCTCTAAAACACTGTCGTAAGCGCGCGTGCAGGAATAAAATCCATCTCCCATCAGACGTCACTTCAAGACTCTGTTTCTTCAACATTGTCTTTGATCTTTTTGGCCCCAAAGTGCCGGAATTCCCAGACAGGGGAAAGGAAAGGCACACATCAATGGCACAGAGTCATGATTTCTGATGTATGGCAGGTGTTCCTGATGTATGGCAGGTATTCCTGATGTATGGCAGGTATTCCTGATGTATGGCAGGTATTCCTGATGTATGGCAGGTGTTCCTGATGTATGGCAGGTGTTCCTGATGTATGGCAGGTGTTCCTGATGTATGGCAGAAATTCGTGGAAAACATGTCATGCGAGGAGTTGTTTTCGTTTTCAAAAAGTGACAAGAATGGCAAGAGAGAAAAGACGAATTTAATGAGGTTGTTTCTATCTAAATAAACAACAATACTCTGGCGAAAGTAAGACGTAAGACTAACTTTGTGATTCTGCTGCTTCTGTACCACAAGTATTGCTACGAGAGAGGCGTTATACTTTGCTATTACTACCCGCTGCTGCTGCTGCTGCTGCTGCTGCTGCTGCTGCTGCTGCTGCTGCTGCTGCTGCTGCTGCTGCTGCTGCTGTGATGATGATGATGATGATGATGATGATTGCTGTTCCTACTACTACTACTACTACTGCTGCTGCTGTTGTTGTCTGCTGCTGCTGCTGCTGCTGCTGCTGCTGCTGCTGCTGCTGCTGCTGCTGCTGCTGCTGCTGCTGCTGCTGCTGCTGCTGCTGCTGCTGCTGCTGATGCTGCTACTACTACTAGAGAGAGGGAATTCATAGCACAGAATATCCAGAAGGTGGGGATGCTATTTATACTGACAGGCCCCCGGAATCGCCGCGAGAAACAGTCTCACAGTGATTCCCAAGTTGATGAAGGAGACAGAGCGCGTTTTCTGGATGACCTCCGGGATGTTAAGCTGAAGAACGTCCAACAGCAACGCTAACACCAAAGCCTTGATCCATGCATGATTTGGGGATAATTAGGATCAGAAGTCGGACGATTTGGTTGTTTCACACTCTTAGTAGCTTAAATATAACTATATAAACAAGTGTGCTAGTCATACGTTCAAGTGATGTTGTTGTTGTTCAAGTGTTGTTGTTGTTGTTGTTTTGAGTAGTCCTTTTGTTTCTTTGTTTTTTCTTGTTGTTGTTGATGCTGCTGCTGATGCTGCTGCTGTTGCTGCTGCTGTTGGTTTGTGTTGTTATTTTCTCTGGGAAGGGTGATTGTTTTTGTTTCGGGTTTTTTTTGTGATGGGTTGATTTGTTGGTTTGGTTTTTATTTGTTTTGTTGTTGTTGTTTTGTTTTGAGGGCGTGGGTGGATATATTGCATATTCGTATGTTTATAAAAAAAACAAAAAAACGTTCCTTTGACAGAATGCCTTGTCAAAAAGATGCGTTTAGGTAAACTCTTGACCTAGCCCCCACCCCCCCCCCACCCCACCCCCCATGTATGTGCGTACATGTGTGCCTGCGTGCGTACGTGTGCGTGCGTGTGTGCGTGCGTGTGTGTGTGTGTTGTTGTGTTGTTGTTGTTGTTGTTGTTGTTGTTGTTGTTGTTGTCTTCAATTTAACGTCTGTTCACTCTAAGTGATATTAGACGAATATGTGCATGTGTGTGCGTGCGTGCGTGTATGTGCTTGCGTGCGTGTGCGTGTATGTGCGTGCGTGCGCGCGCGCGCGCGCGCTCTTTTCTAAATTATCACTGCAAGATACATCATATTTTACCCTGTCATACGAATTTCTTCTCCCCACTCTTGCTTTTTTTTCTCTGTACGTGTCTATTGGAAAAGTTTCAACGACGCTCGCAACTAGGTTAGCAAAGACGAAAATCGTGTAGCGAATTTGAAGAACAAGACCAGCATCCGTGCAAGAACATATTTTGTCACTCAGTGTGTTTTCATGTAGTTCCAGTTGCCTCCACATCCATATACAAGCCCAAGAACACACCATCGTTTTTTTCTTCTTCGCTTTTTTGTTGTTTGTTGTTGTTGGGGTGGGGTGTTTTGTTGTTGTTGTGTGGTTTGGTTTTGTTGTGGGTGTTGTTGTTTTGGGTTTTTTTTGGGGGGGGTTGGGGGGGGTTGTCGTTATTGTTGGGGTTTGGTGTTGGTTTGGGTTTGGGTTTGTTGTTTTTTTGGTGGGGGACTTTCATGGGAAGGTTATTTGGTAGGGGGATGGGGGAGTGAAAGGAGGGGGGCATGGGGGAAGGAGGGGGGCATGGGGGGGAAGGAAAGGGGGGCATGGGGGAAGGGGGGGGGGGAAGGAGGAGAGGCATGGGGGGGGGGAAGGAGGGGGGCATGGAGGGGGGTGAAGGGGCTTGTCTGCTTCCTCTGATGAAAAAAATCCTTGTACAGACCGCGGGAAGTGTCTGTGTTTGCACTGAGAACATGAGTTAGGGCCATTTATCACACAACTTTCCTTTTAAAGTACTCGGGCCTCTCCTTGCCCTGAAAGCACCCCATTCTTTGACCGGGACATTGTCTGTGAGGGGAACAGGTCGAGCGGGGCTCCAAAAGGGTTTGTTTGGGGTTTTTTTTAAAGGATTTTTGTCCCGAAGTGCGACCATATTGATTTTGGCGTGTGTCTCGCTTCTATTTCATTTAGTGTAGTTCGTTGTTGATGAGAGTTGTCCGCTTAACACCCTGGAGGGTCACGTAGTAGTAGCCTGTATTATGTTCTCTCTCTCTCTCTCTCTCTCTCTCTCTCTCTCTCTCTCTCTCTCTCTCTCTCTCTCTCTCTCCTTGAAATTACCAGTTGCGATTATTAAGGATAGTCCCTTCACAGCGCAATGATCGGATGGGGAAAAAAAGTATATCAATACTTAGCTGTAACCCTTGAGAATAGAGATTATCAATCAATCTCTCTCTCTGTCTCTCTCCTCTCTCTCTCTCTCTCTCTCTCTCTCTCTCTCTCAGTGCAGGTTACCTTTTAAGTCTTACAAGATGCTTTATGATCTAGATGTCAAGGGGGAAAGCACCTGGGCTTCACAAATACGTACCTGTTTATGTGAACTTGGCTTTGGGTTTGTTTGGCTCAATCAAGGTGTCGGAAATTGTAGAGAGTTTATCAACGTTTTCAGGCAAAGATTGAATGACTGCCATTGGCAGCAGTGGAGTGGTCATATACAAAACAGTGAAAGATTTCAAATGTACAGACAGTTTATGGGCTCACACGATGTCAAACCTTATCTAAAGCTTGATATGGACATACATTTGAAAAGAATTATGTCGAAGTTTAGACTTGGTGTATCAGACATAAATGTTCATAAATTTAGATATATAGAACATGATGATGATGACTTCAGGT
This sequence comes from Rapana venosa, assembly GCA_028751875.1. Taxonomy (NCBI): domain Eukaryota; kingdom Metazoa; phylum Mollusca; class Gastropoda; order Neogastropoda; family Muricidae; genus Rapana; species Rapana venosa. The sequence goes on from CM054135.1 coordinate 60,472,285, forward strand.
TGCTAAACCTATTATGTAAGCAAACAGTGGAAGATGAAATTCATTTTGTGCTGTGCTGTCCAGCATTAGAAGATGTAAGATAGAATTACATTCCGGTAAAGTATAGCAGACAGCCTAATTTATTTAGATTCTGTCTACTCATAGCATCTAGTCACCCTGAGATTGTGCGCAGCCTTGCTTTATATTTGTGTAAAGCCTTTAGAATAAGAGATATCTTGGTTTCTTAAGTCATATTTTTTTAACTGATTTGTATTGTGGTGGTTGTGGTTATACAATAATATTTTGGTGTTGGGGTTTCTTTGTGCTTCCTTATTTTTCTCACTAAAATACTAAGCAGCTCGGCAACCCCCCTTCATGTATGGGCCAGTGGCCTTTTTGTGAATAAATCTTTTGAGTTCGAGTTCGAGTTCGAGTTCTCTCTCTCTCTCTCTCTCTCTCTCTCTCTCTCTCTCTCTGATACTCCACTATAGATCATATGTTTACTCTGCTTGCGTTTGTACAGAAACAGTTTGCTCATAACCCTAAGCTCTATGTAGCATTTATTGACTTTGAAAAAGCATTTGATTCTGTTAACAGGAACTTAATAATAAATAATAATGTATGGAATTTATATAGCGCTGAATCTTGTAAAGCAACAAATCAAAGCAACAAATCAAAGTAGAGAGTTTATCAACGTTTCCAGGCAAAGATTGAATGACTGCCGTTGGCAGTCATACTTTTTGTAGCTGACTTTTTTGTTATACAGTAATATGTTGTCATTACTATCGCTTTTACCCCCACCAAAAGACTAAGCAGTTCGGCAACCCCCTTCATGTATTGGCCAATAGCCTTTTTGTGAATAAATCCTTTGAGTTCGAGTTTCTCTCTCTCTCTCTCTTCTCTTCTCTCTCTCTCTCTCTCTCTTTTCTCTCTCTCTCTCTCTCTCTCTCTCTCTCTTCTCTCTCTCTCTCTCTCATCTCCTCTCCTCCTCACTTTCCCACTTCTACTCATTTCATCTCTTTCTGCTGCGTATGTTCGTGTTTCCGTATACCTAGCGATGGAGTTGCATCTTTAACGTGCAACATTCGATTCAGGTATCTATTCAATGTTGAAATGTTTGATGATGGGTGATGTTTCAGTGTTTCTCGAAGGAATAAGGACGGCGTCTGACTTTAAAGTTGCTGGGATCTGACGGAACAATAGTAATTCAACAATGATCCGCGATGATTGGACAGGATCACGGAACAAGATTGATCAAATGGTCTTTTAACTATGTATATACACCTCAAGCGATGGTACGAGGGTGATATTTAAGTATGTTACTTGGGAGCATGTGGGGGAGAAAACCAACTTAATTATCCAAAATGACGCCGATATTGGGGCCAAGGACTTCCACGGACCCGACAAGGGTTGCAGTCAAATGGCGTATAAACTATCGGAAGACAACCTCATGGAGTGGAATACTGGCTGATTAGGTTATAGAATTGTTCTAGGGGGCTGACGCGGGAATTGTGGAGGATCAAGTTCAAAGTATCATATTAGGCACGTCGAGGAATACTACTGGGATATGGCCAAGACTGTCCTACAGGGAACAGTACAAGGAGGGAGACGAAGAAGAGACAGACCGAGAAAACGATGGGAAGACAACATCAGAGAGTGGACTACTGGCCTTGAGTGGAATGAATTGCTACGGAAAGCAGAGGACGGCGGGAAGTGGAGGATGCTGGTTGCAAAATCTTCATTAGTGCCCCCCACGGTGTGAGGAATAGGCTACGGGATAGGTGAGGTGAGGATTCAGTCATGTGGCCCTGATCAGATCCGAGTCCACGATCCTTCGGATGAGACTATAAACCGAGGCCCCGTGTGCGAACGCATGCAGAACATCTTGCGCACACGTTAAATCCTGTTCCGCTTTTCGAAAGAGTAGGCCATTGTGTGCCGGTGGGAAGAGGTGACAAAATTTACAAAACCGCACACACACGGGGACTGGATGTAAAAAAAAAGCACATGAGTGCTTATTCCATTATCCTAGTTTTTTATATATAAAAAGTCATCTGAGCGCTTTGATTTGTTGCTTTACAAGATTCAGTGCTATATAAATTCCATACATTATTATTATTATTATTATTATTATTTCGTTGACAATGATGGCAAAACTGGTTGGACAAACATTGCATCGGGTATATGCCTAGATGGCAAAACTGGTTGGACAAACATTGCATCGGGTATATGCCTAGATGGCAAAACTGGTTGGACAAACATTGCATTGGGTATATGCCTAGGCACAGCACCATGTGCGTGTATGTGTGTGCGCACGCACGCTTGATGTAGGCTTATGCATAGGTGTGAGCTTCTATGCATGTGTGTGTCTATGCTTTGTTGTAGGCCTACGCGTATTTGCATCGTGTATTGTTATTATTGTTAATACGCGTATTGTACACGCATCTGAGACATGTATAGGCGGAGGAAGGAGGGAGGCACGTAACGACTGACATACACGTTCATGCATGATATACATGCTGGTGTCTGTAAGTGTTGTTATAGTCTCTGCACTGGTCAGTTTCTTTTTCTGTCATTTACTGTTTTATCATTGTGTTCTCTCCCAGGATTTCTGAATCTGTGCCTGCGCCAGAAGAAAAAATGCCGCTACAGCAGCATCGTATCCAGAATGGATGACTCCTTCCAAAACTCCACCACCCAGATCACTCGTGTCTGATCCATCTTCCACCTCCACACAACACAAACGCTTCACGGCACTCAGCCTGCCGCCCCCTGCCCTTCAGTTGCAGCCACTGCCTAAAACGAGGTTCCGGTCCGATGACGTCATCCGGTTTTAACGCAGCTTTTGACGTCATTTCGGTGTCTAAACTACGATAGTGACAGCCCTGCCATGACGTCAAAACTTGTTGCTGTCATTATGATCAGTGTTGTAAAAGATACTGCTCCAACCGATACCATTCGCAAACAATGAATGGTTGTCAGGAGCGCACAGGTGTACATCAAGGAAGTGTAAAAGTTTGTAAATGGTTTGAAATTGTTTTAAAAACAAACTGACATGAGAAAAGTAACTTTATCTGTATCATTCTGGTCCTCATTGCTATCATGTGACTAACTGGTCATAGTCTGTACATTGTATACCGTTTTAGTGACTGATTTTCTTGTCAGGATCTTGAATCTAACATTGAAGTTTCAGGAGTTCATACTGTAATCGTTGTAGTGAGAGGATGTGTGCATAGCGCCGTGCCATACTTTTTCCATGTTTCTGCTTAGTAGTAAGAATATGAGTAGGCAACATTTCTAACGTAATGTAGCAGGTACACATTTATTTAAACCCATGTGTTCGTTGACATGTGTTATTTCTGGGTGCTATTATACTGTACCTATGTACTGTACATGAAGTGGCCGTCATTTGAACTGACTGTAGAGGGTCTATCCAAGTTGCCCCTTTAAGTGGCATAATTTCGTATTGTTTTGTATACTTTTTAGTAACGTGATTTGTTTCTGGCTTCATGTGGATTGATGTCGCAGACGGCTGAGATACGAGCCACCATTGTCATTGATGTGATCTAATATCATAGCTGGCTGCCAATGGTCTATTGAAATAACTGCTTTCTGTTGCGTGTTAACATTCTCTGTAAATTAAGGTGCGGCTTGCCCAAAATAACATGTCAGACAGATCTAGAACAATTCCATATTGACAAATAGTATAACTTTGAGCCAGAAGCTATTGCATCTTTTGCAGGATACACTCACCTTTACACAAAGTGATGTGGATGTAAATATATTATGTACATCAGTGTTTACATTTTTTTCCAGGAGTTTACTCATGATAAATGTTCAAACAGATTAATTTCGGTGGTTCTAAATAGCAAAACACAAAACCCTGCATATTGGTTTGACTGAATCTTTGTTATCTCTAGGAGATGCAGGGCATTTGCTGCAGTTATCTACAAGTCCTTACATTGCTAGTTTACCTCTTCACAGAACATCCTGATTATTTTCAGATTACTGTCCAAGCTCCTTCACCAAGTTCAATCTGGTCATCCTATTTTTCCCTGAGGAGTCCAGTCCACTTCATACTAAGCGGTGTTGTTTGATCTTTGAGTGCTAAAGTGATCAATCTTCTTTCCCCTCCAGTTCTTGTGGTACATTATCATGGTCTGGCTGCTTTTACCCTGAAATTCTCTACCGGAAGTTTAACGTACGAGACCTATCCATTACAGAATGCATGTTTCTGCGTGTTTTATGAAAATATTAATTTATCATAGAATATCTGTGTTTCAGGGCCATACAAAAGCACTCACTTGACATCGATGTTAAGTAGATCTAGTCTCACTAAGGTAGAAAACAGATGCTTCCACTGATGGAGATAAGATGTGCATACTCTTTCATTTACTTGAAGATTATGAGCTCACCCAGGCCAAATTATCTTTTTTCAAGAAAAGTAAACTTGCTTCTATAACTTGTTGTACATCGTTGGTTGCTTCTATAATTTGTTGTACCACGTCGGTTGTTTCAATCTCACACGTGTTGATTCTCAACTTGGGTGTTTGGGCATTTCGTTTCCAAATAGATCTATAGGTCTATCAAGTGTTGACTGTTGTGCGTGTAGTAAAATAAATTGTTGTAGCGTGCTGTGTCCTAGGTCTATGTGAAGTCGATATACTTAGTAATAGATTCTGCAATAGAGTCCGCTGGGTCTGGCGAGTCATTACGTCAGTCTGTCACCATCGAGAAAATTATAACAAACGGTAAGTGCCCTTGCAGAACCCCAGTATGGGTGTTGAAAGTCTGCAACACATTTAAATTACAGAAAACATAGTTCGGTATTTTCAACTGATCGCTGAAGTACCATAACTGGTTTGGTGGACGTAAGGTATACAGATAATCAGTACTTAACAACGCCCCCCCCCCAAAAAAAAAAAAAAAATTAACAGTATTGCCAGTGTCAAAAGCTCTCTTGAAATCTATCAACCTGATGCGGATAGGGGGCCGTATACCACTCTAGATGATGCTGTTAGACGATGCATAGTGTGACGATCCGATCTTTGCACTGACTCCCAGCTTGAAATCCTGTTTGCTCATTCTCTGCTTTGCCGTCTAGATCTACAACTGTACTTTTTTTTTTCTACGACCTGCACAGATGTTGTTGGGTAGAAACGTCAGCTATATTTTTCATCGGTTCGTAAGTGGGGGGGGGGTTTGGGAGGGTTGTTGGGGGGGGGGGGGGTGGCTTTTTTTTTGGGGGGGTACCTTTTTCTGCCACAACGGCACCTTGAAAATTTAAGAGTTAAGTTTATGAATATTCTGCTTTGGGTTCTTTGTCCACGCTCAGTGGTTCTAAATGGGCTCCATTGTTGTTGGTCATCCCAGTGCCTTCTCTTCCCATGCCATGCTGTCTCCCTGCATTCTCACTCTCAGCTTTAGCATTTCAATCATCCGAGGTTACACTTTTGTTTCTTTGGGTAGCTGCTGCTCTGGCTTGAAATTCACATGCACAGCTGTCTTTCTTTCGTTGTCGGGCTTTAAACTTTAGCTATGTTCTAATTCAGTGTGCATAGAACTATACAGACTGCTTCCAAAGTTGGGACGGAACCAGCAGGTCAGAGCTTATTGCTGATTCCTACTACTACTGCTACTACTTAACAAGGCCTACTATCACCTTGACTACTACTACTTCTTATATTACTACAACCATCACTACTACCACCATTACTACTGCTACTACTAATAGTAATAATAATCTAATGGGCTTACTATACTGCTGAACCAATTATTGTAGCTAATGATTTATCAGTGCATAACTGAGAACTAAAAATAGATCTGATAGTTTTTTTTATCTACTTCTACATTAATTGTATATTTAGTCTTGGATAAGCATACAGTTTTATGTTTAGAGAACAGCAGCTGTTAACAGTTTTTAACAAATAAAAAAAAATTTTAAGTAGAAAAACACAGGTGATGTTGAAAGTGAACATACTTAGTCATAAACCTGTTTACAGTATGAAGTTAATAAACTGGAGCAAACTTTTTAGGCTTTGTTACTTACAGCCATTCTAGAGATTTTTTGATTTATTGATCATTGATTCAGTGACATGTACCTTTGAAATTGTTACTTTTTTTTCATGTTCATGATAAGAAATCGTATTTGTTTGTCCCTATTCAAAGCTTTTTTTTTCATTCTTTTATATCGAGCGTGGTTACCAGTTGGATGGGTGACCGTTTGCGCGCCTTGGCTTCAGTACAGTTCCCCCAGTTCACCCAGCTGTAAATGGGTACCTGCCCTCTTTAGGGTCAGGGAAGGTAAAGCAGCGAGGGAGAGGAGATGGGCACCGCCCTCAATATGCTGGCCCTAGAGAAGTGAGGTCTCTGACGCCTCGCTCCCCAACGACCTTATAGGTTATGGGACTCCTTTACCTTTACCTTTATATCGAGGATAATGGAATAAGCACTCATGTGCTGTTTTACATCCAGTCCCCGTGTGTATGCAGTTTTGTGAATTTTGTCATCTGTTCCCACCGGCACACAATGGCCTACTCTTACGAAAAGCGGAACAGGATTTAACGTGTGCGCAAGATGTTCTGCGTGCGTTCGCACACAGGGCCTCGGTTTATAGTCTCATACGAAGGACTTTTGGGGAGAGTGGAGTCGGCACTGATGTTAACTCCAGAGGAAAATATCCCCTTGAACGGGAATCGAACCCGGGTTGTCAGATTGCGAGCACAATGTTCTAACCACTAGGCTATCCCGTCCCCGTCTATCAAGCTGCAACTTTGCTGAACAGAGTTTTGTTTCAATGTTGCTTTCATTTTGAGGACAACCATTCAAAACGAAAAACAAAACAAAACAAGTGAACTAATAAATGCATACCACATATAGTCACTATAGATTTCTCTGCACTGAATTTGGGCTGCTCCTACAGAGAGCATGTCTCCACAAGCACAATCAACTATGTTTTCTTTGTTTCTTCTTTTTTTGAGGGAGGCCGAGAGGGTGGTTTTCAGACCTCTCTCTTGATTATCTTTCAAAATGCTATTTTCTTTCCCTTAACATACTATAATGGTTAGTACCATTTTTGGTAAGTTTGTTACGTGCTGTGTTTTGTTATCAATTTTCTCATCTTATTTTTCTTTTTACTTGAACAGACAGTAGACTATCTGTAACAAACATTATTTTGATATGTAACTGATATTTGAACTGTTTCCAGCTTCTGGTCAGTTCAAAGCTTCAAGTACCTGGGAGCCATTGTATCAGACCAGGGATCCAAGCCAGAAGTAGTATGCAGGACTGCACACACAATAACAGCACTGTCAAAACTAAACACCGTCTGGAGAGATAAAAATATCTCACTTATCTCCAAGATCAGACTAATGCGCTCCCTTGTCATATCCATATTTCTGTATGCCTGTGAATCATGGACCCTGACTGCAGATTTGGAGAGAAGAGAACAGGCGGTGGAGATGAGATGCTTTCGGTGGAGATGAGATGCTTTCGGAGACTCCTTGGCATCTCCTACAAAGACCACATAAGCAACGAAAGCGTGCATAACAGAATCCAACAAACCATTGGACCCTATGAGAACCTTCTAACGATCGTGACAAAGCGTAAACTTAAATGGTATGGGCATGTCACAAGATCCAAAGGACTTGCAAAGACAGTTTTACAAGGCACTGTCCAAGGAGGAAGAAGAAGAGGCAGACCAAGGAAGAGCTGGGAGGATAACATCAGCGAATGGACAGGCCTAGACCTCAACAAAACCCTGAGAAAGGCAGAATAGAGAGAGGAATGGAGGGAACTGGTTGTTGAGTCTTTGAGGGTGCCCCCACGGTCGTCAGACTACGGGACAGATAGATAGATAGATAGAACTGATATTGCTTTTCTCTGACACATACATACATGTACACATAATGGTTCATCCCTCACATTTTTCCAGTTTTAAGTAAACTGGACAGACATACGATTACATGTAGTATGAAACCTTTGATATGCTCTCTTCTCTTCTTCTTTGACTCCATGAGTTGTCAGTGCACTGCTTTGTTTGTTTGTTTGCTTGTTCGTTTGCTTCATTTTGTTTTCTTTCTCATGGTATGTTGTAGGCAAATTGAATCTGGTGGATCCCATCCCTCTCTAGCTACCAGGGTGCATGCTGGGTATGTTCATGACATCCATTTTACCAGCCTTACTAGGTCTATTCCTGTCTCTCTCCCTGCTCTCTTTTCTGTTCCTGTCTCACCAAATCTCAAATTCTTCTTCTTCAAACGCTCAGACAGCAACTATTGTTTTCTGTCATATGTGCGAAAATGAGTTGTGCTGCCGTTAAGCACCTGACAAGTTAGGTCCAACACATCCGACTCGGCGTGGGAGATAATTATTATCTTTTAAGTCTTTCTGAGAAAAAAAATGGCAGTATAATGGACCAAGAAGGCAGGAAATAGAAAAGAAGGAGGTGACAAGAAGAAAAGGAACAAGACAGTTCAACAAAGAGAGGGATAGAAAAGAGGAAATTCCAAGCACAGAATTTCCAGAAGGTGGGGATGCTATTTATACGGACTGGCCCCCAGCATCTCCACAGGGAAATGATCTCAAGTGATATAGCAGCAAGAGTGATTAGTACCTCTTATAACATTGAAGAACAAAATGCAGTCTCACAGTAAGCAGAATAATTCGATCAAACTGCAAGAGCAAAAAATGTTTTTAATCAATGAAGCAGATGGAAAGACATTAGTATAAAGACTGACTCTCTCCCTCAAATAATCAATGTATTACACAATCCCCCCATGCTCTTCCTACCCATTTGTAAGTAACAAGCGTGCACAGGCATCTATCTAAACGTGTGTGCGAGAACTAATGTTCACAATATCATTAGCATCTTCTGATCATACACCCCGCCAAAAATAAAACTTGAGAGAGTCGTACCAGACAACCCATTTTGACAGCAAAATTCTTCACTTTCTGTAAATTTATGACTGACATAGTCACAATGAATATTTCTCAAAACAAATCACCTTGTGGCAATGAGGACTACGCATATAAAAGAGATGAAATCATTGATTCCTCTACATGAATGTTTCATATTTGCATCGAAGATTTCTTTCACGAATAAAGCATGAAAATTGCATTGGTATATCAAGAAGAAAAGAGATATAAAAAAAAAAGGAAAGATAACACAGCACACAAAGTTTAAATCACAAGTCAATGAGTCAAAAAAATATAACAATTCCTGTAAAGATATTAAAGTATACATATAAAACATCCTCTGTAACACAAGATAATTCAGTTTGATTATATACTTTACAATATGCAAAGTAAAAACAGCTATCTGTGTGAAGTCCAAAATTTGTTAAATGAGTTCTGCTTAAAGAGAAGAATTGCATTTAGCTTGTACATCAATTTTTTTTAATATTTTAATTCTCTCTCTCTCTCTCTCTCTCTCTCTCTCTCTCTCTCGCGCTGTCTTTCTGTCTGGCTGTCTATCCATCCCTCTCTCTGTCTATCTATCTAAAAAATATGTGTGTGTGTGCAGTTTAATTTGATATATAAACATTCATGAACTGCTTATATATATTACCAGTCAGTTGGTGATCTTACGATAAGACAGTATGAAGAACCAGACATCTGATTGTGTAAAGTAAACGGTACTTAACATACTTGGTAAACTTCTCTCTCTTTTCTCTCTCTCTCTCTCTCTCTCTCTCTCTCTCTCTCTCTCTCTCTTAAAAGTTAAGTAACACATTTAAACTTTTCCATTTTACCTATTCACCAAAGTCACTCTACATGTGTGAATACACACATATACATGAAAGCACCACATCAAATACACAGAAATTATCAAGCACACAAAAGTGCAGTGTATACATTCTCTCTCTCTCTCTCTCTCTGTTTTAGAAAAAATTAATTAAATGGGGGGGGGGGGGGGGGGTGCTGCGATTGTTGCATAGGCAAAAATCTCACCATCAGTGTACCTTGGAGCTCTAGCCAAGGAACAAAAACCAACAAAAAAAAATAACAACTTTTTTTTTTTTAACCCCATTCTTTTTCCAAACGAGAGAAAAATTACAATGCAACAAAAACATTAAGCTCGCACTCGTCAAGCTAGTATGCATAATCTGTTCAATTTGCTCAGTTAATTCCTCACAATCAAAAAGTAAGGTAAGGTAAAGGTGTCCCATAACCTATAAGGTCGTACAGAAGCGAGGCATCAGAGACCTCACTCCTCTAGGGACCAGCATATTGAGGGCAGTGCCCATCTCCTCTCCCTCGCTGCTTTACCTTCCCTGACCCTGAAGAGGGCAGGTACCCATTTACAGCTGGGGGACTGAACTGAAGCGAAGGTGCACCAACGGTCACCCATCCAAGTGGTAAGCATGCTCAATGCTGCTTAACTTGGCTGGAGGAAAGTGAGTGCTCTGACCACTGAGCTATCCTGTCCCCACAACCAATAATAAGCTACCCATAAAGTTCTCTATTTTGAAACAATTCAAAGAAATGAAAGATAACACAAAATGTGATATGGGTGATCTTGATGATTTTCGTTGTATTTTTCTATGTCTGTACCTCATTGGATCTCATTATAATATATATATATATATATATAATATCAAAATTTTAGAGCTGAAATATAAACAACTTTTTTCTTCAACAAATAGAAAAACACTGAGATGTTTTTCATTTTATCAAAATCATTAGAAATATATAAAACATGAAATTATCTGAAATAGACAAAAAAGGTTTAAAAAATTTTTTGTTTGTTCTACAATACGTTGTTGACTTATGGTTATCAAATGTCGCATGCTGATTTCAGCTTCTTGATGTTTTGAATCAGCCTCCATATTCTTTTAGGGATGACAGGGACTAATTTTGAATTGATTTGAATTGGCTTATCATCATGTCACAAAACAAGAAGAAAGTGTCCAAAATATATCCAACAGAATGAAGTATATCTTTGACAAAATATCTGACTTAGGCTACATTTTCTTGTCTTAAAACAGCAATAAAATGCAGTATTACTGGCCCTAAAAAGCCTGAGCTCTCACTTGAAAGGACACTTGTCACACATACTGTGACAATCGCATGAAAAGCAGTATCACTGGTAGTAACAAGACTGAGCTATCACTTGACAGAAGCCTTGTCATCAGTGCCATATTGCATATCACTGGTAGTAACAAGACTGAGCTATCACTTGACAGAAGCCTTGTCATCAGTGCCAGATTGCATATCACTGGTAGTAACAAGACTGAGCTATCACTTCACAGAAGCCTTGTCATCAGTGCCAGATTGTAACAATCACATAGATCACTGGGAAACATGAGATCCATGGAATTACATCACCCTTCACCCCTCAATTCCCAACCAATCAAAAGTTCAAGAAAATCGCAATTGACCAGCATTTAAATCACAAACTTGCTACACATTATTTTAAGTAAAATCATACTTGTTTTCAGAGCAGAAAGCACAGTATATTCAATATTTCAAGAGTATACATATGAAACCAGTAAATGAAAATGGGTTAGATGACATGTTTAACAATAGTCTACTGGTCTTTGAATTGAAATCCCACCAAACTACAACACAGAAATGGCCAAAAAGAAAACATATATATAATAAATATGCAAAATGCCAATCACTTTCTATGTGAGCTTGATTCTTGCTAAAAACAAACCAATTTTGTTTTAGATAAAGCCTTTACAATGACCACAATGAAACAATATCTGTCTAAAAAAAAACAACGAAAAATAGGCTTTCTTGAAGCCAGATAAATCATCATTATCATGAGGAAGCTGACCTGCTGGCAAAGGGAGGAAGTCAGATGTTTCAAGCTAAAGGCAGGATATGTTTTAATGTGTGCACAAAATGTTCTGTATGCATTATTACACACATGGGACCTCGGTCCTATTTGCCTCCCTTGCGGAAAGAGTTGGAGCGCAATGGTGTGTTACTAACTTGGAACACACCAACAAATCAAGCTACATTCTGTTTCCTTGAGTGATAGTTCTGACTTCTCCAAACATACACTTTGCCATTACAGTGAAATACAGAATTCACACAGCTTCTCTCTAGAGGCCACATTACCCAGTGTTCTGTTCTGATCCATGCTCTGAAGCTCAGAGGTTGCTGCAGAGATGGGAGCTAATCTGTCTCCACTTTGCTACACATATATATGTTAATGTGTATATGTATACCACTCTGTGTCATGGCAGATTTCTCAATGTGAAATTTAGACTGCTCTCCAGGAAGAGCGCATTGCCACAAGAGCAGCACCACCCATTGGTTTGTTACTTGTTTACTTTCCTGTCTGCATGTTTATTTGTTTCCCTACCAGAGTGGCATTTTCCTACAGAATTTTGCCAGGGACCAGTCTTGTTGATGTGGGAAGGGGGGGGGGGGGGGTTTACAGGTGCTGAATGTGTGTTTCATACAGGACCTTGGCTTATTGTCTCATCCAAAAGACTAGCACCCAGACAACCACTCCAGGTCTAGTGGATGGGGTAAAAGTTCTGCAAACAAATGGGGATCAAACCCACACCTCTCGCTTTCTAGGAAGGTACAATACCTTTAGACCTCTGATCCACTTATCATGACCCCATTTGATTGTTCTCTGATGTAAAACAAACAATTTGAGATGTTAACCTACAATTAGTTTGACACTACATTTTTAAAGTGCGGATGGCTTCATGCTTCTCTGACTCGGCATAACAAGAACCAAGGAAGTGAACAACTAGATAAGTCTATAACAAAACAATGTTACAATCTCTGATCCTGCCATAACTTGTACTTTTATTTCAAATACAAATAAAACTGTGTTTATCATGCCTGTAAAAGGTTTAATGAAAACTGAAGTTCTTTTTAATACCTGAAATTTAGTTATCTAATATCAGGTTAAAAAAATAACAGTTTTTTCATGACTTTTAAGATTACATGATAATGAAGAGCCCAAAAATGTGCTTCTTCTAAACAGTACATTACAATCTTTGATCAATACAAAATCTTGGTATCAACTTATACCTGAACAGATTTATGGCTCAAAACAGAATCATGAAGCAGAGACTGCAGGTTACATATCTAGTCTTGGCATGTTATTGCCTGTCTTTTGTAAAGAAAAAAAAGTAAAAATAACTTATCAATCAACAAAACACTGTATATGCTTTGGCTCAGCTCTATGTACAGACAAAATATTTTCACATCAAACCCCACATCAATCTTTTTTTTTTCTTTAGACAAAAACACAGTCCTTCCAAAGCATCTTATTTTCTCCAAATATTTTGAAATTTCATTCCTCATCTCTAACAGATGCATCTAATTTGTTTTGATTTTTTGACACAAAAGAAGCCAAAGCAACTTGTATACAAAAAAGGCCATAGGTAATTAACTTGAAAGTAAAACAATTATAGATGGGACATGCTCAAAGTAACTATATTCCACTAAAAATTTATTGAAATTATTTTTATACAAAAGTGTTACCCAAGTGTTTCCACATAAACATTTCACCCGGACAAGCAATTTTTTTTCATAACTGTCTCCTTTTTAGGCAATAAATTATTGTCATGAGCATTTTATAAAATATCTGTTGTGGTACAAAAAGTACAAAAGCTTGTGTGTGCTCATGCATAAATATGTGCATACACACGCATGCATGCATGTACACACACATGGCAAAGTTAACATGCCTAAAGTTAAAAACAATAAAATAAACAAATCTACAATTAAAAAGTACAAGACTCTGTTACTTAGTATGTTTTAAAAACACATGGCAAAGTAAACAAATATTTTTTACAGTTCAGGGCACAATTAACAAGGTCAAAGTTAAAACAGCACATAAGCAAAGTGAACAAGTCATAAGTATAAAAAGCACAAAAGTCAACAAATGTACGATAACAAAAAATAAAAAACACAGCAAAATTAAAACATCATGAAGGATCAGTCAGCATTGGTGGCAGACCGATCACAAACCTCCGCTTCGCAGATGACACTGATGGAATAGCAGTATCAGAAAAAGAGCTTGCCAGCCTAACAGAACACCTGAATAAGGCCTCCAAAACATACGGCATGGAAATCAGTGCAGAGAAGACCAAACTGATGACTAATAACACCAACGGCATTAGCACTGATATCAGGGTTAATGACCAGAAGCTGGAAACAGTTCAAAGCTTCAAGTACCTGGGAGCCATTGTATCAGACCAGGGATCCAAGCCAGAAGTAGTATGCAGGACTGCACAGACAATAACAGCACTGTCAAAACTAAACACCATCTGGAGAGATAAAAATATCTCACTTATCTCCAAGATCAGACTAATGCGCTCCCTTGTCATATCCATATTTCTGTATGCCTGTGAATCATGGACCCTGACTGCAGATTTGGAGAGAAGAGTACAGGCGGTGGAGATGAGATGCTTTCGGAGACTCCTTGGCATCTTCTACAAAGACCACATAAGCAACGAAAGCGTGCATAACAGAATCCAGCAAACCATTGGACCCTATGAGAACCTTCTAACGATCGTGACAAAGCGTAAACTTAAATGGTATGGGCATGTCACAAGATAATAATAATAATAATAATGTATGGAATTTATATAGCGCTGAATCTTGTAAAGCAACATCCAAAGGACTTGCAAAGACAATTTTACAAGGCACTGTCCAAGGAGGAAGAAGAAGAGGCAGACCAAGGAAGAGCTGGGAGGATAACATCAGCGAATGGACAGGCCTAGAACTCAACAAAACCCTGAGAAAGGCAGAACAGAGAGAGGAATGGAGGGAACTGGTTGTTGAGTCTTTGAGGGTGCCCCCACGGTCGTCAGACTACGGGACAGATAGATAGATAGTTTAAAAGCATATGGCACAATGAACAAGCTCTAAGTTAAAAAGCAGAAGGTAAAGTCATAAACTAAAAACCTTATGATACTATTACAAGATTCTTACAAAAAGCAACCAAACAAAAATCCAGACCTTGTGCAGACCCTCCCAAATGCTTTTCCAAACCCGTGCTTGGAACAAAATCCTTCCAGTCCATGTCATCAAAAAATCTCTTACAAGCTGGTTCTACATTGGAAAGCACTAGCAAGCTCCACTCATCACAACTGGTTTGTGTAAAACTTAACGACTCTTGAGGCTTGAACACTACTGTATTGGCAAGACTGCCCTGATGAATTTCCACTGTCACGCATTTCTGCCTTTCCATGAGGCCTCTCGGAACACAGTCTCCTATATTGGATATCCAACATTGTACTCAAACTTCAAACCCATTAGGGACTGGTTCTGACCATTGCTGGATCCTGTTTAATCAGCCAATTTCTGATAATCAAAAGCTAACGCGTTTTAAACTTTTTGCTTCACTGAAATATACAGTCACTGCCACTGCTAAAGGAAGGGAGGAAAGCATTTCTCACTGTACGCTTAGTGAGAAGGGAGCTAACTCATGTTTAGACGTCATCCACAAAGCCAGAATGCAGCTACCTTAATGCTGGGAAAACAGTGGCATACACAAAATCTCACAATTATTGAAACGCAGAGCTCAAGCCAAGGAATAAAAGAAAAAATGTTACTTTAAAAAAAAAAATCACAACAGATTCTTTTTTTCATGTTTTGGGTTAGGGTTAATTGTTCTGCAAGTTGACAGGTGAACTCTTCAACAACAACAAAGTTTTAACTGTTCAGACCCTTAAAGCAAAACATGCTTTTCCAAGGACTTCCCATGTCTGGAATAGGCTTCTTCCATTTTTCCAGGACTTTTCTGGACTTCCAGGACTCTTTACAAATCCTGCAATTAACAAGCCCCCAGTTTTAGCACATGGCAAAGTTAACAAATCATACGTTAAAAATGCTCAATATGATTCATCTGATACACAATACGATTAACAAGCCATAAAAGAACAATCATGTGGCACAGTTGACATATCCTTCCAATGCAAATAAATTTGCTAAATGGCCTAGACATAATTAGTTTCAAAACTAAATTTTAAAAACAGGTGGGGGGAAGGGGAAGAATCCTTAACAGCAACAATCAAACATAATACCAGACAAATCCTTTTGTATGGAAACTCCAGCCTGTGAGGCACATGTTAAGAAAACCCAAGACACCATGACAACATGTGTCACAGATAAAATCAGCATTGATTGCACATGCTATGTATCCTTTCAAAACACATGTACAAACACCAATGATCCTGTTCATTTCAACAGTCTATTTCAGTACAGTAGACTATAAAAACCTACAGTAGTCTCCCAAAGAACCTACTGAAATAAATTATCACAGGCCATCTACTACTGTCTCAAAATAGCAATAGAAACAGGCAGATGCACTTCATATATAAGTGATACAACACACCCATAACATCCATAAATAATTCATTCTAATAACCTAAATTTTGTATACTTTTTTTTTTTTAACTAAAAAAAACCTAACGATACAATCACATGAAGAGTCTGTCCAAACTTCCAGCATGCAGACATCCTTCATCAAGGCTTAAAACCAAATCAGTAGAGTGACATGGTTGGGCAAGGCTCTTGGCAAAAGATAAAGTAGAAGGCTCTCTTTGTCTAGAAAGATAATGGCTACATTTTCTTTCCCATTATTTCTTGTTGGGAACATTGCCTGGAGTGGCTCAGCAGTCCAGACCATGCAAGGCAGTCACAGACACAGTTGTTCTGGACAAAACTGGTCACAAGATTGACGGCCTGGTTCTGCTGTCTCTCCTTCCTGCAGCAGCTCCTGTCCTTTTTTTTTTCTTTTTTTTGAGTCTATTCACTTCTCCCCCGCAAATTCCCTAGCATACTGCACTCCTCCACCCACTGAAATTTTCTGCAAGTGCTCCACAGCTGAAGGGGTTTATGCCAGTGGCTTTCATGCCATGTTTGCACACATCCTTGAAGCGCAGTGCTGGAAACCCTGAAGCACAGTGTCCTGCAGCCAGTTCACCAAACAGGATGTCCTTGGGAATGTGGGCATCCTTCATATGGTGCAACTTGCCGTTCCGATGGAGACAGCACTGACACAGCAAAAGGTGCAATGCTGAGGGAGACTGCCTGTTCAAGAACTGGTATGTTGGTGAATTTGTCCTACCTTGGTACTGCCTAGGATTTAATGCAGAGAGGGGAGAAGGAAATTATCCAGGCGCTTCTGGTGTCTAGCATATACAATTCGGGTT
Source organism: Rapana venosa (assembly GCA_028751875.1). NCBI lineage: Eukaryota > Metazoa > Mollusca > Gastropoda > Neogastropoda > Muricidae > Rapana > Rapana venosa. The sequence goes on from CM054135.1 coordinate 60,489,402, forward strand.
TTGCTGCCATACAGCACAGTGCTAAGAACACGCGCTTGGATACCCCGAGTCTGGTTTCCAGCGTGAAACTGGGGTTTTTTAGCGTGGAACTCTTGTTGTCCCATACTGTCTTGACAAAAAATAAAGAAATGAAGAAATAAGATGGAAAGAAAAAAAATCAATTTCTCTGAGCTTTTGTTCTCTGCCTCAGTCCCCGAGGACAAATTTGAAAAGATCACAAATTACAGGTACACCCTCTCCAGGAAAGCTTGTGTCCACACCTTTCAAAGCCAGCAAAGAGTGTGTCGCAGAAAACAGATCCAGTGGTCTGAGCAATGCTGGCAACTGTGAGCTGCCTCCTCCACTGGCAACCATGACACGCACTGCTCTGGAAGAAGTCATAGCTGCATCTGCCAGGAACTTCATGCGGGGGACCAGCTCCAGCCGAGAGTCAACAATCAGCACTACAAGTGGAGTAGATGCTGCCAATTGCATTTCACTGTCGAAGTCCAGCCGCCCTAGAGGTCCGTCTTCATTGTTGACAGACACCCTGCACACACAGGAAAGGATGGGTGTGAGAGTATGTATGTGTGTGAGAGAGAGAGAGAGAGAGAGAGAGAGAGAGAGAGAGAGAGAGAGAGAAGAGAGAGAGAGAGAGAGACCTGCACGTTGCGGAAAGGATGTGTATGTGTTTATGAGTGTCTGTGTTCATGTTTGTGGATGTGTTTATGAGTGTCTGTGTTCATGTTTGTGGATGTGTTTATGAGTGTCTGTGTTCATGTTTGTGGATGTGTTTATGAGTTTCTGTGTTCATGTTTGTGGATGTGTTTATGAGTGTCTGTGTTCATGTTTGTGGATGTGTTTATGAGTGTCTGTGTTCATGTTTGTGGATGTGTTTATGAGTGTCTGTGTTCATGTTTGTGGATGTGTTTATGAGTGTCTGTGTTCATGTTTGTGGGGGGTTTTCTTTTATTTCAGGTATAATGGGATAAGCACTCATGTGCATGCATGTGTGTGTGTGTAATACCCTGCACATACGTAAAAGGGCATGTGTGTTCATTCATTCCTTTCTTTACATTTAAGATCTTGTTCCTCAAAAGTACCTTTTGTCATTACAGCAATGTTATGTTATGATTTTTGTATTGAAGTCAAATGAAGAACAAAACTTTACTATTTGCATTTTCTGAAAATCAGTTTCAATAAGGATTTTAATTTCAGGTAAAAATGAATGCAGAATACTCAGTTGTGTATGGTGTTTCACAGTTAGACAAAGAAATGAAGACTACTACTTGAACTGCTACAGAACTTTTATGAAAGATGAAAAATTACACTTAATACCTTGTATCATCTAAAAAGTTATACAGGTGTTTCTTGAACCAGAAAGTACCTGCAGTGTTGGTCAGATAATTTAAGCAACACTCTCATAATCTCATACATACATTGGATGATCCTTAACAGTATGATCTTCTCAATGAGTCCACAGCACACTCATTCTGGACAGGAGCACGCCAGAGCCTGAAAAATCCTAAGACTCTGAAATGATTTGAACTCACAACCTTCCAGCCAAGAATCCAACAGGCTAACTACTGCGCCACGGCAGCTGGTACAAGAAAAGATTCTTTACTCTCTGGAAAAAAAATCTTCTTTACTTTCTACGTAAACTCCATGACAGAGCTGACAGCTGGTGAGAATGATCATCACAAAACTTTGGAGAAAAGAAAAAGAAAAAAAAAGAAGGGGGAGGCTGAAACCCTCAATGACAACACTAACCTGATCCCAAAAAACTGCCTGGATGAGGAAGCCACACAGTCAGCCAAATCCTCGAGTTCTTTAGGGCCTTCTTTATCATAGAAGACTGACAGCTCAAATTCTTCCTGCATCATAGATGCTCCTCCCTGCTTACTCCTGGGGTAGGAACAACTTGCTGTGGTGAGAGGCAGCAAACCCTTCATCAGTAAGGCTGTTCTGAAGGCACTGCGAGCATCCGGTATCTGTCCAACTTCGAGGGCCTCTTTGCCAGACCGTTTGTAAATCATCACTGCGGTCTTTCGGAGCTCTTTGGTACTGTTATCCATGTTTGTCAGAATCAAGTACCTGTCTTCTTCCATGGTGAGGAACAGATCAAGAATGAATGTGGCTTTCCTAGCGCAGCCCATGCTGTAACAATATATCAAACATTTCTCCATAAATAATATATTTTTTAAAACACCAACATTCTTTAAGTGAAGACTAGTACACACACACACACACACACACACACACACTAAAAAAAATAACAGATGACTTTACATTGCATTAATTTTGAACACACTGTTTCATTCAGATTTTTTGTTTTCATTCCTCAGCTAGAGCTCTGAGGTTCACCAATGGTGAGATTTTGTGTGTGCGACTGCTTTTGCCCACCATGAAGGTAGCCACATTCTGACTTCAGGGACGTATGCTGGGTATATTTGTGTTTCCGTAACTCGCCAAACGCTGATATGAATTATGGGATCTTTAACATGTATATCTGATCTTCTGCATGTGTATACACATGAAGGGAATTGAGGCACTAGCACCCCCATGGGTATGCTGGGGGCCTTCAGTATAAATAGCATCTACAACTGGAAATTCTGAGCTACAAATTCCCTCTTTTCTATCTTTCTCTTTGTTTCTGCCTTGTTTCTTTTCATCTCCTTGTCTATTTTCTGCTTTCTTGATCCATTCTCCTCCCTTTTTCCAGAAAGACTTATAAAATATAAATTCTCTCCCATGCCGAAGTTGGATGTGCTGGGCCTGATTTGTCAGGTGCTTAATGGCGGCGCAGCGCATTTTCGCTCATGTGACAGACAACAGTAGTTGCTGTCTGATCATACTGATGAAAAAGAAGAAGAAGAAGGCACTAGCAGGTCTGCATTTAAAGTTGACCTGGAAGATCTTAAAAATACCCACCCTTAATTGACTAGATGCCACTGAGATTGGAATCCACAACTTCATGGACTCGTGAGATTGGAGTCAAATGGTCTTAACCGTTCGGCTATAGCATTCACCAAACGAACAGATCAAATAAATGAATAGAAAGAACATCCTGCACCCATCCCAGTGTTTGTAGTAGTACCGCTTCACCACCAGTGTGAATCAGCACAGGTTACTGTACAAACTGTGAAACGATGAGAAAGAACCAACAATGCTTTTTCTTTTCTTTATTATTTTGTTTTAAAGTTTACTGAAATTCTTCCTTATCAAACACTCGTACGGCAACTACTGTCTGTCATACAAGCAAAAATGCACTGCACTGACATTAAGCACCTGAAAGTCAGGCCCAGTGTGTCCCCGACTTTGGCATGGGAGAGAACTAGTATCTTTTAAGTCTTTCTGGGGAAAAGAGAGGCAGGAGAATGGACCAAGAAGGCAGAAAATAGACAAGAATGAGGTGACAGGGAAAAAACAGTCAAGGCAGAAACAAAGAGAGGGATAATAATAAAATAATAAATGGAATTTATATAGCACTATATCTTGCAAAAAAACAAATCAAAGCGCTTTCATTCATCCTACTCATTCACATGCAGCCAGTTACAATTAATAGTTTTTGTTTGTTTGGTTTTGGTTTTTTTACAAATTCAAATGTATACTCACACGCTCGCGCACACACACACACACATGCACTCATGCACACACATAAAGGTTGCACACTTGGCAGGATGATGGGGTTTTGGCTGTTGAGGGCAGGACAAAAGTGAAATGGAACAAGAGGGGAGAATCTTAGGTTTGAAATAAATGTGTCTTGTGGCCGGATTAAAAGCGTCATAAGAAGGCTTTTGATGAAGGGAGAGAGGGAGGTCATTCCAGATTATTGGACTAGAAACAGAGAAAGAGTGACAGCCAATGGTGGACTGGTTGAATCTAAGTATTCTTAAGCACAAGGTATCTGCAGCAGAGCTGAGGGAACGAGAAAGAGTGTACAGGTGATGACATTCACAGAGGTAGGAGGGTGCTGTTTTATGGAGACATTTGTAACAGAGGGTACTGATCTTATAGTTTACTCTCTGTGGCACAGGCAACCAGTGGAGAGATCGCAAGAGGGGAGTAATGTGCTCAGATTTTTTTTTTCTGAGGACTAGGCAAGCTGCAGAGTTTTGTATACGTTGAAGGGAGTGGATAGATGATGCTGGCAGACCAGTCAGAAGAGAATGGCACTAGTCCAGACGTGAGAGAATGAGAGACGTGACTAACTGGATGTTGCGTCAGTGGACAGGTACTTTCGAACTGCACTGATGCACCGCAATTGATAGTAGCACGACAGGCAGGTTTGGGTGATGAATTTTTGCAAGGAGAGTGTGTTGTCTATAACGACCCCTAGATATTTCACAGCAGTAGATAAAGGGACAGACGTATTGCCGAATTCTATTGAAGCTGTTGTGATGGAAGAGAGTTTGTGTTTGGTCCTTACAAGCATGGCTTTGGTTTTATCTGCATTTAGCTGTAACTTGTTCTGTATCATCCAATTTTGGATATCTTGAAGGCTGTAGGACATATTATTCAAGAGAGACGGCAGATTTTTAGGAGTATCACTGCTAAGAATTTGAGAGTCATCTGCATAGAATTGATGGTTGATCTGATGATGATTTATTATGTGTGAAAGAGGAGCAGTGTAGAGTGTGAAAAGAATAGGGCCAAGAACTGATCCCCGTGGGACTCCACATTCCAGTTTGGCAGGTGTTGATTGACTAGGGTGGTTTCGGTGCTGTGGTTGGCGCGATAGGCAGACTGAAAAGGGGGAAGGAGACTGTTTGAATAAAGGTGGCTGTTGAGTTTTATCAGAACAACTTTTTCAAGGACTTTAGAGATGAACGGTAGGTTGGATACAGGTCTATAATTCTTTAGAGTGTTAGGATCGAGGTCGTGCTTCTTGAGTAGAGGTGCAACTATTGCAGTTTTGAGAGCTGTTGGAAAAATTCCTGAAAGAAGTGATGAGTTTACTATTTTTGTGATAGTGGGTATAAGCTGAGGAAAGCACTGAATGAAAAGAGAAGCAGGTATAGGATCAAGATCACATGATTTTATTGTCATTTCTTTCATAATTGTCATGATTTCTTTCTCACTTGCTGAATGAAAGGAAAGGAGAGAAGTGCCAGAAAACTGGGGGTAAAAAATTGCTAGCTGAAAAGGAGTCTGATCCAAACTAGAGCGAATGTTGCGGACTTTGTCAGAAAAGAATGCAGAAAATATAGAAGGATGTTCAGAGTGGTCGTAGATAGAAGGCAGAGGGCTAGCCTTCGCAAATCCAAGATGAGTGGATGTGAGGGAAAAGAGAGATTTCATAGACATCGCATCAAGAACTTGAGAAGAGTAATACTTTGTTTTTGCTGAATGGATTCAGGTTTTGACTTTGTTGATTTGTTTATGAAGAAGCTGTTTGATTATCTCAGTTTTTGTTTTTCACCATCACTGCTCTAGCTGTTGGCATTTGCGTTTTGCAATCAGAATGTCATGGGTGTACCATGGTGCACAGGGCATATCAGGCAGGAAATGGTCAGTAGGAGGTACATGCTCATCAAGAAGTTGGCTGAGAATGGTATTGTAGTGTTTAGAAGGGTCAGTATGGTCAGTGATTTATGATAGATGTTCAGCAGCTTGAGAAAGAAAAGTTTTAATATCTAAGGCCTTGAGGTTGCGACGGGCAATGTGCTTCTTCTTTCTAATAGGCTTTGCAATGTTGAGGAAGAAAAGAATGGCAGAATGATCGGAGAGTAGTTCATTGGTGACAGATACAGACTGAGATGTGACTAGACCTTGTGAGACATCGGTGATAAGCCAGTCTAAAATGTGACCTGATCTGTGTGTTGGTTCATTTACCAGCTGGGAAAGAGAGTGATTTGACAGAGAAAGAGAAAGACGCTTGACTACAGGAGAAGACTGGTTGTCGAAGTGGAAGTTAAAGTCACCAAGTATAATAAGTTTCTTGGGAGGGGAGGCTGTAATGGTCAAGGAGTGACTGAAACTCGTGGTGGAAAACTGAAGATGTTAAATTGTTTCTACGGTTAAGAGGTGGATGGTAAAGGCAAAAGAAAGTAACAGAGTGGCCGGGTAATGTGAGGCTGAGTTCACAGACTTCGAAAGATAAGGTAAAAAAGGAAGGGAGTGACAGATAAACAGAGCTCGATGCAGAGTGTCTTTGTAGACGATGGCAATGCCACCTTCACGGGAGAGTCGGGGGAAAGAGTTTTGTAGCCAGGTGGCGTCAGCTGTTTTATCTTTGGTTCGTGACCTAGTGGTTTTAGCCAAGTCTCTGTAAGAAAGGTTAGGTCTATGTTGTGTTCAGATATGAAATCCGAAACGTTATCAGCTTTACCATCAGAGCAGACAGATTGCAGGTTAAGAAGACACACATGGAGAAAGTTTGAAGGAGGCTGAGAGGTTGGAGAAGACAGTGGTAAGTGACTATGACTATCAGAGGAAGAGGATGAGGGTAATGGTAGGGATGTGTGCTGTGAAAGAGAAGACATAAGTTTGAGTGGTGAGTCAGGTGTGGAACATAGTAAAAGAACAGGGTCAGTCAGGGGATTTATAGTCTCAAGAAAATCATTAAACACTTCACGGATAGAACGGTTAGTCATACACAAAGGATGAAGCGTCTGGAGAACATGAAAGTGAAGCAGTGTTGTGGCTGGTAACAGTTGTGGAAGTGACATCAGAAGTGAGAAGGGAGGCAGATATAGGGGAAGCACGCTGCAGTCAATGACATATGCCCACGCGTGTTCCTCGTCTGGTTTTCTGGTGGTGGAATCCAAGGTTTACAATATGTTCTTTGAATCCGTTTTGCATGTGGTGAGACCCACGTGAGAAAAGAGATTTCAAGTCTGTAATGGTTAGAGTCATTACGGTGGAGTGACAAACATAGGGCAGTGGTGGAGGGAGTGGTTATGAATCATGAATCACGTGCAAATTTGCACACTGCGGCAGGGTCACAGTACGAAGGGTCACAAAGACCAGTGCGATCCAGTAAATACAAATCATCTATGAAATTTTGAAAGAAAATGAACATCAAACGAAGAAAAATTATAAATTGAAATAAGTCAAAATTCAAACAATATTAAAGAAAACTGCTCTGACCACAGGACCCCAGGTGCCATCACAAGCACATAGATACAAAACTAGAAAATAGAAAAAATTAGAAAAAAGGAAATTCCTTGCGGATTTTCCAGAGAGTGGGGATGCTATTTATACCGACAGGCTCCTAGCATCCCCATGGGGGAAAGATACTGAAAATGACTTTAACCAGCATCTGCAAAGCAACATTACTTACAGAATTCTACATCCAGATCTGCAGTAAAGCTGTGGGAGCTTACAAAATGCAACCCTGACTAACTCTCCTATGCAGACTTCAAAGATTTTTAAAAAATCAGTTTCTATTCTTTTGTGTAACACCACCAGTGCTATGTTAATCAGCAAAAGCATCCTTCTGCCTCAGTTCTGAGTGGGGGGGGTGGGGGGGGGGGGGGGGGGAGAATTCCAGGTTTGCCAGTTCTTGGGCTCCCAGATGAACTTTGAAAGATGTAAGGGGTTTGCTCTTCATTAAACTAAATAGCTACAAATGTTGTTATTGGTGGTGAATTTGTTGCTGCTGGTGTTTTCAAGACCTTTCCAATAGATCTGTTCATGAAGAGCAAGAGAACTTTCCTCTGCAATGGAGTTAAAGCGCATACAACTCAATGAAACCAATCAAAGGCTATTCATCGTTCAAGACAAATGTGTGTGCGCCCACATAATAATAATAATAATAAATGGAATTTATATAGCGCTATATCTTGCAGAGACAAATCAAAATGCTTGCACTCAACTCATTCTTACAGTCATACAACCAGTGACAAGCAATAGTTCCATCAAGTCCAAATGTGCACACACGCACACACACACACGCACACACACACACACACACACACACACACAGAGGTCACACACCCTGGCAGGGCAATAGAATCTTGACTGTTGAAGGCAGGGAAACACTATGAGATGAGGCAGGAGAGGAAAATCTTAGGTTTGAAATAAATATGTCTTGAGACTGGATTTAAAAGTGTCATAAGAAGGCTTTTGGCGGAGAGAGAGAGGGAGATCATTCCACATCAATGGACCAGAAATAGAGAAAGAGCGACGGCCGATGGTGGATTGGTTGAATCTACGTATTCGTAAGGACAAGGTATCTGCAGCAGAGCGGAGAGAACGAGAAGGAGTGTACAAGTGAAGACATTCACAGAGGTAGGCGGGTGCTGTTTTGTGGAGACATTTTTAACAGAGGGTACTGATCTTATAGTTTACTCTCTGTGGCACAGGCAGCCAGTGGAGAGATTGCAAGAGAGGGGTAATATGCTCAGATTTTTTCTTTCTGAGGATTAGACGAGCTGCAGAGTTTTGTATACGTTGAAGGCATTGTATTGATGATGCTGGCAGACCTGCCAACAGAGAGTTGCAATAGTCCAGACGTGAAAGAATGAGAGACGCAACAAGTTTGGATGTTGCATCTGTGGACAGGTACTTTCGAATTGCACTAATACGCCATAATTGATAGTAGCAGGACTGGCAGGTCTGAGTGATGAATTTTTGCATAGAGAGTGTGTTGTCAATAATGACCCCTAGATACTTCACAGCAGTGGATAAAGGGACTGATGCATTGCCAAGTTGTATTGAAGCTGTTGTGATGGAAGAGAGTTTGTGTTTGGTCCCTACAAGCATGGTTTCTGTTTTATCTGCATTTAGCTGTAATTTGTTCTGTATCATCCAATTTTGGATATCTTGAAAGCAGTGGGCCATATTTGTAAAGAGAGAAGGCAGATTTTCAGGAGTGTCGCTGCTTAGAATCTGAGGGTCATCTGCATAAAAATGATGGTTGATCTGATGGCGGTTAATTATATGTGACAGTGGAGCAGTGTAGAGGGTAAAAAGAACAGGGCCCAGAACAGATCCCTGTGGAACTCCACATTCCAATCTTGCAGGTACTGACTGAATCTTGTTTACTGTGACTGTCTGGAATCGGTCAGTAAGATATGAACTAAACCAGGTAAGGGCTGTACCAGTAACACCAAATGGGAGACGGGAGAGAAGAATAGAGTGGTCAATAGTGTCAAAGGCTGAAGATAAGTCGAGTAGAGTAAGAAGGGAGATTTTCCCTGAGTCAGAAGCGAGTAGAAGTGTGTTTAAGGTGTGGGCAAGGGTAGTTTCAGTGCTGTGGTTGACGCGATAGGCAGACTGAAACGCAGGAAGGAGACTGTTGGAGAGAAGGTGGTTGTTGAGCTGTTTTAGAACAACTTTTTCAAGGACTTTAGAGATAAACGGTAGGTTGGAAACAGGTCTATAGTTCTTCAGAATGTTGGAGTCAAGGTCATGCTTTTTGAGTAGAGGTGTGACTATGGCAGTTTTTAGAGCTGAAGGAACATTTCCAGAGACAAGAGATAAGTTTACTATATTCGTAATAGTGGGAATAAGTTGTGGCAGGCACTGTGCAAAAAGAGAAGCAGGTATGGGGTCAAGATCACATGATTTTATAGTCATTCCTTTCAGAATTAGTTCGATTTCTTTCTCGCTTGCGGGATGAAAGGAAAGGAGAGGAGTGCCAGAGAATTGGGGATCAGAAGTTGCAGGCTGGAAAGGAGTCTGATCTAAACTGGAGCGAATGTTGCGGACTTTGTCAGAGAAGAAAGCAGAAAATATAGAAGGAAGTTCAGAGTGGTCGTGAATAGAAGGCAGAGGACTAGCCTTCTCAGATCCAAGAAACGTGGATGTGAGGGAAAAGAGAGATTTCATAGACGTGGCATCGAGAACTTGAGAAGAGTAATACTTTGTTTTTGCTGAACAAATTAAGGTTTTAACTTTGTTGACATACACATATTTGTGCTGTCACGGTTCGCATAATTCTGCGCATAATTCCATGCATTACTCAGTGCTATTTCTTTCTCTGTGTGTCTGGATGCTGGTGTCTTTCTGTGTTCACATTCACTTTTTTTTTTTACGTACATGGTGAACTCCAGCTTAGTGGCATGCACATCCCCTTTTCTCTGCAATTTTGCAATCAGGTTAGCTTCTCATGAAGTTCCTGGTCATGGGTTAGGGTTTGCTTCATCAGCTGAGTAGCAGCAGCTTTAAATAGGAGGTCTTGACTTCAGTTAGGAGGAGGAGATTCAGTCTTTGGCTGAAGTTTGTTGGTCGCCGTTCCAGCTGGGCTGTTGGGCGCTGCGTGGTGTTGTCTCTCTATTTGGAGAGCAGGGGGGAGCAGCACTTGGAGTAGTTCAGGCTCCTGTGAACCCGGTCTTCGTTCTACATTGTTATGTCATGTCCGTCCTGTCAACGTCTTCCTTGAGGTGCAGGAGTGCACCGTACTTCCTGTGATGTTGTGTCTCTTCTTGGAGAGCAGAGGGGAGCATTCATCTTTGAGTGGTTCTGGCTCCCAGGTACCAGTCTACGTTCTTCGTTGTGCTGTCCGTTTTGTCAACGTCTTTCCTGGGGTGCAGGAGTGTACCTTGTTCTTTCTCAGTGACAGGTTCCTGTGGGTGCCTCCAGTGGTGGAATCATGCCTGGAGAGGGTGCAGCCCAGTGTGTCCTGAGGAGTCGCCGATGGCTTGTCCTTGTCCCTTGTCCCCTGTCCCTTTAACCCCTGGATCCACCTCTTTTCCCCACGACCTATTTCCCTTCTCCCTGCTGCCCTGTCCGCATGTGACCCTCCTTGGGGACTTCAGCCTGTGAATGTGACCGTGCTTGGAAGCCCGAGTTGTGACTGTGAGGGAAGGAGGAGGGGAATATTCCTCAAACAGGTTGCAGAACTGTGCAGATGAGGGAAGAGAATTATTAAGTTAGGACTTAGAGTGTGTGTGAATCTGTGTGTATGAAAGTGGATTTAGATATTTGTCTGATGGGATTTTTTGGAAAGTAAAGTCGGGAACTTTTCTTCGGTGTTCTGTGTTTGGTGTTGTCAGGAAGATAGTTAGAGAGGGCATGGGTGGGGGTTTAGCCACAATCCCTTATGGAGCATGACAGTGCACACACATGCACTTGTGTGCAAAACAGCAGTTCAAGAAGATGATACAATAAAACAAATATATTTATAAGAATGAATTCATGCCTATCTACATCTCTGCCTGTGTGCAGGTAGAGGAAAGGACAAGGAGCACCTGTGGATGCCTCTACTTGCACCAGCATACACGTCTGTGTACACACATAATTAAGCACAACTATCTATCACATGACTTACCGGTCATAATTATTGACTGCTCCAAGAAGAGCATGAATTCTGTCAGTGTCTTTTTCAGCCAGTTTCATCACCTCCTGGTAGACTTCAATGGCTTTCAGATGCTCCCCAACTTCTTCATGGGCCACGGCTTCCATCTTCAATGCTGCTGTGCCCTCCTTCTCATGCAGAATCTCCAAAAGGCGTGGGTAAGACTCCCACAAGTTTTTCCTCTGGGCACTGACCCTAGGCAGATGGACTACTGCTCTTCGACATTCAATCAAAGAGCGTATGAACATGTCCTCACTGCGAGCCTTCAACTTGGCTCGTTCTGACTCTACTTTACAGGTCTTCAACCGTTTCATGAGGCAGATGCCGGTGCGCTCATAGGCATTGACGAGAGTGATGTGACTCGAAATGTTCTGTACGCTAACTATTTTCTGGTAATAGTCTTCAGCTTCAACTAGGCTTCCCATGCCTTCAAACAAAGTGCCAGTGTCAAACAGAAGAGCAAGATTGTAGGGACTCAGCTCACAGCCCTTGCAATAAAACCATTTAGCTATCTGGATTCGTGTGTCTGAAGCATCATATGAAAGGCCTCCAAGTTTGGATTTCAACAGTGAACAAGGATTCACCCGCTGATTCCTGGGTCTTTCAGGACTGGCCATTCTTTGGCGATTTGGGCGACCACTTGGAGGAAACGAGAGTCTCTGAATACCCCTGTGTCTTTGCTGAGTGACTGAATCATCTGGAGATAGGGCAGACTTCCTTGGCTGACCACTGCCTCTTCTTTCAGAAGCTGTAGTAGATGGTGGGTATGACTGTGAAGACTGAAAGTGAAACACCATTGTTGAATGATCTGGAATTATCTGATAATTCACATGATATGAGTTACATCTGCTGTCTAGAATTTTTGTTTTAATTCTACTGAACTCATGTGCTACTCTTAAAAATCTGTTGGACAATTTACAAGATATTTGAAATACACACTAAATGTTTCTATGTTTAAAAGCTTTTTGAAAATTCATGACAAATTTTTCACAATAGGTGATCTAAAAAAATTCAAGCATAAGAAGCAGTTAAAGATAACTTTCAAATAAAAGAAATACCCCCCCCCCACCCCCGAAAAACAAAAACCTCCAATCTTCTACAATTCAAGTGACATGAGTATTACTCACAAATGAAATTGATATGATAAAACTTCAGAAATTTAGTAGATACAAATGACAAAGATGAACTGTCTTCCAATCAAGAGCATGTGTATCCCAAAGGAATGTATTCATAACAGTTCCATAAGGAAGAGTGACATGACAGTTTAGATGTTCACCTGCCTATATATGAGATTCTGGGTTCAATTCCCAACCTTGCCCTTTTTTTCCAATTTGATGAGAAAATTTAACTGAATGTCAAGTCTTTCAGAAGAGACTCTAAACCAGACAGACCCATGTGTTTTGGGGTTTGTACACATTTTAAAAAAACCATGACAGTTACAAATTGTATAGAGCAGGGTACCTCCGGACTGTTCCACCAAATATGGTAGGTTCTTCTTCTTCTTCTTTTTCTTCTTCATTGAACATTCAGACAGCAACTACTGTTGTCTGTCATATGAGCGAAAATGCACTGTGTTGCCATTCAGCACCTGACAATTCAGGCCCAGCACATCCAACAAAAATGAGAGAGCATTCTTGTTGAAATGGAGCATCAGAGCAAAAGGCAAAAACTTGTGTGAGAGTTTCATGGTGGCGCCTTAGACCAATAGTGTGCGATACATGCATCTTAAAAGTAAAGGTTTAGGCCAGAAAGATGCACATATCTTCAACATTTTTTTCTCCCTTTTTTTGTCATTTCTATTGTCTATTGCTGCAGCGTTGATTTTAGGCTGTGCCATCGCAGGATTCCTGCATATTTTGCCTTCTGGGTGCAAAAAACAACCAAACAAAACACACATACAAAAGTCCAACAAACAGAAAAGCAACACATTACGGCATCCAAACTTTCATTTTGCAGATAGCTTATGTGGTTACCAAGTCCTGATGCATTAAATCATCCTAGGTGAAGTTTCAAGCAAAAGAAAACCACGAGCCTACTAAGACACAGTTTTAACTCTTTTGCCACCATAGGCAACTTTAGTCTATACTACCATTCACCATGATGCAGGTCTTAAAAAGGGCAGTTTTTTCATACAGTAACAAAGTTTCACACCTCAGTTGACTAGCGTGCATGACAGCAGATATATCATTCTTCACCCCTGACCCAGTTTTGAGTTATTCTACACAGACCGAATGCCAGGAAATCAGTAACAGCACTGAAAACAAATTGGCACTGAAGAGACTTCTTCAGTCAGAAACTTGGCAGAAAAAGAGTTAATGAACAACAAGGCTAAGTACACTCTTCTCCCTTACCATCAAAACAGGCTTGTTCTCAGAAGGCTGCTTGACCCGTATGTTTCCAACAACTCCATCAGGCTGGGTGGTTTTCAACTCACCACCCTCACCCAGGAGGGTAGATTTCTCAAAGTCAGCCAGCAGCTTCCTGCGGAGGGTCTCGTCATCACTGCGGGGATGCTGTACCGCAACCTGTGTCATGAAAAATGTGCTGATGTACAGGACTGGCAGGCAGTCTCAGTAAAGTCATTCCTCGGCTAGAGCTCCGATGTTCACCAAGGTGAGATTTATGCATATGCGACCATTTTTCCCCCACCATTTAGGCGGCTGCATTCCGACTTTAGGGATAGTATGAGTTTGATTTTCTTTTTCCAGGTTACATGGGTCAACCTGAATATGCCAACTGGTATTTTTTGCATTACGTCTATTATTTTCTGGGAACTTTTTTTTCTTAAAGGAGATATTTTCAATTTGCATTCTTTAGCACGATGACTGATTGTAGAATTTTTCTTTACCATAATACATTTACATGCATTTGTGCACCTGCACACACACACACACACACATATATATATACACACAAACACACACACACACACACCTTGCGTTGAGTCCTCTGATGGTGTGGGATCTGAATATTTCCAATGCTGTCCGGTTCAGTGGTTTTGTACGAACCATCCTCATTCAGGAGAACAGATCTGTCAAACTCTTCACTCAGCCGGCGCTTTTCTTCTTCTTCGCTTTCATCCTGGTTGATTGATTGATCCCATGGCAAAATTAGTTTTCAGTGAAATGTAAAAACCAGGTTATACAAATAACAATAATGATGAAAATACAAACATCATACCATGTGTGGTAACCAGGTTTGCCCCTGTTTCTCTCATTCAGAAGTCTCCTATCCTTTGTTAGCTAGCTTGATCCATCTTTTGAGGGATAAATCTATATATCTATACATTTATTTCATACATATTCTATACATTTATTTCCATTCTAAGATTTTGCCCTCTTGTTCCATTTCATTTTTGTCCCTGCCCTCAACAACCCAAACCCCATCACCCTGCCGGAGTGTACAACCTTTGTGCGTGTGTGTGAGTGTGCATGTGTGTGCGTGCATGCGTGCGTGCATGTGTGTATACATTTGAATTTGTAACAAAAAACAAAAAACTATTAATTGTGACTGGCTGCATGTGAATGAGTAGGATGAATGAAAGCGCTTTGATTTGTTTTCTGCAAGATATAGTGCTATATAAATTCCATATATATATATATATATATATATATATATATATATATATATATATATATATATATATATATATTATTTCTCTGTAAGAACCAACACATATGTTTTGCATGCTTATCTACTGTATTTACTTGCTAGATTTCTTCAGAAACTATTACCATTCCTGGGGCAATCAGGTTTAGCACTGAAAGGGTTAACCATTACAAATGCTCAGTTTGTAGTACTTGACAAATAAGAGAGAGAACTCACAGAGGAAAACGACCTGAAAACAAATAAAATCCTCATCAAACTTTTTTTTTTTTTTTTTTTTTTTTAAATTTAAAAAAGCAAGCAACAAGAAGCCAACCCCAAAAATGATATCAAATTTCTCACATGGTCTTGAGGATGGTAAACAGCCCCAAAACCTTGAGCCTGTGAGGTTAGCAGGTTGCCAGCCCTGTCCATATATGGTGTACTGTCCAAAGCAGCTAAAAGCATCTCGTCAGTTTCACTCCTCTCCTCAACGATCCCTTCTGGTCTCTCCTGAAACATTTGTCATCACATACAGCCATGTGCACCACTCACACATACACATAAATGTATACACACTCAAGCTCAGAAGCATGCACACACGTGCACACACACACACACACACACATTCACACACACGCATGCATGCACATGTACACACATGGGAACAGATAACAACATTTACAAAACCCCATACATACATGGGACAGGACAGCCTGGTGGTTACAGTGATGTATTCATGATCTGCTGACCCGGGTTCGATTCTCATTCGAAAGGATTTTTCCTCTGGAGTTAACATCACTGCCAACTCCACTCTCCCCAAAAGTCCTTCGGATGAGACTATAAGCCGAGATTCCATGTGCAAATACACGCAGAACATCTTGCGCACATATTTAAACCCGTTCCGCTTTTTGGAAGAGTAGGCCATTGTGTGTGCTGGTGGGAATGGATGACAAAATTTACAAAACTGCATACACACAGGGACTGGATGAAAACAGCACATGAGTACTTATTCCATTATCCTTGAAAATAAACGAATAATTTTTATTTTAACGTGTTAAAAAAAAAAGCACATTGGTGCTTATTCCATTATCCTTAGAATAGAAGAATAAAACAAAAATGAATAACAAAAAAGCCACACACACATGCACGTGCATGCATACACAAACACATACACAAACACACACACACATACACAAGCTTGCATGCGCATGCATACACACATACACACATTGTATAAATGAAATAAAACCTCAAGTTATATATAGAACATAATCATCATTTTACTTGTACATGTACACGTATCCTTGATCTCCAAGACAATCTTCCAACTTGCTAATCAAAAAAGCATATTAAGGTGCTATCATTACATAAAATGTAGAAACTCTACTGTGACCTTGACAATATACGTATAAACATATACAAGCAGTTTGGGGGGGGGGGGGGGGGGGGGGGCGGACAGCACAGACAGACAGAGACACAGACAGAGAGAGAGAGAGAGAGAGAGAGAGAGAGAGAGACTCAGAGCCAGACAGAGAGAGAGACTCAGAGACAGAGAACTCGAACTCAAAAGATTTATTCACAAAAAGACCATTGGCCCATACATGAAGGGGCGTTGCTGAGCTGCTTAGTATTTTAGTGAGAAAAATAAGGAAGCACAAAAAACCAAAGAAGCCTTGAAGGAAGGGGGTAGTGACATCGTTGACGAGTTACACCACTTGCTCAACCTGTTCTGGACAACTGGGGAGGTGCCAGCAGAATAAAAGAAGGGCCTGCTTGTGAAGCTCCCCAAGCACGGCGACCTCTCCCAGTGTGGAAAGTGGCGAGGTATCACCCTGTTGTCCATCCCCAGCAAAGTCCTCACAAAAGTCATCCTGGACCGAATGAAAGATGCTCTCGACAAGACTCTTCGAGATGAACAGGCAGGCTTCAGAAAAGAACGTTCCTGTACCGACCAGATTGCGACCCTCAGAATCATCGTGGAACAGTCCATAGAATGGCAGTCACCTCTCTATGCCTGCTTCATCGATTTTGAGAAGGCTTTTGACAGCGTGGACAGACAAGCAATCTGGAACATCCTTCTCCACTATGGTGTGCCACCAGAGTTTGTCAACATCATAAGACAACTTTACGAAGGATTCTCCTGCCAGGTCATCCACGGTGGAAGACTCTCTGACAGCTTCGGGATCTCTTCCGGCGTCAGACAGGGCTGCTTGTTGTCTCCACTCTTCTTCCTTGTGGTGCTGGACTGGGTGACAAGGACGGCCTACGCAAGTTCAGGGAAAGGTATCCAATGGACCCTCATGACAAAGCTGGAAGATCTCGATTTTGCCGATGACCTGGTTCTGCTATCCCACCGCCTGCAGCACATCCAAAGCAAAGTCACTGCCCTAGATACCACAGCTAGACGTGTTGGCCTCAGGATCAGTCAAGAGAAGACCAAGCTACTGCGTACCAACAACCAGCAAGAGGCTCCTGTCACCATCTCTGGGAAAGCAGTAGAGGATGTCAGTGAATTTGTGTACCTGGGCAGTAAGATCAGCCAGACAGGAGGCACAGACGAAGACATCAAGGCAAGAATAAAGAAAGCACGCCAAGCATTTGCCATCTTGAAACCCGTATGGAGAACAAATGCGATCTCCACAACCACCAAGCTCAGGATCTTCAACTCCAACGTGAAGTCTGTGCTTCTCTACGGGTCAGAAACTTGGCGGGTCATCAACACCAGCTCCTCCAAGATCCAGACCTTCATCAACGGATGTCTCCGGCAGATCCTTCATTTCAGATGGTTTGACAGAGTGCCAAGTACCGACCTGTGGATGAGGGCGAACCAACAGCCTATGGAAGTCCAAGTAAGGCGGCAAAAGTGGCGTTGGGTCGGCCACACCCTATGGAAGGAGCCTTGCAACATCACAAGACAAGCGCTCAAGTGGAACCCGCAGGGGAAAAGGAAGAGAGGGCGCCCCAAACAGACCTAGAGGAGAGGCCTGCATAGTGAGCTGAGAGACTCCAGCCTGACATGGGAAGAGGCCAAGACCCTTGCTAGTGACAGGAGAAGGTGGAGGGACGCTGTTGAGGCCCTATGCTCTGCTAGGAGCTATAAGGAATAAGAAGAAGAAGACAAAAAACCAAAACAGAAAAAGAAAAAAAAAACCAACAAAAATCAAAACACCAAAATGTTATTGTATAACCATAACCACCACACAAAAAATCAGTTACAAACTATATGACTTAAGTAACCAAGATATCTCTTATTCTAAAGGCTTTACACAAATATAAAGCAAGGCTGCGCACAATCTCAGGGTGGCTAGATGCCATGAGTAGACAGAATCTAAATAAATTAGGCTGTCTACTATACTTTACCGGAATGTAATTCTGTCTTACATCTTCTAATGCTGGACAGCACAGCACAAACTGCACTTCATCTTCCACTGTTTGCTTACATAATGGGCATAGCAACCTGAGGTCATCATCATCATATTCTATATATCTAAATTTATGAACATTTATGTCTGATACACCAAGTCTAAACTTAGACATAATTCTTTTCAAATGTATGTCCATATCAAGCTTTAGATAAGGTTTGACATCATGTGAGCCCATAAACTGTCTGTACATTTGAAATCTTTCACTGTTTTGTATATGACCACTCCACTGCTGCCAATGGCAGTCAATCAATCTTTGCCTGAAAACGTTCATAAACTCTCTACAATTTCTGACACCTTGATTGAGCCAAACAAACCCAAAGCCAAGTTCACATAAACAGGTACGTATTTGTGAAGCCCAGGTGCTTTTCCCCTTGACATCTAGATCATAAAGCATCTTGTAAGACTTAAAAGGTAACCTGCACTCGTCCATATCCAGAATCTTAATCCAATATCTAATGCATCTTACAGCAGCATTAACAGAGAGAGGATATCTATTGGTTTCACTATAAACAAGATCAGTAGGTGTACATCTATCTAAGCCTAAAAACTGCTTTAAAGCAAAGAGGTGTACTGATTCACAATGTGTTACAGCTGCATCCAGTCCCCAAATTTCCTCGCCATATAACACAGTGGGTTGTATTTGTGCATCAAATATCTTAATCAACAAGTCAAAGGCATTATTATTCAATAATCGTAATTTTTTCAAAACAATTAACAAGCTTCTTGTACCTCGACTTATCAGATCTTTACATGCAGTGGTGAAACTAAGCTTTGTAGAAAAACAGATTCCTAAATATTTATATACATTAATCGCAGGCATGACTTTTCCACTGTACATCCATTTTTCGTAAGCAGCTAAATAACCACCTTTTCTGAATACAAAAATATTACTCTTATTCAGATTAACCTTAAGATCAAGTGCTGTTGCAGCACTGCTTAAGCTATTCAACTGCTACTGTAAGCCTACAACAGTTTCAGATAGCAGGATGACATCATCAGCAAGCAGAAGAATAAACAATTCTGTGAGATCTTGGGGGGAAGTGGCACCATGTTTACCATTATTAATGACTTCATTGGCTAACTCATTAATAAAAACAGAAAACAAAAGACGGCTACATACATCACCCTGTTTGACTCCAGTGGTGCAGTATATTATGTCCGTCAGCTTAGATCCACATCTTATTCTGCTTTTGACATTCTGATACATAGCTCTCAAACAATGTAATAGTTTACCCTTCACACCATTTTTCAGGAGAATAGGCCATAACAAGTTTCTATTAACAGAATCAAATGCTTTTTCAAAGTCAATAAATGCTACATAGAGCTTACGGTCATAAGCAAACTGTTTCTGGATAAATGCAAGTAGAGTAAACATATGATCTATAGTGGAATGTATGTATGTTTGTCCGTCGTGTCTGACAATGACCTCCAAAACAGCAGAGGAGGCAGCTGCTGTTTTGGAAATTGGGCAGAAATTTGATTATAGTGGAGATGCCTTGCCCACAGTACATCCCCACTCTCTCGGCCTAGTGGGCCTAAGGACAGTCAGCGTTGGAGATGTTCTCCAAAGGCCAACCAGCCCCCAGGGCTGCAGCACATAAGGACTGTGCGAGTCAAGCCTCCTAGTCAGAGTCACAGTCGATCACTAAAGACTAAGCTGTAAAGTGGAATTCCATGAGTGGGAAAGCCACTGGTCATACAGCCTCTCACTTTGCTGTTGCCCCAAGCGTCAACGGTTTAATCAAGAATTGTGATAAAGCCCAGGTGCTGACGGCACTATAGTGGAATACCCTCTCTTAAAACCAGCTTGGTGTTCACCTGTAATGTTGTTTTTCTTAACCCATTCCTGTAACCTATTATTAATGATGGAACTGTACAGCTTACTACTTATATCACTAAGAGAGATTCCCCTGTAGTTATTAGGGTTGTCAACGTCGCCTTTTTTGTGAAATGTTAGAATGATAGATTCAGTCCAGTTATCTGGAAAAAGACCATTATCAAAGATTTTGTTGAATAATTTTAGCAGAAAAAGTACAACATTTTCACCTCTCAGAAACAGAGAGAGAAAGAGAGACTCAGAGAGAGAGAGTGAGAGGCAGACAGACAGACAGAGACTCAGAGACAGACAGACAGAGACAGAGAAAGAGAAATTCAGAACTTGAAATGCTTTAATGTCCATTGGTTTTCAACCATCAGTTATCCCCTCTTCATAATATTGTATTAAATGTGCACAATGAATTCTGCTTACCTGTAAAAAACAATAAATAACTAAAAACAAAAACAAAAAGATGGAGAAGGGTGGTTGTTAAGTCATTCATGGCACCTCTACCACAGGGAAGACTACGGGATATGCAACATGATAATGAAAATGAATAATGTAATAATGTATATGGATAAGACAACGTCTCTTTCTTGCTCTTCTTTGATTGGGCGTAAAGGCTTCACATCTGTTATACAGTGTCTTTTCCTCCTTTCAATTTCTTTTTCACCCATGTGTGTGTGTGTGTGTGTGTGTGTGTGTGTGTGGTGTGGTGTGGTGTGGTGTGGTGTGGTGTGGTGTGGTGTGGTGAGGTGTGGTGTGGTGTGGTGTGGTGTGGTGTGGTATTGTATGGTGGTGTGTGTGTCTGTGTGTGTGTGGTGTGGTGTGGTATTGTATGGTGGTGTGTGTGTGTGTATCTGTGGGTGTGTGTCTGTGGGTGTGTGTCTGTGTGTGTGTCTGTGTGTGTGTGTCTGTGTGTGTGTGTGCACCTGTGTGTGTAGCTGCCGCTTGCTTCATATGACTTGCTAAGCACTAAACTGTTACATTACTCTTCAGAAAAGATTATCTATCACTTACTTCTGTTCTCAGTGAAGTGGGCCTCTGGTGTTGTGGCGATGTAGACAAACTTGTTTCTGTGAGACCTCCATGGACTCCAAAAACTTTCTCTGAAACCCAAGGGCTGATATGCTGTTCCCTAGCCCTATACATAGTCAAGTAAGTTTTGCCCAAAACCTGGCAAACCATTCCACTTTCCCTTTTCTTGTATGAAAGTTCAAGACATCTGATTGCTTCCTCAAACTTTTTTTCATACTGAAAGTGACGGCCACACTCACGAAGAACATAGAAATCTTCCTTTCCAGCTTTTGTCTGAAGAACTTTGTCATAATACTCATTTTCATTGTACTCTTCATACAGCCTTTCAATCTTCTCTTTTTCAATTTGTTCACATACAGTACAAAAACTTTTCAGGTAACTAATGAGTCTAGCCAACTCTAACATAGCCCGCGCTTTGTATGCTTCATTGGGGCAGTTTGTAACAACATCCTTCAGTAACGTAAGCGCCCGTTCTGCAAGTTGCGAAGGAGCCAAACTAGAATGTTCTGAGTATGCATACAGACTGAAATTTCTGCGAATAGCGAGAGCAAGATCATATTTCCAAAGGTAAATATCTGTGTTGGGGCAAGTGTCTATAGCTGTTTGAAACAGATCCACAGCCTTCAGAAATCCTCTAGGCCCAATACAAATTTGCAGATATCCCTTCTCTGATTCTGCCACAGCCCAAAGATAATGAAACTCTGGCAGCTCGCGCAGAGCTTGTAAGGCATCCATGGTTGAATAACATTCTTGATGACGACTAAACTCCCACTGAAGCACAGCTTTCAGTGTCAGAAAGATAATGGATTTGTTTGCGTCTGTGTCCCAGGCTTCACAGAACTTCAAGGCACCCTGTTTGTCACCAAGAAGAAACTTAAAGAAGATTATGAAGTTGCAGCACCGTATTTCTTCTAAGCGATACTGATGCTGGCCTTCTACCTGTTCTTCTTCTTGCCTGTGGAGTAAAGTTTTTACATGTTCAGGATTGTGAAGTTCAGAGTATTCAGACTTCAATGAAAACAGATTGGGAAAGGCCAACAGGTCCTCATAAAACTCTTTCTGTGGCTGGTCTTGTTCTGTTTGTAAACTCTGCCATTGCTGATCACCTGAAGAACACAATGAAAACAAGAACTTCACATTTCTAAGAACAAAATGTACACTGATTCCTGACTCTAAGCTCAAGAAGTGTGTGTGTGTGTGTGTGTGTGTGTGTGTGTGTGTGTGTGTGTGTGTGTGTGTGTGTGTGTGTGTGTGTGTGTGTGTGTGTGTGTGTGTGTGTGTGAGTGTGTGTGTGTGTGAGTATGTGTGTGTGTGTGTGTGTGTGTGAGTGTGTATGTGTGTGTGTGTGTGAGTGTGTGTGTGTGTGAGTGTGTGTGTGTGAGTGTGTGTGTGTGTGTGTGTGAGTGTACCTGTCTGTGTGTGTATGTATGAGTGTAGTGTGTAATGATAACAGCAATGATAATAATGATGATTTATTTGGTTTTTGCAGGCCATATGACCCATATGAACAAGAGAATAAGCAGATATATCATAAGCAAATAACGTTACATAATAATAAACTTTTAGTGCAGTATATAAGCATGTACTAACATAAGATATTCAATATATTCATTTTATTAATGAATAAACCTTATTTAAACCAATATATTCATGTCATGTCGGAAAATGGTGAAATAACAAGGAGTATACAAAAAATAATTTTCAAAATGTGTGTGTGTGCGCGCACACGTGCATGCACATGTGTGTGTGTGTGTCTGTCTGCCTGTCTGTCTGTCTGTCTGTCTGTGTCAGCATCAGTGTGCTCATGTGCACATACATGTGTGTATATTGTGCACACATGTGCATATGTGTGCATTACTCCATATATATACACAAAGACATATCAATTTTGATCCCAGACTTCACCAAAATATGGAGAGAAAAAATCAAAATATTGGTAAATAATCTAGTCCTTGGATTTTACAATAAGAGTGCTCTGATCTTGTCAGTGTTATTCCCCCTTCATGTGATAATGAAAGTGTCTGATAACTTGATTTGACTCTTTTTCTGTATGCTAGTTCAAGAAAACAATGAGATTAGATTTGTTTTAAAGACTGATTTTGCTGGTGTGATTGCTTTTTTTTTTTTTTTTTTTTTTTTTTTTTTTTTTTGAGGGGGGTGGGAACATAGAATGAATTAAAATGCACTGCTAATTAACACCCTTGCTGGTGTGACATTCACTGATTCAGTAATTCACATATATATATATTTATATGTATGTATGTGTGTGTGTATGTGTGTGTGTGTGTGTGTGTGTGTGTGTGTGTGTGTGTGTGTGTGTGTGTGTGTGTGTGTGATCCTCATTGCATGTTCACAAGATTTTGAGCAAGCACAGACCTGGCTGTGTGTGTGCATGTCTGTGTGTGTCTGTGTGTAAGTGCATGCATGTGTGTGTGCGTGCATGCATGTGTGCATATATGCATGCATGCTTGTGTGTGCATGAGAGAGAATTAGAGCAAGAGAGATTGTAGTACAAAAGTGAAGGCAGCAAAATCACAGTCACACACACACACACACACAAGGGGATGGGATATTCTTGTGGTTAGAAGATTGCGCTCGCATTCTGATGACCCAGGTTGGAATCCCATTCAAGGGGATTTTTCCCCTGGAGTTAACATCAGTGCCGACTCCACTATCCCCAAAAGTCTTTCGGATGAGGCTAAACCGAGGCCCCATGAGCAAACGCGCGCAGAACATCTTGCGCACACATTAAATCCTGTTCTGCTTTTCAAAAGAGAAGGCCAGTGTGTGCCAGTGTGAACAGCTGACAAAATTTACAAAACCACATACACACAAGGACTGGATGTAAAAAAGCACATGAGTGCTTGTTCCATTATCCCTAATATAAAAGAATAAACAAACACACACACACATTTCATGATACATTTCTGTTTTCTAGTCAGACCTGAACATGTGAATATATATTGATGCAGGGCTTTCTTTATGAGTGTTCTTCCTTTTTTCTGTTTTTTTGGTGGGGGGTTGGAGGGGGGGGGGGGGTGGAGTGCCTCAGCTAGAGCTACAAGGCTCACCAATGGTGAGATTTTGCATACTATCATTACTCTGTGACCATTTCTACCCACCATGAAGGTAGCCACAGTCCAACTCCAGGGATGGAGGGTTTTCATTGAATTCCAATTATTTTACTTTAATGAGAAAGGAAGCTCATATCCCTTCAACTCCTTTTAAATCAGAGTATGGCTGCCTAGTGTAAGGCCTGGTACTTGAAAATAATCATGCATGCAAACTTTTCACCCTGTGGAAACTATGCTAGTCTCACATTACAATGATTCCGTGGTATGATGAGTGACACAGAGTGCATAATCATATTATGGATGCCCCCCCCCCCCCCCCCTCCCCCACCCTACCCAAGCCACGTATCAAGCAGGGGAACGCCCAACAATAACAACTGGCTGATACAAGTAAGAGTTGGAGGCACTGAACCCCACTCCCTCTGATTACTCGAAATCCCACGATCTGGTCCCTGAGGTAGTTGACTTCCTTGATGCTGAACAATGGATTCAGAATAATAAGACATAAACCCTATCACCATGATACTTCACAACAAAGTTGTCCTGTCATGATTGTGACTAGACCTATTACCTTCGCTGTAATGGTTGGAGGGTCGAGCCCGGTGATCCATCCTGACAGCCAAATCTTCCACTTCAGGAGCAGCATCGGTGATAGAGTTCCTGATATTCTGTCAGATAGGGCCTACATCAACACTGGCCTGAACATACAGGGTTAAGCAGAACAAAACTCTACGTTTTCATTGCGCTTTTGTGGTGCTTCTGTCCGTCCACATACATGTAGAATAGGCCTAGGGCCTAGGACTATCTCAGAAAACAACTCTACACAATTCCCAGAATCGAAAATAGCGGTTACTCTATTGGTTCAGCTCTTGGCAGATTGCCCCGGGCCCGCCCCATTGCCCCGCATGTTTGTCTCTCCTATCAAGACTGCACTGTCTGTGGTGTTTTGGCGACGTGCTGCATATCATGTGAGGGTGACTGTGTGTGAGTGTGTGTGTGGTGTTGAGCACCCAAAGACTGCAGTTCTCCGAAACAAACTCCTCTACAAAGAACACATTTGAAATGACGAACTGCCTCACTTTCACTCTTTCTCGAGATTCCACATGAAAGGGAGGCAACAGACATACCCCCAGTGCTTAAAATTGTGGCAAAATAGTGTTTGCCCAAACCTTACGACAAGGTGCACAAACTGTAGAAAATAAGAATATACAGGCCCAGCTCTCAGCTCTGCACTCTTCCCTGCCATCGTGTCTATAATGAGTAGAAGCCTAATGATCAAAAATACAATAAGCTATGCATCTGTTCCACCGACACTGGCTGGATATGGAAGAAAACTGTCAAAACCTTGCAAAAAGAACCTGCTGTACATAGTACTGTTAAACTCCCATGTACATGTACTAGGCCCTATCTAAAGGGCTAATGCTGCATATAACTAGGGTACAGATACCTTTTCGAAAGTTTCAGGGGAAGTACTGCACAAGAAACATGCATTTTGCTAGGATTTCTGGGGTGGGGTATTATACTGCCCCAGCGTTCAACGTCTTCATTTAGATTTATTTTCTCACTCTTTTTTTATCTTTAGAAATATTGCCATCACTATGACATTGTTGTTTCCAAAACTATTCTACTGGGAAGTAACTTCCCTTTTTTTTTTTGAACTTCTGGACAGATAGCTTCTTATAGACTGATGTTTTAACATCCTAACAAATTATTCTCACATACATGCTTAACAATAATGGGAGAGAATCAATCTGTGAAAGGTGTTCAACCATTATTCATTCAAACATTGCTTTCTTTTGAGTGATCTATATTATTCTGTTTTTGTCATGAAATGCACATACTTTAACAGATTTTTTCAGGATGTATCTACTTTCCTATCTGTACAGTCTCAGTTTATGAAGGTTTTGACTCTGGGAATGCAGTTCCCTAGAGGGTAAAAGTGTGAGAGGGAAGAGGAGGGAGGTAGAAAGTAGCTAAGTACGTGGACATCATATTTCAGACCTTTTCACATGGTAAGGTACATCACAGTATCATGGGCAACTCTTATTTTCAATGTTGATGGAATAGACCCAAACACATTCCAGTCTTCTTGTCCTTCCTAAGTATGAGCACTAATGTACATTGCATCATCAAAAATCTCTTTGGGAAAAGACTCTACATTGATGACAGCGAGAAGGAAGGGAGGCAGTAAGGATGGAGGTAGAGAGGGACAGTGAAGGAGCAATATCCAGGATTTGAGGACCTTTACTAAATCTCATGTAACTGTCTAGGCTGAAAGGTAATTCCACCAAAGAGCATGGTAGGGGGGGGGGGGGGGGGGTTGTTTTTACCATGCTCTTAGGTTTTGGTTTTCAAATGTGCATGGAAAATAGAAGTATTACTTGCTGTTTCTAGTTAAAGGTTCTAGAAAAGACTACTCATCGCTGAATATCTTGAAGTTGAAGCCGTTCCTTTGATAATGTTGGTGGCTGGTTGGGTTTACTGCTAAATTGAGTTTGAACTCACCTGCCCAGTGTCATGCTTTCTTTGAAAATGTCACTGTTGGGGCCAGACTACCCCATTTGTCTACAGTCAAGTGTCCCACTGCAGGGTGTGGAGCATATTAGTTTGGTCTTTTTTTTATATTGCTCACTTTTGATTCTACATTTAGGACCCAATCACTTAAATAGTCAGAACACATATAAAGGAAACCTGGAAGGAAAAAATGAAATACACCTTGCTAAAAAACATTCCTGATCCAGACAAAGAGAAAATATTGTCAAACATTTACTGGATGATTGAGTCACATATCTGTTAAGTTACATAATCCTTTGTGGTGTACCATCCTTTTTTTTTTTAGGTGGGGGTGGAGAAAAAAGGTCAGCTTTCATCAATATTCATTTAAAAAAAAAATTTTTTTAAAAGACAAATTGAAGTGGGCAGTACACAAAGTTTTAGGTATTACAGTATACAATCTCTCATGGACAGCCAAAAGGTGAATGGGTTTTTAACATGTATGCATGTTCTGCATGCATTCACACTTGGGGCCTTGGTTTAGAGTTTTATCCAAAGGACTTTTGGGGGAGTCTAATCTGAAGGACTTTTGTGACAGTGGAGTCAGTACTAATGTTAACTCCATGGTAACATTCCCAAAAAACAGGCACCTCTGTGGTGACTTGATCCCAGACCATCAGATCATGAGCACAAGGCTCTGACCACTAAGCTTTTCTGCCCCCTGCTGGTCATCAATCAATAATAAATTAATTGCTCTACACTCTTTGACACTGCCAGTGTAAATACTTTGAAATCTCTTGTCAGCAACTAAAAATGAGTGCTCAAGATAGATCTAAGATCCTCAAGTTTACTTGAATCTGACTGCACAAATGTTCATCCATTGAAAGTTTTGGTATGGGTCACTGAATTTTTGTTGAAATCTGGGGATACAAATGGAATTTTGACCTTAAGGTTGGAGTACACCCAGACAAGATTTTGTGCATGAACATTCCTTTATTTTGTAGCAAACAAGAATTGCATGATCAATTTTAGTATGTGTGCAAATAATCAGCCAGGATGTCTGCCGGGATTGCTTTTTAAACGGTGGTTTCATTATGTCTCTGGATGTGATGTCTAAACACACCAGTATGTATGTGTTTAATTATTTCATGTCTTCATTCTCCATTCTTACTGGCATGTGGTGAATCTTTTTCTTCTTCAAAAAGGGTTAAATGGTTTAACCCTCTTGCATTTGGATTTTCTAAGGCAAAACTTTTCCTAGTTTTCAGATCCTTTTTACTTAATTTAACCTCAAAATGGTAAGTTTGAATGTAAGTGGTGTCAG
This sequence comes from Rapana venosa, assembly GCA_028751875.1. Taxonomy (NCBI): domain Eukaryota; kingdom Metazoa; phylum Mollusca; class Gastropoda; order Neogastropoda; family Muricidae; genus Rapana; species Rapana venosa. The sequence continues at coordinate 60,517,381 of CM054135.1, forward strand.
CATCTCAAAACTTTACTGGAAGTTAACTGGACCATGATAAGAAATCACCACCAACTTTTACAGTTTTTCCATAGATGACCATGACATCAGCTTGTGATGGAAATGCACTGTTGTGTGCCCCTGTCTGCTCCCATTGAGGACTCTAGTGTGCTGTTGATGTCCCGAGTACTGCTATCTGCTCATATTACAAATTTTTTAATGCAAGAGGGTTACTGTGCAAGCAACATTGCATATCCACAGAAAAGGGAGGGAAATTGGAGTCTACACAAGTGTTGGCTCTAAAGCTAAGGAGAGTCTCTTCCAACCTGGCTGCTGTGAATGGAATTTAGACTTGTGATCCTTGGATTAAAAATGTCAAATGCTTTGCAAAGATCTTCCACTCCCCTGGATCAGGAGTGAACTCAGTAGTCACATCTCCACACCACATTAATGTGGGCTATGGGATTAGGATGTGGGGAAGGGTGTACAGGTGTGGATGACCAGCACAATAACAAAACTAGTTCTTGGCATCCTCTACCAAGAGGGGTTGTAGACTACACTAGTCATGAGATGCTCTGCAGTTGGAATGTGTTGGCAGAGATCGGCAGGCAGACTTACTGCAGTCACAAGCACAAGAGAAGACGGCATTACATATCCCACCCAATATAGGACACACAGCCGAAGTGTCAAATGTTCTATCCACTCAGGCAACTGTCATTGGCGGTATGGGTGGTGTCCTGCACGCTAGACACGGGGGACAGGATAGCCTAGTGGTCAGAACATGGCGCTCGCAATCTGACGACCCAGGTTCAATTCCCCTTCAAGGGGATATTTTCCCCTGGAGTTAACATCAGTGCAGACTCCACTCTCCCCAAAAGTCCTTCGGATGAAACTATAAACCAAGGCCCTGTGTGAGAACGCACGCAGAACATCTTGCGCACACGTTAAATCCTGTTCCGCTTTTTGTAAGAGTAGGCCATTGTGTACCGGTGGAAGAGATGACAGAATTGACAAAACCGCCTACACACGGGGACTGGATGTAAAAAAAGCACATGAGTGCTTATTTCATTATCCTCGATATAAAAGGATAAAAAATAAAAATAAATGAAAATAAATAGATCATAGATGTCTAGCACATCATGTTAGATCAAGAACCATTTCAATACATTTTATCATATTGTATGGCTAGTAGCTTCATGCACCCCTTACATTTATAACTGGTCTCTTGTGGACTGCTGGCTATGTGCTGTGGTTATGGTTACATATAATAGGCAAATCTAGGTAGGTAGAGGAGGAATAGTAACACCCAGAGGGTGTAGAATGTAAGCAAGAAGGAAAAAAGAGCAACAGAGATCATAGGTGCACATATAAATATTTATGCTATCCTACAGTGTAATGGTTTGGAAGATATGGTTGGTATGGTAATGTGTGATATGACATGGCATTATTTGGCATGGAATGGTAAGGTAGGGTAGAGTATATAAGATTTTACGGTTTGAGCCACCACCAAGATGCCTGTTGAAAGGGGTTTATTCCCTGGAGTTAACATCAGTGCCGACTCCACTGTCCCCTTTGGATGAGACTATAAACCAAGGTCCTGTGTGTGAATGCATGCAGAACATCTTGTGCACACATTAAAGCCTGTTCCACCTTTTGGAAGAATAATCCATTTGTGCTAGTGGGAATGGATGACAAAATTTAAAAACTGCATGTGCACAGGGACTGGATACATACAAAAGAACTTTAGTGCTTATTCCATCATCCTTGCAATTAAAAAGAAAAACAGAAAAGAAAAGAGTATGGTATGGCTCTTGTAAAGAGGAGGAAGCTGGTTTGGTTTGATCATGTCACATGTAACAGCTATCTTGCAAGGACTGCCCTACAGGGGACACTTGAGGGAGGAAGACTTATGGGCAGACAGACGAAGAACTGGATGCAGAACAAAAAAACTGGACTGGCCTTGATGCTATTGCTGCAAAAGGCCAAAATCAAATCAGCCTGAAGTAAATTAACCAATGTGTTCCCCCTGATAACGACCAGCTTGGTCAAGGGACTATTGTTGTTGATGGTATGGACCAAAATGGTATTCTTTTCAAAACAGACTTAAATGTGAAATTTATGCTGCCCTTCCCAGTGAGAGTGCATTACCATACTGTAGTGCCATCACTGAGCAGTCTTCTTTTCTTTTTTTTTTGAGGCGATGTTTACTTGCTTATGAGTAAGCCTTTTTCTACAGAATTCTGCCTGAGACACTTATTGCTGGCATGGATTTTTTCTTGTACTAGATGCACACAGTATACAGAACCTTGGTTCACTGTCTCATTTAAAAAAACGACTAGCACTAGTTTCCATCAAACCTCGAATCATCAACAGTATTATTCTGAAGAGACATGTTACTCAATGCACCCTCATCATGTGGATTGACAAAATATTGTTGTATGCCCACAGGTAAACACCAGATCATCATAGTGACTGGATACTGAACAATGAAGAATAGATTTTCAGCCTGAAATTAATCCATGCATTTCTGTGTATAACAAGTGTAGTAACTGATCATGAAACAGCATCTTTCAGAACTCATCTCCGATTTATTAATGTACAAATGGTTTTCAGTATGCAGGTGATAGGCAACAAGTCTCATCTACTCTTGTGCCAATCTTTCCTTTCTATGGTTGGTAAAGACCGCATGTTTAACACACGTAAGTTCATATCAAGATTTTATAAAAATTATTCCAGACCTGAGAGGAGAAAAACTGTCAGTGTTGTTTTATCACATTTATTTTATTGCAAATTATTAGGAATGGATTTTCAATTCTTTTTCTTTCCTTAGTAATTGTTTTTCACCCTTCATATTCTTCTTGCCCAGTCATTCTAATAAACAGCAACAATCAATAACATTCTAAGTATGTACAGTGTTTACTATACACAACATACAAATTCACTGAACAACATACAAGACCTGCAATGGGCAGATATTCAAAACAAAAAGCACAAACAAAACTACAGCACAACAAAAGTGTCATTCAACAACAAAGGCCTAAATACAAATAAATATTCAAATTATTTCAGTACAAATGTAAACATCATTCAATGAAATAAGCAAAACCAGCAAAATTAATTAAATTTTTGAAAGAAAATGTACTCAAATACCACAATCAAAACAAACATTTTTTTTAACATTTTACTTTACAAGAGAGGAAAAAAACTGGACATAACAACATACTGAACCAAATATTGCTGAAAATAGTTCTCAACACATTCCTGTGACTGTAGATCTACCAACACGCACTATATATAAATAGTTACACACTTCCTCCAACTTTTGACAGAACTGTCACACTTCTGAATCTTCTGTGGTATTATTCTATTAATACAAAGACGGGCGGAGGGGAGCAAGTTTTACCATGGTACAGACATTTTATTGAGGATTGGGGAGGCACTATGAGGGGAAAAAATCACAGTCACATTCGTTACCATTCTTCCACAGCACAGTACAAAAGCAGACAGCCTATAAAACCAAAGATGAAATACTGAAATATCTCTCACTATTCCCTACAGCCCTCAAATTATGTTCCAATAACAAAATATACAAACATTCATAAAAATATATTTAAAAAATGATAAAAAAGTGATTTTTTGTCTTGTTAATTGTAGGTTTTGGTAAGTTGTAGTAAAGTTTTTAACAATGCATTTTCTACCAATTAACTATTCTTAACTATTAACTATATTTGGTACAATTTCTACCATTTAACACTACCGAGTTTGCACTTTTGCATTACAAAATTCATTGCTGTCATCAACTGAACATAAACATTCATGGTCAGTAATCAAGAGACTGAGTAAATGAGTGAAAGAGACCAAGTCAGGTAAATATGCATTAACATAAAAAGAAAACTGTAAGCTGATGATAGGTCATTTCTGATACATCCATATATCTTGCTTTGGAGCCCAGCTAATTACTGCTGAACATACGCAGACTGAGAACATGAAGAAAAGCTGAAAAAGAAGCACAAAGTACAGCATACTAGTTGTTGTTGTTGTGCGTTCCCCAGCTTTACACCCTGGGGGTCACCCAGAACATGCACTCTGACTCACTCATCCCACCTGGGAATCACTGTGAGATAGGAAGTACACCGGGTGAGAAGTTTGCATGTATGACTCTTTTCAAGTACCTCGCCACATAGGCAGCCATACTCCGACTTCAGAGGATTTTTTCTCCTTATAAGGAGAGTGCAGGTTGTTATGTTAAGAGCTTGTCATGGCTGAAGGCAATCTCAACACAACATTTTAAACATAACAACATTTTAATGTAGGCCTTGGCAATTAGCTGACATCAATAACTGACACAGCTTTTGGCCTGGGCCAGCAGCATACTAGTAAATTAACATATGCATTAGGAACAAACACATTACAAATAAAACTCGGGTAGGCTCCTAGACAAGGCAACCATTTTCCATCAAAGAACAGGGAAAACAACCAAAAAGAACCAAAAAATCCCCCAAATATAAAGAGTGCAATAATACTGAAGGTAAAAAAAATATATTTTTAAAAAACACAACAGAAGACGTCAACCAAAACAAAAACAACAAAAATTAAAATAAGTCATTCAAATGAAAATAAAACTGAAAAGTAATTCCAAGCCCTAGGAGCAAAAAATAAAAACCACAGAGAGAGAGAGAGAGAGAGAGAGAGAGAGAGAGAGAGAGAGAGAGAGAAACTCGAAATGTTTATTGAAAGTAAATGGGTAAACACAGAGAGAGAGAGAGACGAGAGAGAGAGAGAGAGAGAGAGAGAAAGCCAAATCAATAGATGCTTATCAAGAATTTTGTCAAAAAATACTAATGATTGAATCAGTCTAGCAAAACTATCGCAGAAAATAAGCAACCGAAACAATTACAACAAAAAATACCCTAAACAAACAAAGAAGGAAAAGAAAACAAAAAGGCAACAGAAAAGAAAGAAAAAGGCAAAAAAGTGAATTTTTTTATAAACAAAAATTTCTAGCACAGAAAGCTGAGATAATATTTACAGAAAATGCCATCAGCATATCAATGGCTAAAGAGTAATGGGGGGGGGGGGGGGGGGGTTACTGACACTGTGTACCTGCTTCACAGCATCTGTAATTTTTTTTTAAATTGTTTAAATTAATGTGGAGATTTTACTGAACTCTTCAGTCAGAGGAATCACAAAGGATATATTTTACTTACAGCCAAAATCTTCCAGATAGTTATACTTTTCAACAGCTTTTCATCGTGCTGTTTGTTAAGATGATCTAAAGGATATTTTACAATCAGAAAATACAACACAAGCCAAAAATGCACATCCAAAGGCATGACTGTTGTTAAAATGTCAACAGTCTTCCAAAGATGAAAAAAAAAGGTTTGTTTTCTCAATACATCAAAAAATAGATATGTAAAATCAAACTGTTATCAGAAACACTTTTTTTTTTAAAGTACACAGCAAAGAACTGTTTCCTATCACCACTTTGTCATTGATGTTTCATTTTTAAGCTCCCTTTGTCTTCAGATTTATTTAAAGTATTAGGGGGGGTTTTGTGGTCAACTCAAAAGAACATTACAATTTCGCCCTACAAACACACAAAATATGCTCAAATTTCTGTTTGAAACTTAATGCTTTTCTGCTAAGACTTTCAAAACTGTCATGTGATCCTACAATAACAAAAAATACTTTCATTAGAGTTATACAATTCAATCCTGTCCTTGAGAGGGAAGAGGCAGAATAAGGGCAGAATAACTGGCTCTTTTATTTTCCATATAGTACTGAACTTTTCCTTCCTTATTTAAAAATCAAAAGGAAAACCTAAACTAAACACAAAAGAGGTGGGATGGGAGGGCTGCTATTCCCACTGAACTTCTTGGTATAAGCATAAGTTAGCTAAAAAGCTGATTTTCTACGGCCACATACAATGTTCACATCTAATTCATTACCTTCCTTGAAAATTTTGTTCCGTTACACAAAAACTGACCATAGACAGAGAAAGAAATGAAGGAGTCCTTCACAGCAGAATAATGTACAAACTCACAAGGCTGTAAATGAAATCTCAGCTGTCATGAAACACTTTGCATCTTGCTCACATGAAGCTGAACTAGCAGCAGGATCTGCCAATCACAGGTACGCAATACCCATAAGCTGGACAGAATTCTTAATAAATAATCAGGTTTAATATTTTCTGACTCTAATACAAATCTGATACAGGGTAGTCACTATATTCCTACTTATGACACACTTGAATCTTCAGATAATGACTCATTTTGCCAGCTTTACTGGTCTGTATCCAAAGTCTGCTACTGATGCAGGTCTTTTTTTTAGTTAATTAAATGACAACAAAATCCAGTGGTGGTCTTTTCTTTTCTTAATTCCAACTGGAGAACCTTTGTTGCTTTTGCCACCTTATACTGAAATTAAACCTTTTTGTAAGGATAAATAATATTCAGTTTCTTTGTAAATTCTCCATGGGGAGATATACAACAGGTGACACAACAAAAGCACCTGTTGTAATAGGTACATTATGATGGAAAAGTTTGGGACTTTTGGTTTCATTCTCAAGATGAGCTAACCAAAAAGATTTTACCTTTTAAGTTAGTGGCTGCAGAAAAATAATCCCAGCCCTCTTCAGGCAGAAGTCTTTTTACTTGAACAAACTCATCCTCGCATTTCCATCATCCCCTTAATTTGTCTTTACGACAATTTTCCTCACCAATTTATACATTACATTCTTTAGGAACTGTGTGCTTGAGACAATGTTTTGTTACAATATCTGTTCATATCTTCAGCTGCTTCAGGAGACAAGCATAAAAAAGAGAGTGGACGTGAATAGTCTGATTTGGCACTGTTTGGCAGTAAGTAGCAAATCCCCCCACAAGATTTTTTTTTTTAACAAACACAACCCCCACCCCATCCCCCCTTTTATCTGCTGAAATAAAGTAGCATTAAAGCAGTTTTTGCAGTGTAAATAAAACCAGCTAAAGAATCTGTAATAGCACCATCAGCTCACTGGTTTTCCAAATATCCAAATATTTTCTGCAAAATATAAAGAGAGAGAGAGAGAATGTCCCTAACAGAAAATTATCAGTCAGGTTACTTGTAAATCTGTATTGTTGCAGCTAGTAGAAGACTGATCACAGGTAATATCCATTTCAGTTCAAACTGAAAGCAGCCACATAAAGCACAAGCTTAGTTAAAGCAAAAACATCACCACAGTTCGATTTTGCACAAATGCATCTTGAATACAAGATTTCAAATATAGTTTCTGAGACATGGCTGTACATTAAAAATAGGCAGTGTAATTTATTTCTCAAGAAACATTATATTTAAATCGCACACATGTACATGACAGACCATAGAGTCTTCTAGATATCAAGATGGGTCATAATCAATCTATGGGAGAAAAGATATTCCAACTGAATTATCTTACTCAACTCTGACAATATCATCCAACCTTTTAAAGATCTGCTTCCTGAAAGGCAGAACATCGCCAAAAAATGTCAAATGATTCTTCTGTTATCAGAGAACTGCCAATGGAGGATGAAAAAAATCATCATCCATGTGAACCACCCCAATTAGGCCAGCAACAGAACTGTGGAGGGAAACAATGAAATCATGGACTTCCAGCACCCATTTTTGGATTCCAATTTCCAAACTGTTCCCAATCCATGGTCCAGGTGTTGTGTCGTGAAAAATATCAAAGAACGCTGGTAACCACATCTACAGGAAGTAGTCAGGGGTTCTCCTGGTGACGTGAGGTTCCCCTCGTCTGGGTGCAGGATCGAACTGAAGGCTGCAACAAAAGAGCATAAAAAAAAATTGTCATGACAGTGGATCTAAAAGTGAACCTTGCCACAAGGATTTTCTTTCTTTCCAAACCATCACGAAAAATAATGAGGTTTTTAATGCAGTCTTATCACTCCTCACACTCTTAAAAATGTTTCAAAACATTTTTCATAATAGTTATTCAGTTCACTTCAACATGACATATAATGTACTGGGGGGGGAAGAGGGGGGAAAGGTGCCTTTAGCAGTCTTCTGTACTGCTGCCCTTTTTCCCCCTGGGCGCTTTCCTAACCTGACGCCACCCTCTACTCTGTAAAAACTGCTTCTCAGATGTATGACAGTGGGGGCGGGATAGCTTTGTGCTTAGAGCCTGGCACTTGTGAACCAACAGCCTGGGATTGAGCCACCACAGAGATGCCTGTTTCAGGGAATTTTACTCTGGAGTTAACATCAGTACTGACTCCACTCCCCCAAAACTCCTTCGGGAGAGACTATAAACCAAGGTCCTGTGTGCAAATACATGTAGAACACCTTGTGTACACATTAAAACCCCTTCGGTCTTTCGAAAGAGTAGGCCATTCTATGCCAGTAGGAATGGACAACACGATTTTTTTTACACATGCACATGGGTGTCGCAAATGAACACCATCTCCAAACCCAAAGTCAGAATGCAGCTACCATAATGGTGGGTAAAAACGGTCACATGCAAAATCTCACAATTGGTGAACTTTGGGGCTCAAGCCAAAAAACAAAATTTAAAAAATGACAGCTTCTGATTCAGTTAACCTTTCATTCACAAAATGTCAATGAAGAATACACAGATGTTCATACCTGATTACTCACTTCTAAACATTAAATAAACTCAATATAATCACTTATCACAAAGAGTAAACTCACAAGGAATATTTCAAGGTATCATCTAATTCCATGAGAGCAGCTTGATTTCCACAGCGGTAACAGTAGTTGGGAGCACTGAAGATTGTCACAACATTGCGATCATGGCACCAGTTGTAGCCCTGCAACATTTAAAAAAAAAAAAAAAAAAGACATGATAACTTTATTTACCTGTTCTAATCTGAAGAATGCAGTAGGCCTACTTTGGATAATGAACACCCAGCTCGGATTCTATCTTCACCAAAGACAATAGTTGTGGACATTATTGGGTTTGGTTGTCCATGATGTACAGATGAAGATGGACAAAGATTATAACCACACAAACTTTTATTTCAGAGAACAAATTTGACAATATAGTTTAAATTACCTGATCATTCCTACTTGTGTCTTGGTCTCTCAGGCCTGGTTGATGTTATGAAAAGACTAAGTCTGAATCCCTTATCTGTTCTTCCCCATCATCAACATGCAATAAAGAATCATCCTTCTGTTTTAAGACCATTCATGATATGACCTTATGGTGACATGACATTTGTTTTTACTTCTCTCTACCCCATTTCAATTATCTATGATGGTGGCATGTTTCTGTCCTGCTCTTCAGGGTTTACAATTCCATAGGGAATTATCTACATCACTGTATGGATGAAACAACTCTATAACATCCACCTCACAAGAAGGGTTTCTTGCTTTATAGCATACTAAGGACTTGCTGGCTCTAAAATCACTAAAATAATCGTAGGTTAAGTGAGGTGTGGTAAAATAAGTATGAGCAGAATATTAACAAGAGGAAAACAACAAAGTAAAACAGAAAAATAAACAAAATGAGAAGGAAAAAACAAACAGTGCAATCATACATCTTTTCATTTAATTTACTTTCATTATCTAACCAAGTGTCAATCTCCCAAAAATTAAGATATTTTTTTTTAAACAAAGCTACTGTACACAAAGAAGTGTGAAGGCAAACAACATACTCTAGGAAAACAACAGGAAATATAACCACAAATCAAAATTCACAGCTACTGTACATATAATATCCCCCCCCCCCAACTCCAAATCCCCCACCCCTTCCTTCTCTCTAACCTCCATCACCAGTTGATGGGCACGGGAAATGAGGGTCAAGCCATTGCTATGGTTGAAGGTTTCTGAGATGTCCTGTCCAAATGTGTATCCAGCACCACGGGGCGAGATGCCCCAGCCTCCACGGTCATCTGGGTCGACCACAGCAGGTCACACATTGGGCCCTGAAAGCAGCAATAAAACAACATTTATTTCTGAAATGCAGCCCACCCATACCCTTTCCTACAGATCCAGCTTGAATTTCTTCTCTTTCATTTCCTTTTCTGATCTGATCTTATGTTTTGCTTTTCGAACCAAATGTCTTGTTTAGCAACCATAATATTCCATCAAGTCTACTCTAAACAAAATTAAATTCTGAAATGGAAGGCAACCAAAAAAGATTTCTGAAGAACAGTAAAGCTTTGTAAGACATGCAAATTCTCAGATTCTCTTTCAGAGATATCTGATACTCGTTTTTAATCTGCATTTTACAGGACAAATCTTTAAATACACAGTTCTTTAAAACATATTTTCTACTTAGTATAAATGCAAAAGAGCTTGACTTGCACATAAGCCTTGTTTTGAAGAACTCCTATCACAAATCGATGTTTTCTCATCTTTGAACATAGAATTATTCTTGGTAATTCTTGTCTCCTAGTTCATGAAGATGAAGTCGTCTGTCATGATCATACTGCACATTCAGTTAAAGACCAATTTTGGCAAACTTCAAGTTAAGTGACACATCATAACCTATGTGAATAACCCCCCTTGGTAAACAACCAACAGAAAAGGCTGTTCTGCCAAGGTTAAAATCTAAAGCTTTCATGTGTGCAGGGCCCTTAAACTCTGGTTTACCCCAATTTTTTTTCTAATGTCCCTTCTGGTGACAATAATCATCAGTGTGGTTCAAAATCTTAAAAACAATTTGCTAACATGAACATTAGTATATTCAACAAAATCAAATATTCAGAACCAACTGGTGTATGCTGCTTATCCTTGTATAAAGACAATTACAATTGAGATTAGACTACCACAGTTGCAATCTGAGTGCAAAATTATCTTTCACTGAATGCAAAATTATCTTTCAAATGCTATAAAAGTAAGTAATAATTAAATAAAACTGTCCATGTTCATAGTTCACTTGCTTCAATCAATTAAATAAAAATTTTGTATGGTATACTGGTCAGAACAATTATATCAAAAGCTAGAAAAATATTCATTAAAGATTATTTTTTTGGTTCCTCAGATTTTCAACTGTCAGGGGTTCTTCTGACGTGCCCAAGCCTGTAAACACATGCATCCAACTGTTTTAGAGTCTCATCTTAAAGACTTGACATTCAGTAAAAAATGAAATAAAATTTTAAAGAAATGAAAAGAAAGGGAAAGGCTTGGAATCAAACCCAGAACTCATGGTTTACTTGTTTCCTTCCTTCTTATTCATTAAGGACAAAGAATAGATTTAGGGTCAACTTTTGATGCACATCTTCCTATACACATACAAGAACATACACTGTTAAGTGAAGATATATGTGCATGATGTCAAAGAGAACTTGGCCCAGGCCAAAAGCTGTGTCAGTTATTGATGTCAGCTAATTGCCAAGGCCTACATTAAAATGTTGTTATGTTTAAAATGTTGTGTTGAGATTGCCTTCAGCCATGACAAGCTCTTAACATAACATCCTGCACTCTCCTTTATAGGAGAAAAAATCCTCTGAAGTCGGAGTATGGCTGCCTATGTGGCGAGGTACTTGAAAAGAGTCATATACGCAAACTTCTCACCTGGTGTACTTCCTATCTCACAGTGATTCCCAGGTGGGATGAGTGAGTCAGAGTGCATGTTCTGGGTGACCCCCAGGGTGTAAAGCTGGGGAACGCACAACAACAGCAACATGTCAAAGAGAACAATGTACATGCCTCATGTTGCAGACAGAAGAAGAAAATGAATAACTCACCTCATGTGGGACCTCCTGTATCCTGTCCAATGCTCTGATGTGGTCAAGTGTGTCGATAGAAGGTGACAGTCCTCCATGCAAACAGAAAATCTGAAATCACATAAGTTTGGGGGTTTTTTTCATATTACTATACACTCCTCTTAAAAAATGTACACAGCTATACTTATCAGCTTTGTTCTAAAACTCTTCAGAAATTATATGGCTTCTCTCATGTGTCTGAAACTACAGTAAAGCTGAAATGTCATTTTTAAGAATCTGAAATCTGTTCACAGGTTTGATTGTTCAGCTGACTTTTTCACAACTGACTGAACATCGCTGTCAACTTTTTCTTCTTTTTGTTTTCTGCATAGACAAATTTTCATCTCTTGTGTGCACCCAAAATGTGATTGAATGAATTCACAATATAATTAACTAGCAAACCTCTAAGGTAAGTCTTTAAAGTGATAAAAAAAAATTTTTAATTATTTAATGAATGTTATAGTCATGATCTCTGGGAAATTGTTTAGTGTAAACATGCTTTAAAAACAAAACGAAGTGGAAAAAAAGAGCGCAAAAAGGCTCTGGAGGTACAAGCAAAATGACCTACAAAATGACTGACTTTAACGATTGTGCATTTCACTATTTAGGCATGTTTTCAAAGCTGCCTTTTAACTGATATGAAACCGATACAAAAATCATTACACAAAAATGTTTAAGCTAAATGCACACACACACACACACACACACACACGTGCGCACGAACACACACACACACACAGCAAGCAACTCAATACATACTGAAAAGAAAGCAAATCATTAGCCTCAAAACAGGTTTTCCAAAGCATACAGGGCAATTATAAAGCAGCAGACTACAATTCATAATCACAGCTTTTACATCTGGCAGTCATTATCAAAACTCAGCACAGATAATTTTTTGTCATTTAAAATTAAAACAGTAATATTTTACAGTTTACATTAATTTTGTTTAAACGGCAGAATTGTCCATCCATAACCCCTATTGGTATCCACCCTATTCATGCAAATGTCTAGACAGATAATTTACCTGTCCTTGTACAAGTGCAGTGAGAGGAAGGTAGTCAAAAAGGTCTGTAAAGTATTTCCACACATTGGCATTCCCGTATTTCCGCAAGCACTCATCATAGAAACCATAAACCTGGGTGATCTGCCGACTTTCATGGTTACCTCTAAGGATGGTGATTCTGTCCTTGAATCTAACCTGCACAACCATAAATTATTGTTTATTCAAAAGCTGATTTTGAAAGTGACATCAGTACTGTAGATCTCTTCCTAACAACTATGCAGACAAAAAACTTAATGTTTTGGGGGATTGTACAATAGGAGCTACTGACTAATAAAATTTGAATGTCTTAAACTCTTGTCTGTGCATGTATGTGCATGCCTCCATGCACATGTGTATGCATTCATGTATCTGTGCCTTTGTCCATGAGTGTGTCTATGTGTGCTTGTGAGTAGGGTCAGTTTTTCTAACTGGTTGGTTTGGGGTTTTTTGCTTGCTGTTCTGCAGCCTCATCTTTTTGCACACTCCAGGCACAAATACTTGCATACCTACTATTTAATGTAACCATATATAGGTATCCTTTATGTAATCTCAACAACAAAATAAAACAAGTGTGGCATGGTGTCATGTTGTGTGTGTGTGTGAGTGAGTGATAAAAAGAGAGGGGGAGATAGTGAGAGAAAGAGACAGACAGACAGACAATGACAATGGTTTATTGTAAACTTTCAAGCCCATTCACAAGGGGACAGTGGGAAGGGGACTGGGCACAAACACATATTTAAGGACAAAAAACAATTCACACCACCCCAAATAATCATCATGGCATAGATTCCATGAGAGAGAGAGAGAACGAGAGAGAGAGAATTCTTAAATCAAACTTAATTTTGGATTTGTAAACTTTTAGGTATGCAACATGTCTCACATCTCTCCGAGATACGATTTCAGAATTCAAAAGCTTCCAAACCAAAATCAAAAACCAAAAAATCAAGCAAAACAAAAATAAAATATTACGACAATTAAGACAGAAAATTGGTTTTGCTCTTGTTCTTTAAACTACCTATCATTACAGCTTTAAATCAGATTTTACCTTCCAAAGAAAGTACTAATGTACACTTAGCTTTAATAAAACTTTTATTTTGGGGGGGGGGGGATATATCATGAACAGGATTTTTTTTAATCTAGATTACAATACTGTTGATTTTCCACTTGTATACAACATGGAAAATCTGAGTAAGAAGGAATGTGATAGGACAGTTTGGATGTTTACATGCCCAACAAGTAAACTGTGAGGTTCTGGGTTTGATTCCCAGTCTTGCCCTTTCTTCCCAGTTTGATAGGAAAATTGAACAGAATGTCAAGTCTTTCAGAGGAGATTCTGAAACAGTCAAACTTGTGTGCTTACAGACTTGTGCTCATTAACAAAACCCATGACAGTTGAAAATTGGAAAGAGCAGGGAGATACCTCCCGAATGTCCTGGCAAAATTGGCAGACATGTGCAATTCCCAACTGTATCCCCAAATTCAGAATGTGGCTACCTTAATGGTGGGGTAAAAAAATAAAAAAGGTCTCATACACAAAAATCTCACCATTGGTAAAACCTTGGAGCTCTAACTGAAGAACAAAAAAAATCTGAGTAAAACAAACAAGAAAACAAACAGAAAGACAGCCAAACAAAATCATGAATATGAAACAAGTAGTAGTCACAAAAAGAAACAAAGACATGGAACAAGAAAAGAGTACCTTTAGTGCCACCAGCAATGAGACAGTCTCAACAGAGTAATACCCTCTGTCAACATAGTCGCCCATGAAGAGGTAGTTTGTATCAGGAGACCTTCCCCCGATACGAAACAGCTCCATCAGATCGTGAAACTGGCCGTGCACATCTCCACACACAGTCACAGGAGCTTTCACTTCTTGCACATTTGACTCCTTGGATAACAGTTCTTTGGCCTAAAAGAATAAAGTATGCCAAAATTACTATAAAGTGAGTCACTGGATACATGAAATGATGAATGTTCACAATAGTATACTTTTTGCCCAAAACGACCCCTAAACATGTTACTGCACCTAAGAATCGTTCAAATTACTTGATAAGCTTTCACATCTAGGAATCACTGTGAGTACACACTGGATGACAGTTTACTTCTATGACTATTTTCAAAATCAATCAATGTATCTGTTCTCTCTCTCTCTCCTCTCTCATCCCTCCCTCTCCCACTGTGTGTGTGTGTCTGTGTGTGCATGTAAGTGTGTGAGTGTGTGTTCAATTTCTTTTAATTACAATCCCTGACAATATGTCACTTCAAAGATCTTTGGCTTCCCTTTACGTCCCTACTTTGTTGGAGATGAGTAACACCAACAGCCCTAACAGGACTTAAAATAAGTCCCATAACTATTTTGCTTTTTGTGTCCATTATTATTTCGCTTTTGGGGGCTCATCAGACATGCATATATACGGCTGTATCACTGCAGCAAATGCTTGTGACACTTGTAAGAAACAGCCCATCACATATTTAATATCAATAAAGCTCCCTTCAGTGTTAAATGCACAAGAGGGATATAATTATAAAGTAGGACAAAACCAGAGCCACCTGAAACCTAGCACTAGGACTACATTGCAAACTGACTGGCAATGCACATGTTTTGGCAATTTTCACAGCCTGGGCAACAAAGTGTATGCTTTCTCAATCACCTGCCAATTTTCTGATAGTTCTGACATGAATCACCCTCATGAACAATATTAAAAAAATACACTTTATTATATACTATATTTCATAGTATGTTACCATGGATATTCACTACACTCCATCCATCTCCAAAGAATGAGAATGCTTAACAGACATTTAATCCCCTGTTTAACCGACTGCATTCGGGGAGCAAGTGAATCATAGTTATCAGGTGCAACTGAATAACCATAAGAACAAGTGTCATAGTTTTTGTGATATTACTGTCAGAATTGTCCACTGGACCATAAAATATAACTACAACAAGTCACAACAATAAAGCAATGCTTTACAAATGTAAGGAAAACATGAAGGTTTTATTATCATTTTCTTTGCATTAACTTCATACTGTTCTCACAATAACAATACAATGTATATATAGATTAATAATTTTCAGCTAGCTTTCCAGTTTCCACCTATTTCCCTTCTACTTCAGATTTTTTTTTTTTAAACATAAAAAGTAATCAAAATTAACTTAGTTTTTAGTTTATTACTGTTTATGGGAGATGTTAACATGGAAGATGCTATTGACTGTATTGTATTCCTTTTTTTTTTTTAATCTTACGTAGTTACACACACACACACACACACATACTGACCTAATCATAACAGAGATCTGATGGACACCACTGTCTCATAAAGTAAACACCCACCCCCCAACCCCCCGAAATTGAAAGTAGCTTACCTTTTCACACAAAGTTTTCACTTGGTTTTCGGTCAACTGCTTGCATTCGTTCAGCTGCTCGATCCACTGATCGAGTTCTTTAGCTGCAGACCTGTCCTCCACGCCCATTTTGATAAATACTGCCGATGTCAACGCTGAAAAGGTAAACAAAATTCAAGCGATAATGGTTAAGCAGCGGAGCTCATGTTGTCTGGCAACAACCGGATTCGATCAGTTGCGGACAGTAACATGGCTGCTCAAAGCAATGGGACCCATGAAAGATTAAAGGCATAATGACACATTCTTAAACGTCTTGGCAAATGATCAATCATGTTCTAAGAGTATCTGTGAGCTACCTAAACGATCGGTGTGCTATGTGCATGCATTCAACCAACCTACCTTCGGTTTGTGGTCAAGATGTCAAGCGACGGTACGATCGGCTTTTGGCTAGCTGCGCCACCTATCGGTGCAGTCTGTCGTCACGTCTGCACAATCTGCCAGACTGATAGGCCTGGGCCTATAGGCCTAGACCAAGTGCACCCCAGATTAGCTTATGAGCCGGACGAAACACAGAATGCTTGTTCTACTGAAGGATCACAGTTTATACGATGAAATTAATTTCACACACACACGCACACTGATTTTGAGTAAAAACCTCTCTCTCTCCTCTATAATTTATAAGGCCTACTTGAAATTAGTAGTTATAATTATCAATGAGGGCCTGACGAAAAACAATGTAAATACTTATCTACAACCCCTGCAATGAAGATCAAACAATCAATCAGTTATTGCTCTCTCTCTCTCTCTCTCTCTCTCTCTCTCTCTCTCTCTCTCGGACCTAAGTGAGTGTGTGTGTGTGTGTGTGCTTTTGTAAAACATTTGACTATTGAAATTTTATTTCATAGATTTTGTCTGCAGCCCACTATGTTTGTAAATATCTGTTTGTTTAAACTAATGATCATTTATCATTGATTGCATGACTGTGTAAGATTAGGTTGAATGCATGCGCTTTGATTTGTCTATTCAAGATATAGCGCTATATAAGTTCCATGTATTATTATTATCTCTCTCTCTCTCTCTCTCCTCTCTCTCTCTCTCTCTCTCTCTCTCTCTCTTATTATCATATATATCCCTAAGGGCGGGGACTGGATGTAAAAAAGCACATTGGTGCTTATTCATTATCCTCGAAATAAAAGAATTTGTCATTGTCATTGCCATCACACATGCACACACACACGCACGCACGCACACATACACACGCGTACACACATACACCTGGCCACATACACACACACACACAGCTCTTTTTTATGTGTGTGTGCACGCGCGCGCGTGCGTGCGCATATAAATCGTTCTGCGTGATTTCCCATTACATGTGTATGCGTTATTTCCTTCTTTTTTTTAAAAATTTGTTCCTGTGTAGCTTGTTATTTCTACTGATTCTTCCTATAATTATGAATATTGGTTGAATTATTTTCTTCTCTTTTTGTCACAATGCTTCGATTTGTATGGTGTTTTATTGATCATTGGTACTGGTTGTAAGGTTGTTGTTGTTTAATTGGCTGTTTGTTAGTTTATTTTGTTTGATTTTATTTTGGGGGATGGTGGTGTGGATTTTCTTTTTGTTTTGTCTTGTTCGTTGCCTTTTTCTTTGTTTTTCTTTGTTATTTTTTGTTCTCTGTGTGTGGGGGGTAGGGGGGGGGAATTTTTTTTCTTTTGGGGATGTTTTATTTTATTTGTTTGTTGTTTCTATCGTGGCGTTATCCCTAGTAAGGGCAGGGACAAGATTAATGAAATGAACACGTGAGTGCTTAAACATAATCCTTGAAATAAGAGAATTTAGATCTCTCTCTCTCTCTCTCTCTCTCTCTCTCTCTCTCAGTTCAATGAAATTGGTTTCCATTAATTTATGATAACCCCTATTCAGAGCAGGGACCGGATGAAAAAAATAAAGTATGTTCATGCTTATCTGTCACCATTGGAAATAAAGTTTACCAGTCAATCAAGCAATCTCTAACATATACACACATATGCACATTCAGGCGCGTGCGCGCGCGACACACACACACACACACACACACACACATCATGGCTACGATTGAAGACGATATTATAGCCTAGATAGATCTGTACAGCTGCCTTTAGCGGGTAAATTGGGAAAAGGGTTCATGGGGGGGGGGGGGGGGGGGGGGGGGGGGGGGAGGGGGGGGGGGGGGGGGGGGGGGGGGGGAATGTTCACATGTGACAACAGGTATAATGAGTGTCCTAGGCCTGTACGTTAGGCCTAAGTCTTTGATTGAATGCTAAGGCGACCTCCCTTACGTCAAGCGTGATAAAAATAGGAATTTCGTCACACTGATAGCTTGATGAGAAAATGGGATGGGCACTGGGCGGTGTTTTGTCAAATGTATGAATACCGTATTGCAAGAATTTTTGTTTTCTTTCATTTCGCTTTATTCTTCAGTCTTGTCTCTCATTTTTGTCTTGCTCAAGTTGATCCAATATTGAAAGTATCCACCAGAGACTCTAGTTTTCTCAGATAGAAAAGGCCTCGTCAGTGCGTGATATTACATTATTATACGCAACATCACATCTTCTAAGTGGTGCATATGCGTGTTTTGCTTTGGGCGCGATATGCTGAGAGAGAGAGAGAGAGAGAGAGAGAGAGAGAGTATGCATGTGTATCATTGCTTGTTCGTGTATTTTAAACATGATTTGGACTTATCTTTTCTTGTATTGTCATTGCTGTTTCTATTTCCTTTCCATGAATTAT
>CM054135.1:60541228-60648728 GCA_028751875.1 Rapana venosa
GCAAGAAAGTTCCAGAACCATGGCTCTGACGTCATCGATTCTGTCACAGCGTCCAGCAATGACGTCAACTCTGGAGAAGAAGGCGTGCGGGGAACTGGAAGCCTGGATAGAACAGTTGATGCAGTGTCAGAAACTGACTGAGGACCAGGTCCGAAAACTCTGCGAAAAGGTGAGTACAGCTGATAAATAGTTTTGGGGTGGGTTGTGTGTTTTTTTAACATGACCAATTCTTTACCTTAATGTACAATGTCAAAAACTATACATGGTTGCGCACACACACACACACACACACACACACACACACACACACATTTAGGCATATATATATATATATATATATATATATATATATATACATATATATATATATAGAGAGAGAGAGAGAGAGAGAGTGTGTGTGTGTGTGTGTCTGTGTGTGTGTACATGTGTGTGTATGTGTGTGTGCTACAAAGATTTACTTTGTTCATATTTTCTTTGGAATATGTTGACGGAGTCTGTCGATTTTTATATTTGAGTATGCATCACCCACTGTGGTGCATATGTTTGAGTTTTAGTACTTGTGTACATACGCACATACAAACATACACACATACACACACTTGCACACACACCATCTTTTCTTCTTTTTTTTCACACACACCATCTCTCTCTCTCTCTCTCTCCCTCCCTCCCCCCCCTCCCCCCTCCTCTCTCTCCTCTCTCTCTCTCTCTCTCTTGCATGCTTATTCTGTTACCCTTGAAAAATAAAGATTCATTCATTCATTCATTCATTCATTCATTCTCTCTCTCAACACACACACACACTTACTTCTCTACACAATATGTACAACCTTACAACAACAACAAAAAGTCTTACAGACCATTCACTGTGAGCAGTGCCTAAACTCTGTACAATATTGCAGGCAAAAGAAGTGTTGTCAGCAGAGAGTAACGTGAGGGAAGTGCAGTGCCCAGTGACGGTGTGCGGGGACATTCACGGGCAGATGTATGACCTCCTGGAGCTGTTCCGTATTGGGGGAAAGCCGCCAGACACCAACTACCTCTTCATGGGAGATTACGTGGATCGCGGGTATTACTCGGTGGAGGTCATATCTCTTCTTGTGGCTCTCAAGGTGAGTGAGTGCTTTGATGAGTGTGAGTGAGGAGTAAGTGTGTGTGTGTGTGTGTGTGTGTGGTGTGTGTGTGTGTGTGTGTGTGTGTGTCTGTGCGTGTGTTGTGGTGTGTGTGTGTGTGTGTGTGGTCGAAGATGAAGAAGTTAACTTGGTTGGTGATGCCAGTGTGAAAGTGCATGACAATATTGATTGTTGGGATTGAAATAACATCGTTTAATGTGCAGCAGGGTGATGGAAACAGACCCAAACATACTCATACACACGCAGGATCATGGTTGGAATTTTGTTTTTTTGTGTGTGTGTGCATAATTTGTTTTTCATCATTTTTCAATAGGTGTCTTTTTTCTGTTTCTTTTTTTTAAAGTTTCTTTTCCAAAATGGGCGAAATCACGGACTTTAGAATTGAAAATGCAGATTAAAAAAAAAAATAATGACACATAGTCGGCTTATCAGTCACTTTTTTTAATCACATTTTTCTTATCTGCTATTGTTTTTACTCACAGTTTGTTTCGTTTTGTTTGGTTTTTGTTGTTGTTTTTTTAAGAGGTTTTGGTTGTTTTTTGAGGGGGTGTTAATATCTGTAAAACATTTGATTTTCTTCAACATGAGGCAGTTCTCTAAAATGAGAAATGTATTGTTTGGAAAACGCCATCTCAACTGTCAGCAGAGTTAAAACTGTACACAGTTATGCTAACTTTTATGGGGCTTTTACGTTTTCTATGCCTAGTGTATGTAAGTTAATTTTCATACACAATGATGATTATTCTAGTCTTTGTGTGACTAATGTTTGTATGTTCGTTTTTGTACCTGTGTTGTCATATTGACTGAGTATGAAAATAGGCACCAATCTATTTTTGTGAGAGGAATATAGGATAAAAACCGTCACTACTTCAGGGCACCTGAAAGACATTCGAAGATGCTGTACAACCAAGATGTAAACCTGAAGATCTGCAGAGCTCTATCCATGTGAGAAGATGCCAAGCTGAAGAAATGAACTCCCCGGCAAGGACCAAGCACAGAGAGAGACCTGACTGCGTGCTGAAAGTGAGTTGTTACTGCGATTAACCAACTCCAAAGTTTTCCTGCCACAAAACACTATAACATTCATGGTATGATAAGACTATGGTGTTTGGGTTTGTTTTTTTCTAAGAACAGGTATACCTTTTCTTTTTATGTTATTGTATGCCACATTAACATGAACTTTTTTAACTGTATGCTTACGCGTTTTTCATCATGTAAATAACATCTACAAGAACGTATCAACAGAAATGTCTATAAATGTTGCAGGTCCGATATCCAGACAGAGTCAACATTCTCCGTGGAAATCATGAGACACGAATGACGTCACAGGTCTACGGGTTCTACGATGAAGTCATGGCCAAATATGGAAGTGTCACTGTCTGGAATATGTTTATGGATGTCTGCGATTATATGCCTGTTACGGGGCTAGTAGGGGGAAAGGTAAGCTGACAAGTAATGGAGTTTATACATCCTCATGTACAGAATGTGACAGATGCAAAAATACTTGTGCTTTAGCACAAACGTTTTCAGACATCACATACATACTGTGGCACAGTGTTCTACATGTGCAAACAGTGATACACACTTAAAAAATTTTTTTATCACATCCAAATGTTTAGAGGAGTGAACAATCTTTATGATGATTGCTTTGTTATGCATTATTAACATCAAATCTGATAACTTCATAAAAAACAACAACAAATCTGTATGTTGTACTAATAATGATGTTGTGTATGTTGGTGAACAAGATGCAAACTGAGAATATAATTATCATTTCTGGGACTTTTTTGAGAACAAATTAAATCTTAGAGATGAAACTTGCTTGATTGATGATACTTTTAGGGGCAGCGTTTTGCAATATCATTATTCGTCATCAATAACCAGCTCAGTTGCATATATAAGTAATATTTTTTATTCACTACGCCACTGGAATCATAATATATATCAAGTTAAAGAAACTGAGAGCAGATACTAGGATGATATACACACAGTAATCATCATATCTAAATTCAAAACTGATTAATTTGCATTGCCATTATCTGTTGACTAAAGAATGATTGACATGTTTATTTGTGTGCTGTGCAGGTCTTTTGTATGCATGGTGGCTTATCTCCATCCATAGGCACTTTGGATCATATTCGTGCTCTGGATAGATTTGAAGAAGCTCCATTTGAAGTAAGTAGCAGTGGTAACATTTTTTTGTTTTTTAGTTTTAAATTCTTATGCATTATTACTTCTTATAGATTGATTAAGGTAAGTTTTCTTCAGGTGATTTTAAATCTTCATTTTTTATGACAGAAGATTTTAATATTTCAAAGAAACTGTTGCTATCAGTTGTTTAATTAATTTCTTTGCTGCATCAGATTTCAGTATATCCCAC
Organism: Rapana venosa; assembly: GCA_028751875.1. Taxonomy (NCBI): domain Eukaryota; kingdom Metazoa; phylum Mollusca; class Gastropoda; order Neogastropoda; family Muricidae; genus Rapana; species Rapana venosa. The sequence continues at coordinate 60,544,742 of CM054135.1, forward strand.
TATTTACATTTACTACAGCACATAGGAAAAAAGTGAGAGTTTGTTTCATGAATTAACAACTTAGATTCAATGATCAGTCAAAGATACAGTGTCTCAGAATAGTTCATATATATATATATATATATATAGAGAGAGAGAGAGAGAGAGAGAGAGAGAGAGAGAGAGAGAGAGAGAGAGAGAGAGAGAGACGCACACACACACTCTCTTTCTCACTCTTTATCTGTCTCTCTCTCACCAATGTTGAACCTTGGAGCTCTAGCCAAGGAACAAAATAAAAGAAAACAAAGAAAGAAAATACTTTCCATAATGGAGATTTGAACAGTAAAAAGAGGGTGGTTTTTTTTCTTTTATGTATTGGTGGAAAAGTTGAGTTTGAATAGTGAAACAGGTTTGGTGGGGTGAGGTTGTTTTTTCCTTCTTTGACCCTTGTTTTTTCAGTCTCTTCTTCTTTGCGTTGCCTCAAACATCATTTAAGGCTATATTACATGGTATCGTAGTTTGGTTGGAGTGCCTGATGGCCCGACACCTCTGATTTCAGCTCCTTTGGCGCATGACAGGGTTTCCTCCTGGGTGTTCTTCGAGTTTTCCTTCTCCATGCATGGGTTTGAAATCAGAGTTTTCCGCTCTCCTAAGTGGATTTTGTCAGCAAAACGGGCTCCACCTACCCTACCTGGTTATCCTGCCAGGCGCTCGGTCTCCCCACAGCAGGTCTTTGCGAAAACAGGGGACACCAACGAGTAGGTGCCTGCTGTGGAAAGTTGCGTTAGGAGAGGCTATGCAGCACCCTTCTGAAGGGTACCCCTCTTGCCTGGCAAGCCAAACAAGAGGTTGCAGCTTCACTATCCCCGGGAAGCAGAGGTGTAGAGCGGATGCTCAGAAATGCACATACTTCTCTTCACAGGCGGGACATCCAGCACCAGACCCTGTGGTCCCCCTTTTCAGTCTCTTGAAAAAGGCTTCCATTTTATAGCATGTTAAAAGCTGTTGTTGTTGCAGAGAGGTACAAAGTATGTATTGAACCACTTTGTTAGAAAAAGATGTAACTCTGAAATGATCATTTGGTTTTGTTTTCAATGGTCAACCTCTCAACCTGTGTTAGCTTTATTATGTTCTTTGATTAACACACACATGTATGCACACATGCATGTGCGCGCACGCACACACACACACACGCACACCACACCCAACAACAATGAAAATAAGATAACAAGAACAAGTAAAAAGAATAATGAGTATCACAGAAGGACATATAACAGTTGCAATCTTTTTTTTTCTTTTTTGAGGGGGGGGGGGGGGGGGGGGGGGCAAACAAATTTCTTTGGGAGTCCGTAGCCATTTTCCTTACCTATAATTTTTACCTCTGTATCTTGTCAACTAACTTTGAATTCAAAAGAAAAATTGCAAGTTTTGTCCGTTTCTGAATGAATCTCTTAACTAACATTATACCCCATTGTTTGCTTTTTTTATTTTTAGGGGCCTATCAACGACTTCTTGTGGTCAGACCCAGAAGAAACACCTGGCTGGGGAAGATCTCCACGTGGGGCAGGTCATGTGTTCGGCCCAGATGTTTCAGAGACATTTCTTCACACCAATGACTTGTCCTTAGTCTCCCGTGCGCATCAGGCTGTAAACGAGGTTAGCCATTTTGTGTCTTCCCTGCCAAATAATGTACTTCTATTGGTCATGGGTTTTTTCAACAAGTTTTTATGTTGCTTTCTTAGTTTTGAAGTGAGTTGTTGGAGCAGTAGGTTTAGAAATAAGTAAACAAGATGATTTCAAGTCAAGGGAGGGGCTTTGTTTTGCTTTTAATTTTTTGCTTTGTCTTGGGGGTTTCTTATTTGATTCAGAACGTAACTGTTATATTTCTTGTGCCTTTCTAGTCAGTCTAAGTGATGATGAAGTGGGCTGTTGGATATATATATATATATATATATATTATATATATATATATATATATATATATATATAATTTGTCGATTGTTTTTTCAGGGATACCAGTGGTGTCATGACAAAAGGGTGGTGACTACCTTCAGTGCTCCCAATTACATGTACCGACTGGGTAACCGTGCTGCTATTTTACAGCTGGATGAAGCCATGAATTCTACTTTGTGAGTCCTTTCTTCCCTCTGTTCTTTTCCTCATGTAAATGTTATAGCATACATAAATATGTCTACATGTCAGTGTCTATGTGAACATACATGTGTGCATGTTTGCACTATTGCAAGTAGTGTGTGTGTGTGTTCATTTTTCTTCTTCAATTTAACGTCTTTTCACTATGAGTGGTGTGTGTGTGTGTGTGTGTGTGGTGGGGGGGGATAGGGAATAAGCAGATACTGTGTACAAGGTTGTATACCATATAATTATTGGAAAAGAACAAAAACTTTGTAACATATATACCTTTAATGCAAATTTTGCAAGTATTCTCAGTCATAGGTTGTATGTCTAAAACTGCATCAGCACTTGCAACTGGCACGTGTGTAAATCACAGTGGATCTACATACACTAACACATTAAGCTTCTGTGCAACAGTAACTTTATAACAAAATAAAAATAAAAAACCCAAAGCAATCTGATTATCAATTAATTCATTCCTGATATAGCTTACCTTATGACTGCTATTTCAAATACTTGATCTTAAACATAACAGAAAATGAACATCCCATCTAAAATACAACCTGCAGTTACTTTTTTCTGGTTATGGCAAATTAGTAATCAACACTTACATCTTACTGCCATTTCTTATTTCTTGTAATTTTCTTGTTCTGTTTGAGCACAGTAATCAGTTAGTTATAAATTTAAGTGTTGTTCAGAAAGTATTTACATTTTTTCCATTCTTGTTGTGTCATAGACTACAGTAGTAATACGTGTTAACATGATGTTTTTGTTTTTCAGTATCCAGTTTGATGCTGCACCACGTAAAGATGGTCAAGGACCACCCTCAAGATTGCCTGACCACATGTATTCTTTCTTCTGAAGCGACAGAAGAGTAGAGACAATGTTCCTCTTTTTACATCTTTCTTGTGCTTTTGTTGTGAATAAACTGTGAAACCTGATGACATGTGAGAATTGTGGAAGTGCTTGATGAGTTTAGATATTTTTTTAACTCAAGATTATGCAGTCTGGTAGTATCTTATCTGATCTGCCTATGCGCTCACAAGCAGAAGACTTCTTTGTGTGTGGTTAAAAGAAATAAAGTATTCCATGAGTAGTGTTGTTACTAAAAACATCACAATACTATGGTTTGTACCGTTTCAGATCATGTGTTTCTATTAGACTGTTCAAGAATAAGGTTCGTAAGAAGTTTGATATTATAGGTGACCATGCAAACCCTTTGAAATAACATAAATGTGCTGTCCCATTTTGATGGCTAAGATATATGTTCTCTGTTGAATACTAACTACAGTCATGGTAGAAGTATATATATTTTGTATTTTATACTAAATATAGTAAAGATAGATATGTATTTTATATTGTGTGCTAGCTATAGTCATGGTAGATATATGTATTTTGTATTGTATAGGCTACTACTAAAGTACTTGTAACCATGGCAGGGTTCTGTGTAAATGCAGGCTGCTTTTCCCTGAGTGCTGTCCACGATGGCAGAGATAATCATGTTTTGTATTGTATACTAACTTACAGTCACAGCAGACTTTTTCTATGTGAAATTCAGGCTGCTTTTCCTCCAGGAAGAGTGTGTCATCACAAATACAGTACCAGCCCTGTCTGCTGGTGTATTTGCTTCCCAATGAAAGTGTGGGTTTCAAAGCAGAGAATGCTCTTACTTTATCACATGGGACTATGAAAAAATAGCACCAAACCAACAGGCCAGGAACACTACAAACACATACCACTGCTGAGATTAATCAAGAGGTGAAGAAAGTCAGAACTATTTGCCAGCTTTGTGGTTGGATGCGCTCAGTGATTATAACTTCATGTAGCCATGTGAAACATTATTTTGTCTTACTCTCAATTCTTTCTCCTTAAAGGAACCCTTTGTAATAAACAGACTAGACTGTCTATGCGAATGATACACTCAGCAAAACCCAGTGAAAAGTGAATTGATGTACAATGTGTAGGCTGCAGTTGTGCAGTTAGGCTAAGTTCACAAGTCCCTTTATAAATGGCAGCCATCAGAGTGAATATTGTTGACATATTCATGGAATCCATATAGTGGAGCAGTTGAAGAATAGTTATGTTATGCTCATGTTAAATATGCAGACATTGTCCTGTATTTATTCAGAAGGTACACTATAACTAAAAACCTTATACATCACAAAGTGTTTGTGCACGCGCAGGCGCGTGCACTTGTGTGTGTGTGTGTGTGTGTGTGTATGTACCTATGCACATATTGTGTATGTGCATGATGGAGAGATATGTATATCTGCACATTGCAGAGTTGGAAAGTGGTGATATGTTTATTTATTGATGTAGGTGGTGTTGCAATTTGTTTTCAGGGAAAAACCTCATACAAAATCTTTTTGTTTTAATTCTGTGAAAACCAGGGAGATGTATATTCTGAATCTGGTTTCTTGCAAAAGTAAATAAAACCATTCCTGTAGTGTGATGCAATATTTCTCTTTTGCCATTACATTAAATTTTTCGAGTTTATCAAACCAAAGCATGATAACAATCAAGGACATTTTCCTTTGGAACAGAAAGAGTTCCATCTGGCATTTTCCTAAATGTAATCCTTGTGAGACTGCAGAAATGGGAATTTACTCATTACTTACTTATGTGATAGTTTGCATCCCGTTATTAAATGCAACAGGTCAACATTACTGCAGAAAAGAGTTTTGTTTCATCCAATCAAATTTAATCTCTCTATAAGTTAAATTTGCATAGTTTCTCCTTTATATTGAAAATGTTTTGAGGTTGCAATGTTAGCACGAATCATTAAGTGTTGATTAATTTTTATAATCATTGTTACAAGCTGATTAAATTTGAATAATGTTAACATATTGCAGCACTGTTAATGTTGATCACATTCCATTGCAGCACTGTTATAATTTTGCATTGCAGTTTTGTTATCTGTTATTCATCTGTGTTCATCTAAGAAGTGTATGCACAATTGAACTGACTTTCCACCATACAAGTTGTTTAAATTTGAGTAGTGTTGACCATACTGCCGCACAGCTGTAATTTTGCATTGCATTTTTGTTATCTTCTCTTTCTGGAAAGAGATTCATTCTGGCTTCAGGAACGTCTTAACACATAAGTGCATGTATTTTTTTCCCAGTTTTGTCATCCGTTCCTACTGGCATGCAATGACCTACTGCCCAAAAGGTAGAATGGGTTTTAACATGTGCAAAAAATGTTCAGCATGCATTTGCTCACAGTACCTCAGTTTATAGTCTCATCCAAAGGACTTTCAGGGGAGTGGAGTCGGGAAAAATTAAAATTCCATCGACTGGGTGCCTCAGGTGGTTCGATCCCAGGCCATCATTATCATGACGCAGTGCTCTAACCACTAGACTATCCCACCCCCGCCCCCCCTTCCTAAGAAGAGTATTACAATTGCATTGACTTCACCATACTTATGTTCCGTTTTTTTCAAAAAGGAAACATATCAGATTGATTTTTTTTCTTAGATTACAAGCAGGGCCATAACTGAAATAACAGCTGTTTCAAACTTATTCTCAGATGTTTCATCATTTGCTAACAGGTTCCTTTCAATTGATGGAGGTGTACTGCATAAACCATTTTACCCATGATCACTCATTCTTGACATTTTACAAAACATCAAACAAGAGATTGGTTTTTGGGGAATCTCTTTTTAAATTGTGAAGATGTGCTGTGCTGTGCTGAAGTTTGTAACTTTAGGCAGTAGCTGCAGGTGAAATAACTGCACATGACTTTTTCCCCCATTCTTTGGCTAGAGTTCCACGGTTCACCAATAATTGTGAGATTTTGGGTATGTGACCGTTTTTGCCCGCCATTAAGGTAGCTGCATTCTGACTTCAGGGATACATATCAATTAGGATTTTTTAAAGAATATTTCTGGTTTGTTTGCGAGTGGTATGAACAATTGTGACAATTTATTCAATGATGAATAAAGCAAAGAAACTGATGTCAGATGCTTGGTTTGTGTGTGTGTGTGTGGTGGGGGGGGGGGGGGGGGGGGGGGGGATGTGCATAGGGTAGGTTTGGAAAGCCACAGGGATATGAAATGATTATAAAAATTAATCAACACTTAACAATGATTCATGCTAACATTGCAACCTGAGAACATTTTCAATATAAAGGAGAAACTGCAAATTTAACTTGTAGAGAGATTAAAACCATGGTTGTGACACAGGTTTGGAAAGCCACAGGAAATAATTATAGGTAATGTCATTAATCAGTTTGTTACTCATTACATTCCAAATTTAACCATGGACTGATCAAGAAGGTAACCCCTACTTTACTTCGAATTCTTGCTGAATAATCCAAATCAAATAACTTGTTCTGCCTTGATTTTTTGGCAAGTAATCAATGTTCCCAGTCTCTTACAATGGCAAGTAGAAACTTCTTTGTATAATCTTTGTACAGAATGATCACCAACTTTTCTGTACCTCATGCAAGTAATGTGAACACAATGTACTGATGGTTGTGTTCACAAGCAATAACAAATATACACTACACTTACAAAGCACAGAAAACCAAGAATATTGAGCCATTTCTTGTTCACAGAAAATTAATTTTATATAATTGAGCCATTTCTTGCACCTTGCTTTACATTGAAGAGATCAAAACAGAATGCATGTCCAACTACAATGTCTTCCTCATTAATAACTTATATAATGTATACGATCTGAATATAGTTCTTTCTTCAAATCACCAAGCTTTTGTTGGGTACCAGTAAAAGTACATGCACATTTCTCAGCCAATCATTCTCACGCGTCTATAGCACTCTTAAAAAAAACTATTTTCAGTTAACATGGACTTTATTGTTCAAATCAAAACTCAATTCGATCTCAAACGAAAAGTTGCTTTGGAGTCAGTTCAGTGAACACTAACTAAAAGCTCCGGAAGTTAGTATCTTGACATCATGTTATGGCAACAAAAAAAAAAAAAAAAGGGTGACATTCTATGAAAACAAAATACATTGAAATACTGGACTTTCAGTATTTTCATTTCCAGAACAGTTTCATTGAAATAGAAAAGTTCTTGTGGACAAACGGTGTATGATTGTTTCGAAAATGATATTTTATTCACTGATGACCCTATAATTTGATAGGGTAGCCAGTTCAATCATAAATCAATGAGACCATCCACTCCATCTATTGATAAAGTCAGTCAAATAAATTACTGGGATAATCTATGTCAATGGAAGTCTGAACCATTGGGATTTGCTAGTTTTTTTAAAAAAAAAGGTTAAAAATTTTTCAGGGGGGGGGGGATCTGTACTTGTGCCAAATACAGACAATCAGAACTGAAAGATTTTCCCATTTTGAAAAGACGTTTTATAACAAGCAAGGTTTTCATCCTCATTCATCAACACCCATTCCTTACACAGTTGCAGTTATCCTACTTCAATGAGCACACTTGGAAAAAAAAACACTGCCACAGCACTTTTCAACTAAAAGGACAGAAATGCTTATATTAGTTATAAGCTGGATTTATCAATAGCTGTGTGATTTCAGTGTATGCTTCTAAAGTTAACTCAGAGAGTGGGGCTTTGTCACAGATAATTACTGACCAAAAAAGGACAATTGTGAAAACTTGCACATGCTTGACAGGCACCTGAGAACTTTGAAAAAAGATACCTGCTCAAAGATATTCTATAGTATGCCTTTCATTTTTATTGGCACAATACTTAAGTAGAGTCCTTGAAGCATGACTATAGTTAGATATATTAACATAAACATAGCACCCCACTCCCAAGGCCAAGTAAATAAAATTAAATATGTAAATAAACAAGAAAATTAAGTCAAGATAACATGTGAAAAAACATAATCATGCTAAAAATGCTGTGTACTGAATAGACTGGAAAAGAAATCATGCAACATACAGAATCTTCAAAGAACTACTGAAATTTGGAGGAGGGAGAAGGGGCTGTTACAAAATGATAGAGAGAAAGCAATATATTTGCATAACAAAATAATCAATTGAAATTTTAACTGATCAGACAAAAAATACAGACAAGGGATTTTGGGTGGTGGCAATGTTTTCAGTGTAATCAAAAGCCAGCAATATAGTGCTGATTCGCAAAATATGAACTTTTTATGCTCAAAGCATGGCATAAAATTCAATCTAATTGTTGCAGTTCCCATCACCCTTTCACAGGTTATTAGGTGGTTTCTTATGTGGCCCTTTAATAACATTCAGCAGACCTGCCTATCCCAGGAAATGTAAAATAGTATTTGGACAGGCCCAAAATAGTATTTTGAGAGCAAAAATAGTATTTCCAGTCTTTCTTGATCTCAATGTATTCTTCTTCATCATAATTTAAATGATGGCTGCATTTATGATTTTGATTCCTATGATGCACCATGTTTTCATGAAGGAGGGGGTTTTCAGAAAACTTGGCATCTTATATTTGTACTCGAGTGTAAGGTGAGAGAGAGAGAGAGTGCGAGTGTCAGAGGGAGTGTGTGCATTTGTGTGTGTGTGTAAGAGAACAAGAGTAGAGATACCAGGGGAGTGTCAGGATGCAGACTATCAGAAACACAGAGAATGAGAAAGGGGAGGGGGGTGAGAGACAAAAACAAGACATACTAATAGAGATTGGCAGCGAGATGGACAGTGAAAGAGACAGACGGCGAGGGGAAAAAATGCATTGCTAATGGAGAGGAAAAAAATCTGAATTATACTTTTTGTTAGGCTCAGCAACCTTTTTTTTTTTTTAATCAGCAAAAGTATACTTTTCTAATTAGAGTCAATATTTTGTAAAAATAGGGAAAAAATCATATGGGTAGGCAGATCTGCTTTAGGTATGCCTTTTTCTTTCTTCCAAATACTGTTCAACTGAATCATTGTTGCTTGGCCATACTGATTCTTGTTGTCTTGTAGATAGGAGCCATTCTTTCACAGACCCTAAAGATTTGAAATGTTGAGCATATTCCACATCTGATCCATTGATTTTTATATTCTGAGGAGTGTCTTAACTATTAATCTGCGTCAATTTTGTCTTTATTGACTTGAGAGAATTCTCCCCATACATGTGATACTATAGGCCATAAGCGTTGTATTATCAGCGTACTAAGGTTTGTGATTTCTGCCTCCTAATTTAATGCAAATGTCATATTTGTCTTTCTCATGATCATGTTTATGTATATACTGAATTATCATATATTCAGCACATGATAACCTACAAGTAAACAAAATGGTAACATGAACACCTGTAGTCCAGTCTTTTGAAATAACTTTCACAGAAAAGTAACTATGGCAATAACATGAATGAGATTTACAGTGAACGGATTACAAAGGCGGCATACATCACATATGTTAATGATGACATACAAAAAGCCCCATTTGTGAATATGTGGTAATGTAAACAGACAAAGTTAATTTCACAATTACCAAGGCCTGATAAAACAGGATGAAAAGATAACATTATTAGGGGTTGCTGGGTTGGTTTTTCTTTTTAGAATATAAAGCAAACAATGTACTATTTATGTTGCTACATAGCCACACACACACACACACATATATACACATTTAGTGCACACCATGATAACACATACACATACCTGCCTACCCCTCAAAATGCTCGGAGTAGTTTTCCTTCCTAAAAAGCCAGTTTTCAGTAATTTTGAGTCTTCTATCAGTACTTTGAACTCACAGTTTTGGTGGGTTTTGGTGGGTTTTTTTATTCTGTTATAGAAATATATATCCCTCCTTTCTTTCTAAAGTACATACATGCATGTACGCATGCACACACACACACACACTTAAAAACTGTATTCATAAAGAAGTTTTTCCATTTTACCTCTGCTGCCAAACATGACTTTTTTCAAATGAATACTGGACTAAGCTATGGTAATCATTTTTTAAAAAGAAAATTTAATCAGTGTTCACTGAAGAAAAGAAAAAAGCAGCCCCTTTGACCTACAGGTCACAGACAGACAGATGGACAGACAAACTGACAGAAGTATACAACGAGACACCACAACAAACACACACTCTAAATAGAACAAACCCACCTGTATCCATAAAAGGACAGTGTTTTTTTGTTTTACTTGTTGTCATACATGTTAGAGGCCTTCTTTTATGAATATTGGGCTATATTCTAAAGCACAATCATGGTAATGATTTTAGAGACTACCTTTGAAAAAAAAAGTTAATGTTCGCTGTAAAAAAAACCAACCCCCCCCCCACCCCCCCCCCCCCCCCCCCCCCCCCCCCCCCCCCCAAGCCTTATTGACCTACAGGTCACACACACATGCATACAATCGCACCGTGTGCATGCAAAAGAGAGACAGAGAGCAGGAGTGAGCTGTTGTTGGATGCAAGCTCTCTTTGCTATGAATGTACAAGTCCCACATTTTCAATGCAGGCAGAGTGGTAACATGGACTTGAAAAGCAATGTCCACCTCCTTTCCTCCCTACATTATCTTAAAAAATGGATCAAGAATCTCTGGATTGAGTCTGCCGTAAGCCGCAAACTTAAAAATAAAGTCAATTGATTGACCACATCAAGCCATGCAAATGTAAAGTGCCGGCATTTCTGACTTGCCTTGTGTACCAGGTATGTTTTTGTATGTGTTTTGTAGGAAATCTGCGTGGTCATCTTGCATAGAGGATAACTTGGCTACAAGCCTCATTGCTTTCCTGTTCTCAAGCGCAATTGTTCACATGGCCACAGCGTGTAAACACTGCACAATGACATGTGCACAGAAAAAAGATTAGTCATTCACAGCGAAGCTGTACTAAAATTGAAAAACATCAAGAGAATGACAGTTGTCCAGGAAATAGAAAAATCGTATTTTTGATGTGGCGAAAATCAAAAGTTTTTGACTTGCAATCATTTTCTGTAACAACTACTGAAAAATTGTAGGGGTAGGCAGCCCTGCATATATACTTGCCCAAATACATGCAACACGCCACACTTCTCTCATTCCCTTTCTCCCACATCCAGACCATCATATACTCAAGAAAATGTCAAAGCCTTCCATAAAGAGAAAGGAATCAAATCAAGTCCACTGAGTCATTGCCTACATGCCAAGGAGCAGAAGCAGCAAGGTGTTACATGGCGTACTTCCTCGTCCACTCTTTCGAAATCTGATCATATTTGGGTCTGTCTTGTTTGTATAATCTGGCAATCTCTGGCACCAGGGGGTCGTCAGGGTTGGGGTCTGTTAGCAATGAGGAGATGGACAGAAGAACTGCAAGCAAGACACAAGATTTCTTTATCAGGAAGTACATCATCCACAATGAAAACAAGGTCCACTCTCTATTGTCTTCATCTGACAGTGCTTAGTCCCACCCCCCGCACCCCCTTTTCAACCCCATCTCCTATCCCCACAAGCATGTGATTCCAGCAGGGTTATTTTCACCACAGCTCTAAAGAATAAGGAATATGTCAACTCTCTTCTTCCCAGGCCCCCCCCCCCCCCTCATCATTGATGCTGTTGTTATGCATTCTCCAGAGTAAGATCCTGGGGGTCACCTAGAATATAATGCACCGACTCATTCATTCCAGCTGGGAATCTTTGAAGACTGATACTAGATGAGAAGTTTGCACATATGGCTGTTTCAGGTACCTTCCCATATAGGCAGCCATAACAGTTTAATGTAGGTCTTGGTTTTTAGTTTACATCAGAACCATAAATAATACTCCCCAAAAAGTGAAATAGTCTGACCTTGCATCATCTAAATCCTTATAAAGTTTATTCCTATAGAGGAAACATGGGGGAAACCCCCCAAAACAACCCCCCCCCCCCCCCCCCCCCAAAAGTCCTTTGAATGAGACTATAAACCCAAGGTCCTGTGTGTGAATGCATGCAAATATCTTGTGCACACGTTAAAACCAGTTCCACGTTTTAGTCAAAATTTTAAAAACTGCATACACATGGGGACTGGATGTAAAAAAGCACAAGAGTGCTTATTCCATTATCCTCAAAATAAATTAAAATAAATAAATAAACACACACACCACTACCAATAAAAATAACTGAACAAGCAGAATTCTTTCAAACAAAAATGACCACACAAAATAAAGAATTAGCATGACTGATGATAAAACTACCAGATAGATGCAGTTTTTGACCATTTACACCAATTCTGATCATACCTTTCGAAATAGTCAGCGCTGGTGACCACTGTGACCTCAGTATGTCCAGACAGATGCTGCCATTACTGTTGATATTGGGATGGTAGATTTTGGTTGTGAATGATACCTGCAAAATCAACAAAACATGCATATTGAGTATTTCTCACAAGGGGGTGGGTGGGAGGGGGGGAGGGGCGTCAACCAGAAAAACATTTACCTACACATTATTTTTTTTCCATTCTTCTGCTAGAGCTACACCATTCACCAATGGTGAAACTTTTGCATATGTGACTGTTTTTTTGCCTCCCACAATTAAGGTAGCCACATTCTGACTTATTTTTACCATGACCAGCATGTGGCCAGGGTCACAGTCGTAGAGTTTAGAATTGCTGATATCCATCTCCTATAAATCATGTAATCGATTTAATTCCTCATTCTGTCTCCTGATGATATCCAAGTGCAACAACTTCTGACTGGCTGCTTGAAGGTGGTGTTTGTAAATTTACTCAAGTTAATTTGCTGACAGAAGGATGCTAACATGACACCTCTTTCATTTGTCTCTCCCAGTCCATAGGGGCCACTTCCATTTTCTGTCTTCACCTTCACTAACTTTTGCATTGAGAGCACTCACTATAACACACGGTTCCCTTTTAGTGTCCTGTGACAGTTTGAAGGTCATTATAAAAATGTTCAATTTCCTTAGTACTGTTGGATGTTGGTGAATATATACCTGTCTGATGTTGAGAACATGATGCTGGTTATTTAGCTTCAGGGAGAGGTTATGGTCAATGATTGTATTAAAACTTTCCATTGTCGCAGCAAATTCTTTGTCCAATACAATAACACCACCATTCATGTACACCCTTTTCAATTCCACTGTGTACAGTTGTGTGGTGACCAAGACAGAATTTACCTTCTCCACTCCATCTAACTTTGACAAGGCCAGTGATGTTCATTTGGCTCCTTTCCAACTCCTTTACCAACAGGTGTAGTTTTCCTATCTCTAGTAAGTAGTATTGTTCAAACATTCCATGAACCTATTTTGATTTGTGTTTTTTTTTGTTTCGGGTTTTTTTGGGGGGGGGGGTGAAGATCAGATTTTCCATTGTGCAACTACGAAGTGATGGGATCACATTCGCAAGCTAAGGAATATTCAAGCTGCTTATGTGATGGACATGAAATTTAGCATGCATTACTCTCTCTCTCTGCCTTGTTGGGTAGTCTTCTGTCTTTTCTTTGGTGTTCCCCTTCTTCTGGATTTTGCTGGTGGTGGTTGGTGGTGGTGATAACGTTTCTTTTATGTTCCACCTTCATCTCTTTCCGTTGGTCATTTCCCGTAAGCCTGTGTGTAGATGCTGTCAGTCTTCAGGGCCTGTCGTGCATAGTCCTTCCCATCTCCGTCTGTCCTCCGGTACGTCAGTTTGGCATGGGCATCTGGTCTAGTGCAGGCCTGATCCTGGTGCAGTGGTCATGTCCAGTGGCTGGGTCTGTGCTTGGCTGTTGCACTGCCACTGAAAGAGTTGGTCACTTGTGCATAGTAGCAGCACCTCTCTCTTAATTCTCAGATCTGTCCTTGCCTCTGGACCAGGTGTTTGATCGTGTTCTTTCTTTTCCTCTTGTTGCTCTTTTTTCTTCTTTTTTTTTAACGAGTCTTGCCACCGCTGCTTCCAGCAACAACATTCATTTGAACCACCGTCATCACAGTTGCCTTTTAGCACCGTGGATCCTCCCTCCCCAGTATCACTAGAGCCCTGTCCCTTCCTGGGAGTCCCGAAGAAACCAAACTATGGCATTTTCTTCTCTTTTCCAGTGTCATCTGGACGTGAGTTCTTGGCAAGTGAGTACAATAATTAGTTTGTCATTGCTTTCATGTTCCTTCTACAATCTCTAGTAAACAACACCCTTCTACAATCTCTAGTAAACAACATAAAGCACTGAAAAACACATTTGTATGAGTGGTGTTTGCATGTATTCCAAAGGAAAACACACCAATACTGATCAAATGAAAACATAATATTAAACAAAAAACATAAAACATGTTTTTGTTTTTTTTATAGATTTAACTTGATGGTGTATTGTCAATTGCACCACATGGGTGAAAATCAGCAAAAATCACTTACCATGAATGACTCTGGCCAAGGCATACACACAAATCTTTTTTTTTTTTTTTTTTGGATAGAAGCACACTATCTACAACTAAAATGGGCTGATTAAAGCTTTTTCTTTTTTGTTTTCTTCTTAAATCAGACATAAGTTCAGACAGCATCCTCTGAAACAACCTCACCATCGGATAAAAATGATGGGTCCAAAATTATGAAAATCTTGCTAAAATCTGAGATCGTTAGGGTATTCAGATGACCCAGACCCATCAATCTTGCTACCTTCTCCAAGTTTTTATGCTTCTCCTTCACATTAAAAAAAAAAAAAAAAATTAATCACTCTACTGACTTCAAAGAATTGACATAGGTATTAGAGGCACAATCAATTTTGCTGAAAAAAGGTGGATCACAAAAAATCCAATACAAAACCATGAAAAACTTGCCTGAATTGATGTAAGAACAATTTGTTCCACCAGCTGCCATAACACAAAAGACTTCTGAGACATTTAGAATGCATACAAGGCAAGAAAAGGTCTCATCAGCTCTAGTTGTTGAGGTAGAGTAGGAAGAGTAGGCCATTGTGTGCCAGTGGGAATGGATGACAAAATTTACAAAACTGCATACACACAGGGACTGGATGAAAAAAAGCATGAGTGCTTATTCCATTATCCTCGAAATAAAAGAATAAAATAAATTTAAAAAAGAAACAAGAAAATAAATAGCTCAGCATATGGCAGTACTTTGTCTTGCTTTATATATTTCAGTTTACCACTCACTACAGTACAATGTAAATTTCAGAGTTAATACAGATTTTACCACCTTTGAGATGTACTCCCAAAAATGTATTTTTATTACCACATTCAACAACTTACTTTTGGAGGTTTGAAGGGGTAGTCTGTCGGGAAGTGTATCGTTAAGAAGAACACACCACCCTGGTATGGACTCTCAGGCTGGAAACCAAAAGATCATTTCAATAAATTGGACACAACAAAAATCAGCACAGAGTACTGAACAGGACAGACATGACAACTGTCAGAAATCAACATCACCAATCAGGAAAGAAAACAGAGGCAGAAGACTAAATTTTTTATTAAAAAAAAAAAGGGGGGGGGGGGGGGTGGGGGAGGGGAGGGGACCATTGTGAAATACAATGAGATTTATTACAAACAGGCAGAAACTGAAATGGTGGAAATCTAGAAGAAAAAGCTAGAGTTAATACATCAAGGGGTATGTCTATGTATGTCACATTCCAGTGAGATATACGATACATGCAGACAAATTGAAATCAGCCAACTGAGGAAATTAATTTGTGTATGAATTTTCTTTGTTTAGAAATTAATAGTTTGAACCCAAAAGAACCTCCAGCAGCTGAAAATCAAAAAAGCAGGGAGGCACCTCCTGACTACTCTGGCAAAATTGGCAGGTTCAATTCCTAACTGTATCCCTGAAACTAGAATGCGGCTACCTTAATAGTGGGTAAAAACAGTCATATGCATAAAATCTCCTCATAGGTGCACCTCGGAAATCTAGCCAAGGAACAACAACAAAAAACTAAAACAAAACAAAAAACCCAAAGTAATGTATCGTCCACTTTTCTGTCAATCTACAAAAAGCACTGCTTGACTGTAGAAACTTAATGGCTTTATCAATCTCACTCCCTTTTGAATCATCTCACTTCTACATGACAACAGAATATTTATAACATTTTGTTCAGTATGTTTTTCGACATGACAACTACCGACTCTGACAATGAAAACTTTAATTAAACGAGAAAACTTTACTTAAATGAGATCTGAATGTCGGTGTCATCTACTAGTATAGAGAGACAAGTTTGCTCCACCTAATGACAGATGATACAACATGTCTTTCCTGGGAAAAAGATACAACCTCCACAAATAACAACCACTACATATACAGCTTCTTTACCCCCTCTGCCCCATGAATTTTGTTCACGGGCAGTTGTTTTGTGTCTCTTTAATTTTGATTTCTTCCCAAGAAATTTCTGGACACCCCCCCCCCCTCCCCCAAGGCAACACTAATGCACATTCACTTTGGTTCTGATTTTACTATTGTGTATGTTGTTTCCATATACTAGAAAAGATGGTGTTGCATTGTTCAAAGTGAATATGTGTTCTATTCAAGAAGAACCTCCTGAATTTCACAAAGAGAGTATGCTATAACCACAACACAATGACTTTCAACCTTTCTCTCACCTTTCACATTATTGTCCTAGCTTCAGCAAGTCATAATCATATGCAACTAACTGTACAATGTAACTGAACATATTTATGTAAAACCACACAAACACATACACACAAAAGAATCAATCTAACCCTTGACTCAACGGAGTTGCAGTCTACTTCACATAGACAAAACTTAGACGTGCTATTTGGGCCATATTTAAAAAAAAATTATACATCACTCTAAGGTTGATAAAATCAAATATGATATTTATATCAAAGTTGTTGTTTTTTATTAAGGATTTACAAAGATATTTATCCACAGATAATATAAACTTTTTGCGTCTTGCCTTAAATTAGTTGGTGCTAAAAAACAACAAAATTTTACAGACACACACAGGCTTACCTCAACAAGGTGTAAGTATTCATCAGCTAATCCACAAGAAAGAATAGCACCAATTTTACGCACAGTAATATTTCCTCAGGCTCCCGAATCACTCAGAAGTAAAATCTGCCAATACTGCCTCTTTCACCCTGTACGTTGTCTTTGTCACCACAAACTGACTGACAGATAAAGGGAAAGAACTCAATTGAAAGGTGACTGATTTAGCTAGTAGCATGCGTAATGTTCTTTGGATTGAACACTTTTTTGGGGGATGTATTGTACACCACTTTAAGTCACAGCAGGTTTCTCAGCATGAAATTCGGGCTGCTCTCCCAAAGAGCAGTGCCACCATTATTTTTTTCCTTTTCCTGTCTGCAACTTGAGCTACGATGCAAAGTCAATGAGTTTAGGACATGCATTACATAGTATCATGGGGGGAAAAAATGACAAATTTATTCTCTGATAAAGATCTGTCAAGTTCAATATTAATTTTTCAACACTTAAACAGTACATGTATATCAGTTGACAGTTCAATGGTTTCTCTTCCGAGTTTTAAAACAGAAATGGAGGAGAAAAAAAACAACAACTTACCGGGCCCATGATTGTGGCCTGCCAATGGAACACTGAAAAACAAAAAAACAAGTGTAAGTTCTTACAAAACCGTCAGGTGGAAATGTCATTTTTGGTGTATACTAAAAAACACAAACAGTACCCTGTAAATTTGGTAGCCCAATGCAGCTCCCTTTATCTGGGGGGTTAAGTAAGTAAAAGTATGTTCTTTCGAGCCAGAAGGCCCATTGAGCCAGAGCTTATCCCGGTTTCTGTAGCGTTAAGCGAACTGATGGTTTTTCACTACCCCTGTGACAGGACGCTAGTCTGTCGCCAGATACTTCCCCAGCAGAGCTGGTACCCACTTGTACACCTGGGTGGAGTGAGGAAAATAGGAGTAAAGTGTCTTTCCCAAGGACACAACACCGAGCCGAGCGGGGATCGAACCGCGACCTCTGGATCACGAGTTGACCGCCTAAACTACTCGACCACGGTGCCTCCCATCTGGGGGGTTAAAATGCAGATAATTATAAATTCACAGAAAAGAATAAAAAATGACAACAAAACAACAATAAATTTAAACAAAGCTCACCAAACCATGAACACAACAAATAATATTTAAAAGAAAACAACAGATTGTCAAATTTCACTTGGTTACAATTTTTTTTTAAAAAGTAATGCTACTTAAAAGCAAGAATGAATGAATGGTGTAACGGTCCTGCACCAACATCAACATGAAACTGTCTGTATACACTTTAACAATCTAGCTCAGTAAAATCTGCTGGGTAGTCACTAGTTGTCTCAAAACTCCAGTCTTGTAAGTTGTATGCCTAAGCATACATATGTGTGCACATGCACACATTCACAACTTTTATGCAAAGTATAGTAACAATAAATGATAAGGTAAACACACACAGCTACCTCTTCATTTTAAATTTAAACTGGAAAAAATTCAACCAACACTTAAAATGGCATATAATACAGTAGACACACTTGCACATAAAGCAACATGTTTCCAATTTTTCATGATGGTTCTTTTGCTCAATAGCCCTTTTTCTGAAGTGAAAAAAACAACAAAAAACTGTGAATACTTACTGTCATCTCCTACAGGGCCAGCTGAACAATGTGCCGGAGGGTCACGGCCCAAATCTTGCAGTTCCTGCCACATGATAAAGTCTACATGTAAATGCTGTTTTAGATCACTTACAATTATACAAGCTAACTACTGGATCGTGCCTTTTACTGAATAAGATTGAAAAAGACATTGAATACTAGGACAGAAGTTCCAAAAAGGAGATGGACAAGGGAGTGGGGGGTATCTTTACGACTTTAGGCAAGAAGGGAAACATGGTCACTGGTGGGTGCTTGCCAGAAATTTATTTGAAAAAGGAAGTCTCCTTGAAAAAGGAATTGCCTTTAAGTCTCTTTACTACTGTGCATGTGACTTTGACACCTGGATATCATAAATATTGAGGTTTCACATTACTGATTGGGTTTAAATTTATGTATACTGTGTGTGTGTGTGTTGTGTGTGTGTGTGTGTGAGTGAGTTTAGATGTGACAATGTATCATGTTAGATCTGTGTATGGTTTTTGTGAGTGTGTGTCTGTGAGCATAAGTAAAAGTATGTTCTTTCGAGCCAGAAGGCCCATAGAGTCAGAGCTTATCCCGGTTTCTGTAGCGTTAAGCGAACTGATGGTTTTTCACCACCCCTGTGACAGGACGCTAGTCTGTCGCCAGATACTTCCCCTGCAGAGCTGGTACCCACTTGTACACCTGGGTGGAGTGAGGAAAATAGGAGTAAAGTGTCTTTCCCAAGGACACAACACCGAGCCGAGCGGGGATCGAACCCGCGACCTCTGGATCACAAGTTGACCGCCTAAACCACTCGACCACGGTGCCTCCATCTGGGAGCATGCTGGCCCTAATACTATAGTCAGCTTTCAGTATACCATTACCAGAGTTTCAAGCTTAAACTAAATGTATGTGATACTGAGAGGCAGATACTTTGTTCAGTAAACAATCCATGCTTTTAACCATTCAAGATAAGTCTGAAGTTATGTAACAGCAGATCAGATACTATCATAGTAGGTAAATGGTTTCTTCTTTTCTTTTCTTTTTTAAATCAACACCACCAACAACAAAAAACCCACCCTCCTAATCAGCTAATCATATCCTAATGTCTAAAGTTGTTTGGTTTTTTAAGTCAAAGTGTGAAAATCATAATTCATATGTTCAACTTCTTTCTTAAAAGAAATAAGTTATCCTAAAACATCGTTTATGTGTATAAGCCTGTTACAGTGTTAGAAATGGTGTACCCCAAAAAGCTACAGTGGCTCAATTTTTGAAAATCTTTTCTGACAGCAACTAATCTGTGAGAAAAAAAAGTCATGCATGTTCTTAATAATTCACATCTGAAAATATAACTTAAGCTGTTTATATCTCTGGCTGATACCACATGTTCATCAATCTCTGAGTTGATAGGTTGGGCATAGAAATTAATAGCCAATTATTAGTCTTAAATAGGCAGTTAAAGCAAAAATGTTGTCTTAATGCTAGAAAATAAACTTAGCTTGATTTCATTTGCACACTCCAAAAAACTATTCTAATAGTTTGGTTCAATTATATTGCCTGAGTAACAACTGCCAGATAATGTCCCCCCCAATTTTTTTTAAACCAGAAAAGAAAGAAGATGCTTTAACAATTTATCTGATGATGTTAAATATCACATTTCTATTGTGTTTTCTGTAGTATAAATGTACATATTTTTAAAAATTGTTTTAAAAGACTGAATGGAAGTCATTCAACTACAAGACTGTCGTCTTACTGTTGTTACAAACTGTGGTGGACAGACATGTATAATTTCATTTTCAGATTTGTATTTTTATAGACCAGCAAAAAAGCAAGTTTCTGAGTGCATTCTCTTGGAGTTTTTCTTGCAATGATACAATCACACAAACAAGGTGAATCAATAAGAACAATGTCTACCTCTGACAACCATTATTGTTTCTTCAAGGCATGTATAGTCACATACATGTGCTGTATGGTTCAGACATTTCTGATTTCAAATTCAGGAGCAATATATAAATAAATGGTTAACATAGATGGAGCACCCCATTAAACTGGTCTTGTTTCTTTTTTTTTCTTTCTTGTTTCTTTTCGAGGATAATGGAATAAGCACTCATGTGCTTTTTTACATTCAGTCCCCATGTGTATGCGGTTTTGTAAATTTTGTCATCTGTTCCCACCGGCACACAATGGCCTACTCTTTCGAAAAGTGGAACTGGATTTAACATGTGCGCAAGATGTTCTGCATGCGTTCGCAATCGGGGCCTCGGTTTATAGTCTCATCTGAAGGACTTTCTACTAATCATGAAATATATACAAAATGCTACCTAGATTTGAAAAAAGAACTGTTGATGCATGTTACAATTTCAATTTATTTACCAACACATGCTGCTCTGAATCTGACAAATGTTACGTTTTCCAGTGACTCAAAAATAGTGGACATAAGTACCAGCACCTGCTGCTCTGAATATGACAAACATTACATTTTCCAGTGACAAAAATAGTGGACATGATACTGCATTCACATGCCTACTCTCCTTTATGATTTTTTTCATGCCATAATTGTGCTGGAAAACTAGCCTCTCTTTAAAAGACATAACCCTGACCTCAGTAAATATTCAAAGAACAACAAGAAGCTTGTTAGGGAAAAACAATTTTTTTAAAGAGGGGCGGGGGAAGAGCATCTAACCTTACACTTAAAAACACATAGGCCACAAGCATAATCTGGCATATTTTAGTGTTTAAACAAGAATTCAGTTTGGAAAAAACAAACAAACAAAAAATAACCACCTTTTTATTTTTCAAAGTGTTGTAGCATAAAAACTTGGGATCCAAAACCGTTGAATGCAAATGATGTCAATCAAACAAGCACAGCAATTTTGGACACAATATGGTGTTAACATTTAGACATGATATCCAGGAGTTGAGGGAAACTAATATAGTAATAACTCATTACTGGCAATGTACTTAAATGAAACACAATGCAAGATCAAACCAATCATGTCAATCCGCTTTCCACATCTGGTGGAGAAAAAAAGCATTTATTGTATTTTCTAGGCTTGTTTTAACTAAATGATTAACTAAACTACATAATATGTAGATGATTTTCTTGTATACATACATGTATGTATCTCTATACAGTTTACTTAAAGCATGCAACAATATGTAGCTATAGCTGCACCAGGAAATAATGACAAACTTTTAAGGCATTGAATGAGCACCTTTTGTTGTCACAGTTATATTTGTCAGCCAAGTGCCCTGCCCTTATTGGCCTGATACCAATGGTATACATGTACAGCTTATTGTATAGAATGTATACCCTTGCTGGCTTCATGCCAACAAAGCAGAACGTGACTACTAACAAGTATTACCAACAGGATGGCAATGATTCAGAGGACTCTTTCCTTTTAACTTAAAACACACACCATTTCTAATTCCCCTGGTGACTATGCTCTGTTGCAAGACTACATAACATTAACAATCTTTATGGATCTTTGCCACACTAGAGACAAAAACAGACAGACTTATCAAGATGTATAGTAGGTAGTCTTTCCCATCTTTCAGTTTCATAAAATCTTTCAAGACAGCTGATTGGGGAGTGAAACCAAAAAGGATGCTGGAATCAGTATGTTCTTAAGTACGTATGAGTATGAGAATACTCTGTGGTGATAATTTTCATTATTAATCATATAACATCTTAAAATTATTCCCTTCAAAAATAATTAAATGAATCCGCAAGTACTTTCACAAACTCAAAAACATGCAACAATGCACTAATTCAGATCCTGGTTTCGGTTATTATCCCTAATTCTAGTCGGGTTGAAGTGATGGACTTGATACCAATGTGAAAACAACTATGACTGCTGGTAAATCTGGAGACTCTTCACTATAATCTTATTATTAGCATTGCTTCTTATGACAATTCCTGGACTCAATCTGGAAAAAACAACAGTGTGGTCTGTTTGCAGCATACCACAATGGAAAGAACTCAGTATAAGTTGATTAAGTCTCTGACATGCGGAACATCCAGCAGCATTAGTTAACTATCCAGAAGGTTTGGAAGGGGGGTGGGGGAGTGGGAGGAAGGATTGCAATCTTGCCTAAACTAACTCTGGTACATTTGCAGAGTGGTGTGACAGTTTTCGACTCAGCATGCTGACTCTTGTGATGTACCTTCTGCAGCAATAAAAATAGAAACAAGAAAAATGTTTGATGAAGGTCTGGGCACTGCCTAAACCATCAATGGGGTCCAGGGATGACACTTTAGGTGAATAATATTAATAGAGGACAAAGCCCCCTAAGCTGAAAAAAAAAAGAAAATGACAAGTGCTACAGCTTCTTTTTCTCAGAGAAAATAGCTGATATTTCACTTGAATCAAATTTTCCACGCAGCTATTCCTTACAAAATCATATACATATATAATCTCTTTTTTCCCCTTTCTCCACCTTCACCTATCCTGTAGTCTGGTCAAGTGTTGGGGCACCACTGAAGATTTTGCAATCTGTTTTCTCAGTTCCTGCCCAGCACAGCCAACTTTGGCAGGGAGAAAATTGTTATCTTTTAAGTCTTTCTCAGTTTCTGGAAAAAAGGGTATGCAAAAATGAATTACAGACCTCTTGCAAGGAACAAAAGAAAAAAACCACAAAAACTACAGATCAAGTTGCTGTTGACCAAAGCACTTCACCTCCTCAGTGGTCTAGGATATGGTCTGGAAAGATTTTACTTTTTTTCAGTAGGAAAATTACACTGTTCCCCTTCCTTGAATAGTTGAAAAGGACAGAATGATAGATCAGTATTACTGATAGTAATACTACGAGTGCGATAAGGATTGAGAAACTGGATTCTTATTCCAGCACAGAACAGAAAGATCGCCATCTCTTCAGATATGGGAACAGCTGAAAACGTTTGGAAATACAGAGGATGAAAAAAGACTGGGAACTAGGGGATGCCTAGGCCCTTGTACTGTAGTAGACAGTAGTAGGGTTATGGGGCAATGCCATAGTGGATGATCCAGTGGAGTAAAGCCCTCACCCAATCATCCATGCAGAAACAGATTTTGAGCAATTTTAGAACTCTTCATGGCCTCTCCTGACAGCTTATTTCCCCTTTTCAATCAGCACCAAGTGCTCTCTTTTTTTGTCTTTTCCCTTACCTTCCTAAGTTCATTTTACTTCTCTTGCTTATTGTCTGAGTGTCTGCCTTCCCAAGTCCATTCTCCTGCCTTTCTTAAATAAAATCTTACAAATATTTTTTTCATGCCTTGTTTGACATCTTACCTGTACTGTTTTATTTCGGCAACAAGGTAAACACTGGGATGGACATAGGATGTCAATTTAAATGCAGTGTTCTTTGCCCATATGGCATTTTTCCTTTTGTACATATTACAACACTGAAATGTTCCTTATGTCTTTTTACACTTTTTTGAAACCTGGGGATATCTAGTAAGTGAAATGACCAGCTTCTCGGCACAGCCTGGTTTTATTGGCCTTACTGGCTTATGGAAGGAAAAAGATTTAGGTACTTTGTCATTTCATGTTTTGGGGCTGGGTGTTCAGCTTGACAATGTTGGATGTTTGAAGTGATCAAATGGTGTTGATTCTGAACTTGAGCTGAATGTTGCTGGAGTTCAGCTGCTGAGATTAAATCCATGGGATGATAGCCATGATAGTAATATATAAGGCCTTTGTGGTCCGTGGGCCTGTACACAACATGAAATAAAACTCTCTCTGTGTGTGTGCGTGCAGGTATTGTGAAAGGGGGTGGAAAAGTAACAGCTCTGAGCAGAGACAACCGAGCACCAGACACTACTGTAAACCAAAAATCAAAGCAATTGAAAGAGCGGGGATGGGGGGAGGCAAAGGGTGGGAGTGATGACCGCTCCCACTCCACCCCTTCCCCTCCATAGATATACATGTATATGTACAGAGGTTTGATCCTGCCCCCCCCCCCCCCCCCCCTTCATTTTATTCCAAGGACAGGCTGAAAAAGTCTCTGTCCTATGGCTATGTCCTTAGTCTTTCATCCCAATGAAATAAAAAATTTTCTTTCTTTAGCTTTTTGAAGTGCAGATCCTCTTTCCTTTCAGTATTACTATTAAAGCATTATGAAACCCAACAGCCAAACCTTTACACCAACAAGATGGGGCTACAAGCTGTGCCCAGGGGTGCCATTCTGCCCAACTTATCTAACCAAGCTTTGAAGTTGGATTGCACATCACTTCACGTCTTATTTACAGGTTACCATGATAACTGAGGCATTTTTCTTAAGCAAGCCCCTGTGCCTGGACAATGCTAGCATGATACTGTTACAATATGCCAGCCATCTTTATCAGTTTTTAAAAAAATATTCGAGTGGGAGGGGGATTTTTTTTTAAGTATGAGTAAGGCTCAACTGGGGTTAGTTTGGTCATTTAAGCTATGAGGGCACATTTTCAACTCATGCACAATATGTTTTACTTTTAAATGACTTGTCTAGTTACATACCACTTCAGATGGTCTCATCTGAAAATGAAGTTTTGTCTAGGCTAGGGTTGGGTGTTTTTTATGACAGTGTTAATTCATGACTACTTCTACACAACGATCAAAATATGTAGAAAGAACAGAACAAGCTCTCATATTCTAAAGAAATATTGGTGTAGGTAAATCGCAATTCACACACACAAACACACCATTGCCTGATGATTCAGGCAAATCGTCTATGACTGGTCATGAAATGGTGAATGATCATCATGCCAGCATAATTAGTTTGAATTTACTTGGAATTCAAAGCAGTTCTATCAAATTCTTACCCATGTTTATCTTAACATTACTGCCCTAATGATCATCGGCAAATTTTCGACACAATGAATTGCTTCCTGGAAAGTCTCTACGAACATTTTTGGTGAAGGAAGGTCCGACATGACCTAGGCTAACCGTATCCGCCTTACCACTTACGGATTGGTCATTGAAATATATCTTGCTCCCATCCTTTGTCTCCATTCAGACAGGTGACACATTTAATTTGTATCACATAACACATTTGGCTCTGTGATAAACCTTTCCTTACCTTGTTTATCCTTTTCATAGCCATTGTTAAGGGTGATCAATGTACAAGATCTTCCTCAAAATCTTCCAGAGAACTCGACGATAGGCCTACTCGGTCAGACATGCGCATTTGCTGCAATTTCAGCCTAGGCTGGGCCTACTGCGCAGAACCGGAACAAGCAAGGCTAGTCAATCATGTCGATCAAGCCCGACAAAAGAAAGTACATTTAGGCTACTGACTTAGCCTAAAATATAGCCTACCCAATTTATGAGACCAGCCTATACTTATGGCGTCATAATGGTCTTTGGAAGCGCGCCCATCCTGTATGTCAGTTCCTTGTGCCTAAATCGGGAATCTCCACAGAGACTTGGATATAATTAACAATACAACAATAACAATAGTCCAACACTGGTGTATTCACAAGTCACATTGTTTTGCTGGCACCTCTAATCTGATCTGTGTCAGTTATTGATGTCAGCTAATTGCCAAGGCCTACACAAAAAGGTCATGTTGTGAAATGTTGTGTTGAGATTGCCTTCAGCCATGACAAGCTCTTAACATAACCACATGCACTCTCCTTTAAAAGAAAAATTCCTCAGAAGTCGGAGCGTGGCTGCCTATATGGCGAGGTACTTAGAAACAGTCATACATGCAAACTTCTCATTCAGTGTGCAATTTCAATCTCGCAGTGATTCCTAGATGGGATGAGTCAGTCAGAGTGCACATTCTGGGTGACCTCCAGAGTGTTAAGCTGGGGAACGCACAACCCACCAACATCATCTGATCTGTGCAGTCTGGTGCTCGTGTCTCCGACATGCGGTTCTGTGATGCCGAATTTTTTATCTGTGATTTTAAAACTGTTTTTCTCCAGCTAAAATTCAAGGCAATGCAATGACCTGAACTATATAAGCCTACATACACATATGCACGCATGCACGACACACACACATATGAACATACGCATTAACATACACAATCACGCACAGTAACATGTGCACACAAACTGGCTCATATCATAACGTTTTTAGAGACAAAGGGTGCAATGCCATTGCTCTCTCTCTCTCTCTCTCTCTCTCTCTCTCTCTCTCTCTCTCTCTCTCTCTCTCTCTCTCTCTCTCTCTCTCTCACACACACACACACACACACACACACACACATGATCATGGGTTAAACACAGACACTCTCTCTCTCAGACACACACACTCACATACGCACGCACGCACGCACACGCACACACACGCGCGCACACACACACGCAAGCACAGGCTGTACATGTCACACCTTGTGTGTGTATATATATGTGTGTGTGCGTGCGCGCGTGCGTGCGCGCGCGCGTGCATATGTGTGCGCGCGCGTATGTGTGCTGTGGCTTGCCTGACTTATATATACACAAAATATGGAGAGGAAAAAAAGAGATTTTGTGCCTTGTCTTGTTAAAGGCATCTCATCTGACCTTGGGTACCCTACAAGACACTGACTGGCTACCTTATCGTCATGTTCTTGTGCAAGAGTATGAGGATGAGGTAGCCAGAACAAGAGAGGAGGTAGAAAACAACCCAACACTGAAGAACAATATAGCCTTCAACGCCTGCTCTGCCAGGAATAGAAAACCCCATATCCAAAGTCAAAGTCAAACTTTTATTTTTATATGGTGCATTGAATAAGCAGTGCATTTGCTTTTTTTTCCATCAAGCCATCTATCTAAAGAAAGAAAAAAGAGAGAGAAAAATGATATATATGCAGACATAGAATAAAAAACCTACTCGATGATAAACCATACAAATCAAACAAGAGAAGACAATAATATATGCATACATGAAATTAAAAACAAAACAAAAAAACCCTGAACAATATTAAACCATACAATTCAAATAATTAAAAAATCTCCTGAAAATATATCCACCATGATACAAAAAGCAAGCAAAAAGAAAAACCAAACCCAAACAAACAAAGAAGACAAAACAAAATATAAAAAGACACACCAACTGCCCTCCCCCACACACACACACACACACACACACACACACACACACACACCTTCAACCATACAAACAACTCAATAAAACAAAAAATAAACCAACAAGAACAACCACAACAAGCAAATAGAGAAACAAACACAAACATACGTACACAACAGCAACAGCGACAATAACAAACATAAAACAAAAATAACAGCCAAAACAAATAAAGAACAATATAGAACTGACAAAAGACGAAAAAATAGTCCAAAATACCCTCTCCCCAAGAAAACCACCCAAAAACAAAGGAAAACCCAAAACAAACAAACAAAAAGTAAAATAAACCAGAACTCCATCCCCACCACCACCAACAATAACAACAACATTAACAACCAAATGGATATAAACAAAGGAAACTGATGTATAGTTTCCTTTTAAATCATTTAAACACAAACATACACAGTACACACCCTCACCCATATCCCCTTCACCACAAATACTCATGTATAAAGGAAAACAAGAAATAACCAACAACTGTCACGTGGTTCTTTGAGGAACTAACTCTTTGTTTTGAAACACTCCAGTGGACGTAGAACGCTGACTGAAATGCCAAGAGTTGGTTTCTCCTATCTCTCGTGAATCACATCCAAACAGAGCATAAGATGACTCAGGAATCAAGTTAAATTTCTTTTATTCTACTATATCAATTCAAAACAATACTCATTTCCAATACAAGAGTTGGAAAACAAAAAGGGAAAAATCCTTTCCATAAACACTGTGGATCAACAGCCAAAATTCTGTGACTACACTCACTACATAAGAGCTCAATCAGTTAAAATGACTTCTACAGTCCTCATAACCATAGCTCTCCTTCTATTCCTTCAGTTCTCTCCCCTTCTTCAGGCAATCGCTGCTTGCCTCCCCTTGGCTCTCGGCCTTTCCTACTCTCCTTCTATCCCATCTTTCTTCCTTGGACTCTCCGGACTGACTGTCCGTCCCTCACATCTCTCTGGCCTCTCCTCCCCTCCATTTGTCCGTCCGTTTCCCACGCCCTTCCTCCTCCATCTGTCATCTCTCTCTCAGACTCTCTCCATCCAGTGTGATAACAGCCCCTTGTATATATACAGTGCCAGGGCCCCTCCTACTAGCCACTGGAAGGTTCTGGAAATTTAAGGAAGTCTCCGACCATTACCAACTACACAACATCTCTGGTTGCCGTTGAGGCCATCTGGAAACTGTTAGAACCTCTTAGAATACTGTAAACTCACCATTCCGGAAAAGCCTTAGAACTTCATAGAATACTGTAAAATATTCTGGAAACTTCATGACCAACCAAACACATGCAAGCTAAGGTAACAACATTTCTTAACCAAAACTATTATTCATCATCAATGCATGCATCTTAGCCAAGAATGCCATTCATGCAGTCCTAAAAATCTTCTCAACAAAACTCAGAATCTGTTTGTAACATTACCCCCCACTTAGAACAAATTTCTAAATTTGTTCATAAAACAAAGCAACAGATTCAACATTGAAACTCCAGATTCATAGTGCTCACTCACTTCAATGTACAGCATTAGCACATTTCAGTCCACAACTGGTTCATGCAATTAGTTCCAATATTGTCACTTGAGATTATGGATTCAACTTTTGCATATACACTCATGAAACATCAGGATTAGCACTTTCCACCAGAGGTCACACATGTTGCCCCACAAATGTCTCTAGGTCAGCATCTGTCCATCACTCCCACTGAGGTAAACATTGGGGAGGAGTCCAAGCCAACGCAGTCTTGGTACACTCCTCCGGGATCAAACACTGCAATCCTGTCAGGCCTCCTGGGTCCGCCACACCTGCTGCCTGCACCATCCTTCCCCTCGAGACAGTAACCAGAGAGCACTCTGAGATCCCAAAGCTTTCTGTACTATCCCCATTTTCATCACTCACAAGTCCTTCTCCTCGGATCCCTTGGCCACCTGAGGAATATGGTAAGGTCTTGACCTGACTGGACCAGACAATGTCAGTTCTTCTTGGGGTCCCAGTCCTTTACTTCCTGGGATTTCAGTAAACTGGTCAGCACTGCCATTTATAAACTTGCTGGATTCCTCCCTTGTGATGAGAACCTTGGTCCACTTGAACTCTTCCATTGATTTGCCTGAACCCATCTTATTCAGTTCCAGAAGTTCATTATCCTTCAAAGTCTCTTCATCACTCCTATTGACTTCTTCTTTTGATTCACAATCATCTGGGTTTGGTACACCCTTCCTCTCCATCCATTCTGGATTAGGATCATCTGCAGATCTAGCACCCTCGATATTACCAATGATCAGATCATAAACTGGAGTCCTCTCCATCCATTCTGGATTAGGATCATCTGCAGATCTAGCACCCTCGATATTACCAATGATCAGATCATAAACTGGAGTAGGTAAACATAAAGCTTCAGTCTCTCCTACAAAGTACGGCGTGTCCACTCTGATCAAAGCTGTAGGTACTTTCTTCACTGCACTGTCCACTGACTGGAGGAAGCTATGGCGCCCTGTGTACTGGTTTTCCTTAACCAAGCCCTGTCTGACCACAACTCCACTGCATCCAGTATCTCTCAGGACATCCACAGTCTTTCCAGAGACTCGACCCTTTCTTACTGGAAGATTGACATTCTTCCTGATGAACGATCCAGCCGCTGCACTTCTGATCACGGGGATCTTCTTTCCAGAAGCCAAGAGAAGCTGACCATCCTCCATATCTGACTCCAAGTCATCATTGCACGACTGGTTCTCTGGCAGAAATGGCTTCACCACACCCCCAGCACATATCTGGCTACCTGCCCTTGCTGCAGCTGCTCTATGCACTGATGGTACTGCATCCCCTCTGACACGTCTGTCATTCTGGCCTCCACTCCCTGACATTCTTGAGTGGGCGTTTGTAGTTCCGGAAGCCCAATAGGTTTGACATTCAGACTGCCTGATTTTACTTGTTTCAGCTTCTCTGTCTCATCTGGTTTACGCGGCTCTCTTCCAGCTGAGGGATAGTTTGGCTGTGCAGTCGCCAGGGTGCGATTTTGTGATATTAGGTAACGATCTGCCGCCCTAGCCATGTCATACAGTTTTTGAGATTCTTGCTGACGAAGATGAGCTGCCACATCCGTTGGGCAGGCATCAATAAACTGCTCTTTTACAATAAGGCTTGACAGTCCTTCATAGTCCTCTGCATTACCTGACAACTGAACCCAGCTTTTGAGATATGCTTCAAGTCTGACAATAAACTGTGCTGGTCTCTCTCCAACTTCAGGTTGACAGTCACGGAATCGAAGACGGTATCCTTCTTCTGTGAAGTCATATCGTGTCAGAAGAGCGACCTTCAGTTGGAAATAATCTTCAGCTTCTTCCCGAGACAGACGAGTGTAGACATTAAGCGCTCTCCCTGTCAGTAAAGCACCCAAATTAGAGGCCCATCTGTCATGTGCCCAACCGGATTTGGTAGCAAAGCGTTCAAACCTCTCTAAATAACTGTCCAGGTCATCTTCTCCATCCACAAATGCTGGCAGCTTTGGGTTCTTTGAACTGTCATTATTGGGTCTTTGGGCAGAAGCCCCATACTCCAGCTCGAGTCTCTTTATCTCTAATTCATGATACCTTTGTGCTTCTTCCTTTTCAATTCTTTCTTTTCTCTCTCTCTCTTCTCTCTCAATCCTGTCCTGCCTTTCTCTCTCTCTTTCTTCTCTTTCAAGGGCTTCTCGCCTCTCTTCTCTCTCCATGGTTTCTCTTCTTTCTTTTTCTCTTTCTTCTCTTTCAAGCGCTTCTCTCCTCTCTTCCCTTTCAATTCTCTCTTTTCTATCCTTTTCTCTTTCTTCTCTAAAAGCTTCCAACAACTCTTTTCCTTTGAGTCTATATTGTCGTGCTAGGTTTGTTAGCTCCTCCTTGCTATCTGCAATAGTGACTCTTCTTCAAAGACTGGAATCAGACACAAATTTATGACACAATGACAACAACACCTAGATCCAGATGTACTTACGTGAGCTCCACAGAAATAACCTAAATCAGACGCCAGATCTCACTCAGCAGGAGGCTAAAGCAAGATCGCGGCCCCTGACAGTCACTTCAGTCACACAATGCTCACTGGATTTCACAACTTTACTGGGACACAGTCTGAATCACTGCAGCAAAACAGACGAAGAACTCTGAATCCACACACTGAATTTCACCCAGAAATTCCGTAGATCTATCGTAGACACACCCCAGTGGTGAATACGATGCCTCTTCACAAATTCAGCTCCAGGTTACTCTGAAACACCGCAGCACTTTCAGACGTACACCTACTGAATCAACATAACGAGTTTCACACTGAAATTCCGCAGATCCTCGTAGACACACCCCAGTGGTGAATACGATGACTTCACAACTTCAGCTTCAGGTTACTCTGAAACACTGCAGCACTTTCAGACGTACACCTACTGAATGTGCACACAACGGATTTCACACTGAAATTCGGTATCACTTGTAAACACAACCGAAGTAGTGCATACAATTATTCTCCACTTGAAATCTGAAGTCAGAAGCTACTGCATTAATGGATGATTCGAAGTTGAGAGATATCCCGGCTTGGCCCCCAATTGTCACTGGTTCTTTGAGGAACTAACTCTTTGTTTTGAAACACTCCAGTGGACGTAGAACGCTGACTGAAATGCCAAGAGTTGGTTTCTCCTATCTCTCGTGAATCACATCCAAACAGAGCATAAGATGACTCAGGAATCAAGTTAAATTTCTTTTATTCTACTATATCAATTCAAAACAATACTCATTTCCAATACAAGAGTTGGAAAACAAAAAGGGAAAAATCCTTTCCATAAACACTGTGGATCAACAGCCAAAATTCTGTGACTACACTCACTACATAAGAGCTCAATCAGTTAAAATGACTTCTACAGTCCTCATAACCATAGCTCTCCTTCTATTCCTTCAGTTCTCTCCCCTTCTTCAGGCAATCGCTGCTTGCCTCCCCTTGGCTCTCGGCCTTTCCTACTCTCCTTCTATCCCATCTTTCTTCCTTGGACTCTCCGGACTGACTGTCTCCCTCTCACTCTCTTGGCCTCTCCTCCCCTCCATTTGTCCGTCCGTTTCCCACGCCCTTCTCCTCTCCATCTGTCATCTCTCTCTCAGACTCTCCTCCCTCCAGTGTGATAACAGCCCCTTGTATATATACAGTGCCAGGGCCCCTCCTACTAGCCACTGGAAGGTTCTGGAAACTTAAGGAAGTCTCCGACCATTACCAACTACACAAACATCTCTGGTTGCCGTGAGGCCATCTGGAAACTGTTAGAACCTCTTAGAATACTGTAAACTACACCATTCCGGAAAAGCCTAGAACTTCATAGAATACTGTAAAATATTCTGGAAACTTCATGACCAACCAAACACATGCAAGCTAAAGGTAACAACATTTCTTAACCAAAACTATTATCTCATTTAGTGCATTTGGACTTGTTAGAACTATTACTTGCTATTGGTTGCATGACTGTGTAAGAATGAGTTGAGTGCAAGCGCTTTGATTTGTCTGTGCAAGATACAGCGCTATATAAGTTCCATTTATTATTATTATTATTATTATCTCATCATCAATGCATGCATCATTAAGCCAAGAATGCCATTCATAGCAGTCCTAAAAATCTTCTCAACAAAAACTCAGAATCTGTTTGTAACACAGACGTTGGATTCAGAGCAAAATCCAAGCTGCAAGAGCGAACTGGAGGGAGAAGAACGAAAC
Organism: Rapana venosa; assembly: GCA_028751875.1. Lineage (NCBI taxonomy): Eukaryota > Metazoa > Mollusca > Gastropoda > Neogastropoda > Muricidae > Rapana > Rapana venosa. The sequence goes on from CM054135.1 coordinate 60,577,961, forward strand.
TTTGAACCTTGACAGATATGGCAACGAGCTCTGAAAGCCCACCAAGGCCATGAATGATGAGGACACAAGATCAGCTCCTATCACGATTGGAAAGAGATCAGAAGATAAGTCACAGAGATGAATGCAGAAAACTGCTTTACAGACAACAACGACCAGGTCTGCAATATCACAGTGCCTGAGGATAGAAAACGGCAAGTTCATGACATTATGAAGAACCATTAGGGCTGCCAAGACCCTTCAGAGTACATGAATAGACCCTTCAACAGAAAAAAAAACCTAGAAGAAGCCCTTAATACCTTAAAGCCCAAAAAATCTCCTGCCCTGATGCTAGAACACCTTGGCACCAGAGCAACATCCAAACTCCTTGATCTCTTCAACAACAGCTGGAGGACAGGGCATGTTCCACAAACTTGGAAAAAGTTTGACATAGTACCCATCCACATGACGGCAAAGGACCGAACAAACTCAGAGAGCCACCGTCCAGTCAGTTTTACCATTTGTGTAGGCAGGCTTATGGAGCAAATTATCAATACCTGCTTAGTGTGGCACTTGGAGAAGAACAACATCATTACTTCAGAGCAGGCAAGATTTACACATCATTTCACAGAGAATCAAGTGACTTTCATAGCCTAGAAGATCAAGATGATTTCCTGGAGACACAACACACAATGACAGTCTGGATAGATGTGGAGAAGGCCTATCTTAAGGTTTGAAGCTATACCAGAGCTGTGTTGTGTCTACGCTCCTGTACGGTTCTGAGTGCTGGAGGATGACGGAAGTGGATCTTACCAAACTTCGATCCTTCCACACCATATGCCTGCGAAGAAGTCTCCGATCTTTTGGCCAGAGAAGATCTCCAATGAAGACCTACTACGGAGATGCAGGCAAGAAGACATGGGAACCATCATCACCAGACAACCGTGGAAGTGGATTGGGCACATTCTCCGAAGAGACCCACAGTCAATCGCAAGAACAGCATTGCACTGGACCCCAGAAGGAAGGAGAAAGAAAGGAAGACCAAAAGCAATGTGGAGGAGAACTGTAGAAAGTGAGGTGAAGGCCATGCAGCACTCTTGGGGATCAGTGACTAGGTTGGCCCAGGAAAGGCAGGAGTGGAAGTGCTTTGTTGCTGCCCCACAACCTGCTGGGTGTAATGGCTAATGATGATGATGAAATGGAGCATACAGCCAAACGAAGACCTTGTCCTGTGGTGCTCAGAAAATTATCTAACAACTCCCAACAACAGACTGCAGCAAGCACTGAACATGCTTCAAGCCTGGACAAAACACAGGCTTGTGAAGATCAATGCCAAGAAAACAATGTTGTCTCTCTCTCTCTCTCTCTCTCTCTCTCTCTCTCTCTCTCTCTCTCTCTCTCTCTCTCTCTCTCTGTGAAATGATGTGTAAATCTTGCCTGCTCTGAACACGGGGACTGGATGTAAAAAAGCACACGAGTGCTTTTTCCATTATCCTCGAGAGAAAAAAAAGAAAAAAGTCATCTCTCTCTCTCTCTCTCTCTCTCTCTCTCTCTCTCTCCTCTCTCTCTCTCTCTCTCTCTCTCGCCTCTGACAACAGAAGAGAAGTCCACCCTGCACATAAATGGATAGACCTTGCTTGCTGAGAAACCCCCCACGTCCTTGGCAGGAACAACTTAGGGTGCAGACGCCATAACTCTCAAAAGGCTCCTCATTTGCAGAATTAGACCAGTGCTTGAATATGGCATGACAGATGAGGCACTACTACCAAGTTCAACTTTGATTGAGTTAGCAAGGTGCAGAATCAGACAACTCACATTATCAATTAATGCCAGTATCAGACCTCGAGACCATTACAGGACTGTAGTCTCTTGAAGATCGCTGAGACACGAAGATTTTCACCCAGAATACCAAATTCAAGAGGCTTCAAGACCACCCCATGAAAAGAAGACTGCCCCAACCAGCAAAAGGATGACTAAAGAGAACCAGCTTCATTCACAAGAGCAGGATGCTTAAAAAACAACATCAGGACATCTTTGACAATGACCCCAACAAGATTTCAGACCCTACAGTCCAACAGAAATATTAATCTAAACATCAATCCTTCACTCTTGCCTTCCTTTGCAGGAGTCTTACAGTAGTCCTGCAATGGATACTGTCCCATTGCAATATGCTTGGCAATGAGGCTGCTAACTCCCTGGCAAAGGAAGGCACAAGGCAAGAGCAGGAGGATAGTATATGATCACACCCACAAGCCATTACTCCCATCCCACATTTGATGTGAGTGTGGATGTGGTGGATTGGGGTGGTTTGTGTGTGTGTGCGCGCGCGCGCGCGCGTGTGTGTGTGTGTGTGTGTGTGTGTGTGTGTGAGGGAGGGGTCTATTTGAGTGGGGGGGGGAACACAGTTTGGGTTTTTGTTGTGGGTGGGTTGTTTTTTTAAGGGGGGGGGGGGGGGGGGGGGGGTGTGTTGTTTGTTTTGGTTTTTTGCTCGTTTTTTCCTCTTTTTTTTTTTGGGGGGGGGGGGGGGGAGATTGGAATTTTTTCTTTGTTTTGGGTTTGTTTGGTTTTGAGGTTTTTTTCCTTTCTTTTCCTTTCTTTATTTTGTTTGGTTTTTCTTTTAGTTTTGTTCTCGCTTTTTTTCCATCTCTTTTTGTGGAACACAACATAACATGAAACATAACATGTAAATCCACCAAGGAAAACAAAAATAAAGGAAAGGAAAACAATGGTGCCCTATGACTGACATTGCAACTTAGAGGGGGAAAAAGAAGAAAAAGGAGAAATGATGCGAAAGGAAATTTTTGTAAATGAATTAAACATATTCACAAGTAGAGAAGTATGAAAGAATGTGAGAATGTTTACAGACCAACAGACTTTTGGCCCAGGAACATAGAAGACGCTGAAGAGAGGAAACCAGAGCCTTACTGGCAAGGACATATCAACTTGAAAAGAAGGAACAGGACAAGACTAATCACATACCTGGCCAATCAAACTGCCAGGCACAACCCTATGCCAACTCATCCTGCCGTAGAACAACGTTACAGAAAAGACCAAACATAGACATCCCTGAGGGAAGCAGACCAACAGAGGATCCCAATTGGATTGCAGCAGATGACTGAAGAAGAACTGTGAAGCTGAAGTATGAAAGCACCCCAGGAACAGAAAATCAGAACAGAGGAAAAAGGAAGAAGGAGGCAAGGAAAGGAAACTACAAGCAACAGAGAGAGAGAGAGAGAGAGAGAGAGAGAGAGAGAGAGAGAGAGAGAGAGAGAGAGAGAGAGAAAGGCCATTGGCCCATACATGAAGGGAGTTGCAAACTGCTTAGTATTTTGGTGGGGGTAAAAGCAATAGTAAAAAAACAACATGTTATTGTATAACAAAAAATCACTACAAAAATGGGGATAACAATATCCGAGAGAGAGAGAGAGAGAGAGAGAGAGAGAGAGAGAGAGAGAGAGAATAATGCATGCTCAATTATTCATGTCCATCACAATAGCAGTAGGAAAACAAAAATTCCCTATTCAGTATCCCTGAGACTATGTATGTGCTTATATCACTTCGTAGTTGCTGACAGGAACAACTGAAATCTGATCTCCATTAAAAAATAAAAATAAAAAAAGAGCAGGAGGATAGGGTCTGTGTGATTTTTCTAAAGCAAAGGCCATCATCAAGGCTAAGTAGCACAACAAGTGAATACAACATCCATACTATAAGAGGTCAGACCCCTACTACCTACTGACACACAGGAAGCCACTGCCTGAACTACCATATGTACCCGAAACCCCACACAGGCCACACAGAGGAAAGCCCATGTGAGACTGGCAGACAGACAAGTCAAGTCAGACAACAGAACATGTATTGCATTCCTGCCTGCCACATGAGGCACTCAGAAAGACCCCACTCCAGTGGCTCAGAAGCTCTATGAAGACTGAGAGGACCTGCAGCATACAGCTGCCTTCATTACAGAGACTGAACTATCCATATTATGAATGCACCCCTCCCCCCACCCCCCCACCACAACCGCAATAACTGTATAAACACATAGTTAGATAAGATAATTTCACAAAATGAAACTCATAATACTTTACATAAGAAGGAAGGTAGCAGGATGATTTAGTCTTTCATCTGCCTAACAAGTAAACCGTGAGAGCCTTGGTTCGATTCCTAGCCTTGCCGTTCTCCCCCAGTTTGACGAGAAAGTTGAACTGAATGTCCAGTCTTTTGGAGGAGACTGAATCGGTGGGACCCGTGTGCTTATGGACGTCTCTGCGACAAAAGAGCCCTGGACAGTTGAAAATGAAAAAGAGCAGGGAGGTACCTCCCGTGTGGTGAGTTGGGTGTTGATGTTTATGGAAACCTTGAATAATCCTGTTGCTCATAAAATTACAATTATGCAGACAATATTGCTTTAATTTCTGATTCCCTAGTAGACATTCAAAAGAAAAGAAAATACCTGGAAAAGTACTGTAAAAAAAAAAAAAGGGAGGGGGATTAATTGTGAATATAGACAAAACCAAAGTCATCAGCTTCAGCAGTCTATTGACAAAGATGGTCGTTTGGGGACATGCAGGATACATTGGTTGACAATTTACTCCAGGTCGGTCTGTCTTCATCCCTTCACAGCATGCAATGCTGTGATGTAAAGGATGATCCAATTTTTGATGTTCTAATGAGTTCTTCGTCTGTTTTTCCATGTGTCTTCCAAGTGTCCCTTGTAGGACCGCCTTGGCAAGAGAGTTATGACACATGACGTGACTGAACCATGCCAGCTTCCTCCTCTTTACAAAAGCCAGATGGGGTTGTTCCTGTGGCCCAGCTTTCATGACCATCTCTTGCTACACTGACTTGTTGGAGTTCCGTAGTCCTGCCAGGAAATTTTTAGAAACCTAAATTATTTTCATTTTGAAGGCTCAGATGTTCTTTTCCATTTCTGCAGTCAAGGTCCAGTTTCCACACTCGTACAAAAAGGTAAAGGTGTTGCATAACCTATAAGATCATAGGGGAACGAGGCATCAGAGACCTCACTTCTCTAGGGGCCAGCATATTTAGGGCAGCGCCCATTTCTTCTCCCTCGCTGCTTTACCTTTCCTGACCCTAAAAAGGCAGGTACCCATTTACAGCTGGGTGAACTGGGAGAACTGTACTGAAGCCAAGGCGCACAAATGGTCACCCATCCAAGTGGTAACCACGCTGGACGCTGCTTAATTAACTTCTGCTGGGGCAAAGCAAGTGCTTTGACCACTGAGCTATCCATTCCCCAATACACAACAATATGAAAATGTGGAGTGTTCTAACCAATTTTAATCTTGTTGGGAAGCTGATCTATTTGCTTTTCGAAGTCGTGATCAACTTTTGCCATGACTAAGGTTGCAAGGGCTAGTCTGAACTTTACTTCAGCTGCAGAGCAGTCATTTTTGGTCAGTGTGGACCCAAGATACTTGAAGGAGTCTATTTCTTCAAGTTGCTGACCAATCATGATGATAGTAACGGTTACATTGCTGGTGCTGTTTACCATTACCCTGCTCTTCTCTGCACTAATCTGGCTGTATAATACAAGGACTGCACTGCTGGCATTGTTATAAAGTGCCTCAGTGATCACTAATACTTTCTCAATGTTGAAAGTTTCTGAGGGTTTGCCACAGGGTTGCCAAGGTCCACATTGGAATTTGTTGTTATGTAAAAAAAAAATACAATGTTAAGATTGTCTTCAGACATAACAACCACTTGCCATAACAGCATGCACTGTTCTTTAAAGGAGAAAAAAATCCTCGGAAGTCTAATATGGCTGCTGGTGTGGCAAGGTACTTGAAAAGAGTCATAAGTGTAATCTTCTCACCCAGTAAGTATTTCCTGTCTTCCTGTGATTCAAAGGTGGAATGAGTGAGTCAGAGTGCATGTTCAGAATGATCCCTAGGGTGAACAAGCAACAGTATATCCCCTCCTTTGTATGTGTGCTCCTTGTGTGTGTGTGTGTGTGTGTGTGCTCCTTATGTGTGTGTGTTTCTTCTTCCAGGGGAGGGACCATAATCAACAAGCTGACTATTCTGTCACTTTTGGAGTAGGTCAGAAGCATGGGGGGGGGGGGGGGGGGGGGGAATCCTATTCAGTCTGGAGGCCCTTGACACAAAGGTGTCGATGGTTGTGACATCCACGATGTTCTATTGCAGGTTGTTCTAGTCTCGGATTGTTCTTGGTAGGAAAGATTGTTGCTGATGTTGTGTGGGACATCTTGGTTGTACATATTGATAGATGTGGCCTCTCCTCTGTCGAACTACAGGAGTCTCTAGCTTTTGTTTCATACTATTCATACATACCATTTCATGTTGGATTTTGTATAGCATGGTGAGACAAGCAGTTGGCCTCCTGTCCTGTAGTGAGGGCCATCCCAATCTATCAATCATGTTGGATACGCTGGATAGCCTCAACCTTATCTATACTCTCCTGTGTGTAGGGCTCCCATACTGATGCAGTATATTCCATGATGGGTGGTACAAGGGTCTTGTATGCTGTCTCTTTGATTTTTCGGGAGCTTATCTTCAGATTTCTCTTTAAGAAGCCAAGCTTTGGTGAAGCACAGTCCGAGGTATTTGACATTGTGGATGATCTTCAATATGTGCCCATAAAGTTGATACTGGGGTAGGGGCAGGCTTTTTCTGCTGCGGGTTGTTGTTGTTGTCTAATATAGGCCTAATCTATTGAGAATAGGACTTGAAGCAGAAGCTGGCATGTGGCCCACACACACACTCGAAAATTTAAGCATGAGTACTCCATGAGAACATACTAGGCACATTAAAACTTTGTCCATCCACATCCAGCAAACACATATATGACATAATCACTGAAGGCAATTATGTTTATTATCTTGGAGATGAATTTGATATTTGATCTGCATTTTGGACACATCATTGGTCAAACTTCTGTTGAGCAGATTGCTAAGCAAATGTGGTACAGTGTGTGTGTGTGTGTGTGTGTGTGTGGTGTATACATATAACACACACACACACACACACACACACACACACACACAACACTGAGTGTTCAAGATTCACAAAGTGGAACACTGAGAAACTGAAACAGTAGGTTTCTTTTTTTGTTTTGGATTTTCCCGGTTCTGCGCAATTCTGTATGGCAATCGCGCATGCGCAAGATACTGGGTATTTTTCGTTCCTGTTGTCATACGCAGTGGTGGCGACTGCTCGAAGCGTACACACAGATCATTCACTATGGCTTTGAAACGGATAAATAAGGTATTGATCTAATGAAAATATGTAATCCTATTTGACATTTCTCCACCTGTTTAGATTTTGATTCCGAGAAGATTGAATACAAGTGTACCCTATCGGTTGTAGTGGTTCTGTCAGCCATAATGGCGGGTTTAGTTACTTCAGACTTTATACCAAGACAACACTATGCTTTATTATTATTTTTTTTTAATGACGAATGGATGGTTCAGGTAAACGCTCACTGTGGTTGATTTTATTCAGAATTCGAAGAGAAAGATATGAAAATGAGAAATCTGTTTCCCTGTTTGTTATTCTTGTCAGAATCACTCGGTGAATCGAATAACGACATTCAGCTACTGTCGTGTAGGCTACAGATTCAGATTTTAAAAAATAACAGTTAACATGTGTAGGCTTATCTGCTGTTCCTCCGATACAGATTCATCTTCTCTATTGAAAAGGGATTACATTATAATAATACATCAACTACCATTTTTTATGTTTAGTGTTCAGATTGCTGTTCAAGTTGGTACAAGTTTGAGTTTGACAGATGAAAATTTGGGAAGATCCTATCACTATGGAATATGCCATGAACTTTTCAGTTATGAATGTTTATTTCCTGGTAGGGGCCAACGCAAGAGCCAATACACAAATTGTACTTCCAAATTTCCATGGGTTAGCAATGATATTTGCTAATAGTAATATCATCATCATCAATGCCTTTGTGCCTTATTGGCACATAGGGCAGCAACAAAAGTTCTCCACTCCTGTCTGTCCTGGGCCAGCTTCTGAATGGTTCCCCAGGTATGTTGGAAGGTCTTCAGCTCTGCTTCAACAGTCCGACGCCAAGTGTTCTTGGGTCGTCCTCGTTTGCGTTTTCCCTCTGGTGTCCAGTGGAGGGCTGTTCGGGCGATGTTTCCCTGTTTCCGACGGCAGATATGCCCTATCCATCCCCATCGCCTATGCATGATGATGTTGTCCATGCTTTCTTGGTTGCAACGGGCAAAAAGTTCTTGGTTGGAGATGGTCTCAGGCCAGAAGATGCGCAAGATTCTTCTGAGATTCTTCGTGTGGAATGTGGATAGTTTGTCGAGGTCACTCTGTCATCCTCCAGCACTCCGAGCCATACAAAAGGGTGGAAAGTACACAGCTCTGGTATAGTCTTAGTTTGGTTCTGGTGCTGTACTGGGACGATTTCCACACATTGTTCAGATTTCTATAAGCATTTCTTGCTTTGCTAATCCGGTTCTTGATGTCGCTGCCTGCTCCACCGTCATGCCTAACAGTGCTCCCGAGGTACGTGAACTCTTCAGTTGTTGGTAAAACTTCTCCATTCACTGTGACCGGTGAGGGGTTCTGGACGTTCAGTGTCATCACCTCTGTCTTCTGACTGATTTTCAGGCCTACTTGCTGTGCGAAAGTGAATAGTAATATAGGGCTTTACAATAAAAGCTGTCACTAGTGTTGGAGAAAATGCATTATATGTACATACATAGTTTTTTACATACTAATACTAGGGTAGTAATACTATTATTTCTTTTTTATGGAGACAATTTGAGAGCCCCCCCCCCCCCCCCCCTCTCTCTCTCTCTGCATATACAATACATGTGTACACACACAGACACACACACGAATATATAATGATGTATGGAATTTATATAGTGGTACACGTAAACACATCACACGAACGCACACACACACACACACTGACTTTGGCAGTATTGCTTATTCTAATTGTTAAAATTCTAATCTAAGCCCAGAAGCCTTACATATGTATGGCAAACAGGTTTGATAAAAATATTCTTTGTGGGCTGCCTGTTTTTGCCCAATAGTGGTACTATTTGAATCTAAAAGTTTTTTCCGCATTATTTGGAACAGTTACTGGACCTCCACAAAAGATAATTTATAAAAGCCAGTAAGTTCACTAAAGACAATTTAAGCCAGTAAGTTGGGTTGTCTGCTTAGAGTAAGTGCATTACGATACATAATTAGTTTACTAATATAAGTTATGACTCATCAAGATTCAAATACAAGAGTGCATACATAAACAGCTGATTACAACTTTTATATGTATATCACTTTGTAAATTTGACAAACTGACACTTAACAGCTATTGATTCACTTATTCAGGGATTGGCTTTGTTAAGACAGTCATGGACACTGTAACAGTCAGAGTAGAAAATCTCTAACATACTCAAAGCTCCTGCCCGTATCAAATGATTCATTAGGTCAGTTGACTAATACTAATAGTGATACTCTAGTTTTCAGCACCAACACTGGCAACAGATTGATTTGTAGATGGACACCATCACAGATCTATAGTTAGTGTGCACTTTTTGACTATTACTGACATACTGAATTGGAAAGGCTCAAAGCATGAGTATTTCTCTATTTTTCATCTAAAAAAAACATATATGTAGACTTACATGTCCAATGTGTACTGTAAGAGGGACAAGTGGGAGGAAGAATGATTGGCTGTTGACAAGTTTGATAATTGTTGACAAGATTGATCGGTGGATTGGTGGTCTAGAGGTAACGCGCCTGTCTAGAAAGCGAAAAGTCCGGGTCTGAAGTGTGCGGCGGTTCGTACCCCGTTTGGACCGGAAATTTTTCCCCCATCCATTAGACCATGAGTGGTGGTCTGGGCGCTAGTCTTTCGGATGAGACGATAAACCGAGGTCCCGTGTGTTACATGTAATTATTTAGCGCACGTAAAAAAAACCCACGGCAACAAGAGAGTTGTCCCTGGCAAAATTCTTAGAAAAAAGCCACTCTGATAGGGAAACAAATACAGCTGCAGGGGAAAAAGAAAAAAAAAGGGTGAAAGGGTGGCGCAGCGCTAAGTGGTGACGCGTTCTCCCGCTCTCCCCGGGGAGAGCAGCCCGAATTTCATGGAGAGAAATCTGCCGTGACTTAAAGTGGTATGAAATAAAATCTGAGCGCTTTGATTTGTTGATTGACAAGATTCAGCGCTATATAAATTCCATACATTATTATTATTATTAAGATTGAAAATGACACAAAATGTAACAAAGTCAGAAAATGTTAATATTAAAGAAATACTTATAGCTTTCGTAATTAATCATCATTCAATTACAGACCCATGTCTTTTTTCCTCCAGGAACTCCAAGACTTGGGTCGTGACCCACCTGCACAATGTTCAGCTGGACCTGTAGGAGATGATAGTAAGTTTACGAATGTTGGCTTTTCTTTTAAAAAATTTATTAAAAAATGAATGTATGTATGTATGTGCAAAATTTGTGATAATAGACCCTTTCACTGAACTTTTCAAACATATTTCATGTACAGTGGAAAACTGTGCAGTAAGAAAACTTTTTTTTTTTTAAAACCCAACCCAACCCATGCAGTAAATTGATCATGGGTTTGGGTTTATTTCTATTGAGAAATGCAAGTTAAAAATTTACTATGAATGATATGTTTCGTATTTTATTCATAATCAAATAATTGACAAAAGTATAAATTTGTGGGATAACAGAAAAGTTTTCAAAGGTTTCATTCAAAGGTTTATTTAATATTAACAAGTGTAAATTTAAACTCTTTTAGTATTAAGACTTAGAGCTGCTAGCCTTTGGAACTCCTTATTTGTAGCACTCAAGTCTGCACCAAATGTCATATTAAAAAAATCTGGATAGCATGGAAAACTTCACAGTCGTTCTTTGAATTTAATGAGTAAACAATTTATCTGGAAAAGATTGGCATCTGTTTGATGAGCATCTATGTAAAGAAATTTAATAATCATGGATGGGACATTAAAAAAGTCATGAGGCTTGGGGCATTATGCTTCAGCCAGTACCTACACTACTACTACTTTACTACTATTACTGCTGCTGCTACTACTACTGCTACTACTACTATAATTACTAACAGCAATATATAAAAAATATTTTTTAAAAAGGGCTTCTAAATTCTGTCCCTTTCCTCTTTTCCCCATGTAGTAGTAGAAACTCTAAAACTAGAAAGGTCTTTTGTAGTCATGAGTTGCCATGTCTTGAGTGTCATGTGTACGCAACAAATTCTAACTATTTACAATGTAAGTTCTACTTTTGTGTTGGGTAAATTGAAATGGGAAGCTAGTGGATTGAATAAGAGATGACAAATATTTTCATGATTTTTTTTGTTTCTTGTCAAAAATCTTAACTCAGCTCATAACACTAATTTGTGACAAGGATTACCTTGATTAATTTTAACTTCCCCAGCTATTTCAGTATTTATGACTTCACTTTGTGAATTGAATAAAAAGATTTTCACTTCACACATAAACACCACACACATACACACACACACACACACACACTACACACACACACATACACACACACACCAAAAGAGAGAGAGAGTCATGACAGTATTTTCAAATTGGTACCAGTTCTTAAAACTTAACGTTTTTGTTTCAGTGTTCCATTGGCAAGCCACAATCATGGGTCCAGTAAGTACCTTTTTTTGTTAACTCTCTGTCATGAGGTCCTTTCTGGTTTACAAGTAAATTCCTATATAAAGTAAAGTAGGGGACAGAATAGCTCAGTGGTCAGAGCACTTGCTTTTCTCAAGCTAAGGTTAAGCAGCATTGGTTAACAATGGATGGGTGACCATTTGCGCACCTTGCCTTTAGTTAATTCTCCCAGTTCACCCAGCTGTAAATGGGTACCTGCTCTCTTTAGGGTCAGGGAAGGTAAAGCAGTGAGGGAGAGGAGTGGGTACCACCCTCAAAATGCTGGCCACAAGAGAAGCTGAGGTCTCTTGACACCTCACTCCCGATCTGCTGCATAGGTTATGAGAATATATGTATGTTTATAAAGTAAGTTAGCGATTTTTCATCTGTGAGTGGAATGTTGGGGTTTGAAATTTATCAGTCTTAAAATTTGTGAAAAGTGTGTAAATTTTGGGTCCTCTTTTGAGTATGAACCCTGCACACAGTTAAAACCCATCCCACCTTTTGGAACAGTCTTCTGTTGTGTGCTGGTAGGAATGAATGACATGTTTTTTAAATGCATGCACACTGGTGTTTTAGGCATCAATTCAGTGCTAACTTAATGGTGGGCAAATACTGAATAGTTACATACAAAAATTTTAACATTGATGAACCTCGGAGCTCTAGCCTAGGAATGACCAACAAACACAACAAAAAACAACCAGATTGCAAGATACTTCCTCTTCAGAATCACAAACTGTACAGGTATGTGAATCTTCGTCCAGTCCCCTAGATGACATTGTAACTGAGGAGTCAACAGTTGTAAAGATATACATTTTCCAGTCCTTCAGATGGCAATGACACCAGGTGTGGAAAAAAAACTGAACAAAATTTTTTTAAAAACAAACAACAAAATATGAATACAAAATTTTTAAAAATCAATTTTAAAACACCAAGTGTGATTTTTTTTTTCCACGCATGCCTGAAACATTCCATTTCAAAGAAGAAACGGTCATCATCTGTCAGTAGGAATAAACACTATAGAAATACATGCATTCTGTTATGTCATTGTGTTTAGACATTGTCCTTAAAGATGAAGTTCTGCTACCTTAATGGTGGGATTGAAAACAAATGCATAAGCAAACAGTTTTGTAGTGTTTTTATCATTTTAAAGTTTTCATTATTAGTTCACACCAAAATCTGTCAAAGAATTTGTTCATCTTAATTTTTTTCTTACAAACCTATAAACAGGTTTCTTTCCTATAAACAGGTTTCTTTCCAGTTATCACTTTTTATGTTGCTTTAATCAACTGCTGCTATTTTTATGTCATTATAACTTGACCTTATTCAGAGGTTATTTATTAAGTTGTTTGTGATGTGTGGGTTCTGGTCTTTGTTTTGTTCACATGTTATATATATATTTGTTTGAACAGGCTGAGAGTCCATATCAAGGAGGCGTATTCTTCTTAACCATTCATTTTCCAACTGATTACCCCTTCAAACCGCCAAAAGTAAGTCAACATATTGGTGATAAGTCATGATATTGCAAGGAACTCTGGAAGAAAAATTTGGGAAGGAGGGGCAGTTTTGAGAAATACACATAAAAATGATTGCCAGAATTGTATACCTTAGCAGCTGTTGTAAATGTGGGCAGTAATATATTTTGAACCTTAAATGCAGAAAGGCCTTTATAATTAGAACTGTTGGGCAGATACTAATCATCCTTTCTCACCTCATCATTATAATGTGAAAACATGATGAAGGTTACTATTATTTTCAAGTAACAAGGATCTTTTAAATATAGGGATTATGCCTTAAGTTTGAAGGAAATTTAAAAAAATTTTTTTTATAAATATAGGGTGTTCACTGAGATCTACAGTTCATTCGAAAGTCATGTTACATTTCAGGCGATCTCTGCTTTGTTTCGTCTGTTTTTTGGGTGTTTTTTTTTTTTTCCTTTTTCCATTTTTAATAAGTGTGACTTGAGACTTTCTACAGACTGGGCTTCAGCTTCAGTGTAGAGATAGGCAGTGGACAATCACAGAGTACTCCCAGTATCAGCTATCTTGGTTTTGTCTGCTTGTGTAATGTTACAAAACCAGCCACTCGTAGTTAAAGTCTGGTGTGGTTCCTGCACCGTCATCTTTTTTTTTTTCTTGTTTAAAGGTGAGGGAATCCCATAGTGTTTGGCTTATTTTGTGTAAAGACATCTAACATCTGCTCCTTGATTGTTGAGATGGCAAAGACATTAGATTAGGCATAAGTATTTCAATTCATATTCTTTAAAGGCTCTCTCCCACTGACTGGCCCTACAGATTTTACAACATAGGTAATGCATGGCTTTCAGCCCACCTTCTCCTGTGTGCTTCAGCACCTCTGGAATGTAATCAAGGCATGCTGTCTCAACTGCAGGGATTCTCTGGCTCTAACTACAAGCTGTTCGTGTCAAAATGAAAATCTGTAAAATTTTTAGGTTCGTTTCCTTCTTGAATGTTGAATAATATTTTGCTGTATTCATGCCATCTTTTTCGGATGCGTCCTGGCTCTTTTAGGCCAGTTCCATCTGAGGTATTGACATTGATTTTTGGTTTGAAACATATTATGTCTGATTGATCGGATCTGTTGAAAGAGTTCTCTTGATTTTCCTTTTCCGTTGTGTTCATTTATTATGTCTGATTGATCTGATCTGTTGAAAGAGTTCTCTTGATTTTCCTTTTCCGTTGTGTTCATTTATCTCTGCGCATTCTTGTTCCAGCAAGTTTTTCTTGTTCTTCATTTCTTGCTTGTGATTTCTCTCTTTAATTGTTAATATTATTTTCTTACCTGATTTGCAGGCTTTGCTTTGGAGTGAATCCAATACCTCACCACTTCCAAGTGGCTTTGGTTTCACTAGTTTTTTCCTCCCTAGTTTTTCTTCTGCTGTGTCATTGTAGATCTTTTTCATGTCAGTCCAAATTTCTTTTGGCAACTTATCATTTTCTACCCATGTCTCTAAGAACTGTGAAAAATGGTTGCTTGTTTCAGTTTAGAAAGATGAGGCAAAGATGAGGCAAAGTCTGGATCTTCAAGATTTTCAGAGTCAAATTTAGGGGACAGCATAATTTTGATATTTTTCCTAGCTTTTAACCTTATTTTCACTAAGACAAGTATGTGGTCAATGTCACAGTCAGTGCAAGGCAAGGAAAATGACATCTGTTTGCAAAGGAGTTGGAAAAGAGCCAAATGAACATCACTGGCCTTGTTCCAGTCGGATAGAGCAGGGAAGGTAAATTCTCACATGATGACCACACAATTGTGTACAGTGGAATTGAAAAGGGTGGCATGAATGGTGTTGTGTTGGACAAAGAACATGCTGCGGCAATGAAAAGCTTCAATAGAATCAGTGATCATACCCTCTCTCTGAAGCTTAACACCAAACATGTTCTTAATGGTACAGGTATATGCACCATCTTCCAGCACTGATAAGGAAATTGAAGTTTAATAATTACTGTATGCTTTGTGAACTTGTGTTAAGTACGATAGTGTCGACACTTTGGGAATGCTTTTAAAAGTTGTTTACATGAATATGGTATTAGGAGTCAGGTTCACTGAATGTGTTTTCGGGGGCTACGTTGCTTTCTGTTTTCCTTCTTTTTTTTTTTGGGGGGGGGGGGGGGGTGATTGTTTTGTATTTCAGCATTGGGTTTGGAGACTTTTTTTTTAAATTGACAACCATGAGAACAGTGCAAAAGCAGCCTCACCTTCCATGAAAAGAAGACAAATCATCAAATCAATGGCCCGACCCAGAGTAGGTAAGGATGACTACCACCATCACAAAAGAGAACAAGTCATAATTCTAGGACTCCTCTCTTGACACAAGAGGCTAAATCACCACATGTCCACAAAGCTGAAAGAAAACCAGACTGGCAAGTATGTCCTTCAGAAGTGCACACTATTCAGCGACCTGAGGAAGATTGTGTGGGCGACAGAGATAACACTGCAAACCAAGCTGTGCAGCCCACGAGAGGAGCTGGAAAGGACATGCCACTACTTTTCCAAAACTCATCTGACGGTGTATAAAGCGAACAAGAGAAGAGAGGAATGATAACCATTTACTTCCCTTATTAAGCTAGCTTTTCGTTGGTTCATTTAATTCCAGTAATATTTCCTTCCACTTTGGCTTTTGCACATTTAGTCCTGTCTCTCCACCCCCCCCCCCAATGATAGTATCATATTGGAGAGTATTCCATATTAGTGTATAGTCAGCTGTATGGGTGACTGAACATAGAATTTCACTTTTTGTTCACCAGGTTGTTTTCACAACTAGAATCTACCATCCAAACATCAACAACAACGGCAGCATATGTCTGGACATTCTGAGGTCACAATGGTCACCAGCTCTCACTATATCTAAAGGTATTTATTCTTAAAATTGTTTGCTTGTGTCATGGATTGGGTTTCTCATTTTGCCTTTGTTACATGATCTAATTTTGAAATGTTGCTTGTACAGACAAAATTTGTATTCCTACAGCTTTTTTGCGTCCATCAGGGTGTTTTTTTCTAAAAACTTCTCTAATGTAAAGGAAATCTGATCCGTAGATTATATTTATTTTATGAGCCATTTAGCTTTTTTCCTCAATGTTTCCACCCATACTTACATCAGAAGTCTAGTCCTGTATTGATGATAAGGTCTATTTTCTTCTCAAAGAGAGGACATGGTGGTGGGAGGAAAAAAGAAGAGGGCAGGGGAGGGCTGTATATTCAAATACTCATCCCACAGGGTTGTAGGTTGTTTTATCATGGATTTGTGTGCTTTGATTTCAGGCATTTACAAAATAAAAAATAAAATTCTGCATACAAAGAAGTAGTCTACTATCCTTGGTATCTCAATCAGTCCCACAGATTGGACAAATGATATTTTGATGAGCTGGGCACTCTTCTCCCATGGCCTCTTTCAGTAGAAATGGCACCCCCTTTTCTATCACTTCTTTGTTAATGTCATTTTTCTTACTGTTCTATCATCTCTCTTGTTTGTTTTTTCTGCCTTCCCAGTCCATTCTTCAGCCTTTTTGTCATGCGTTATATGACATTTTGCTTTTTTTGTTTGTTCTGGCAACCAGCTAATGATATGTAAACACAGGAATGGACTGTGTTATTTGCCTATATAGCTTTTTTTTTTTTAATGTATACTTTTTTACTTTCAGGAGTTTCTTGCCTTTTTTTAATGCTTTTTTCGCTGTTGTTGTAACCTGGGCATAAATTAAGCAGAATGGCCTGGTTTTATTAGCCTTAAGAAATGGGGGTTTGGGTTTTTTTTGTTTTGTTTTGTTCTGTGGCTAGAGCTCCAAGGTTCACCAGTGGTGAGATTTTTGCATATGTGACACCCCCCCCTCCCACACACACACACACACACACACACACACACACACACACACACACACACACACACACCATTTAGGTAGCTGTATTCGGACTTTTTGGAAAGATGAAATAATTTGGGTGCTGTGTCATTCAATATTTTGGGGAACTTTTTTTTACAGATTGACAGTGTTAGATATTTGAAGGGATTAGGTGTTGGTTTTGAACATAATGTGAATGTTACTGGAGCCCTGATATGGCTTTTGTGATTAGTAAGGCTGTAAACAACATGAAATTAAAGTGAAATGACTTTTGTGGTCGGCAGGGCTGCAAACAACATGAACTGAAAATGAAATGACTTAATGATACTTATTCTTCAGAGTAAAGAAGTTGAGGAATTGATCTTGGCATGTTTGAGGTGAATAGCAATATGATGTCATAGTTTTGGTGATAGAAAGTTTTATACAGGTTTAGGACATGCTGTTCTGATTAAATAAATGTTGACCTACTAGGTTGGGAATTGTTTGGTTTTTTGTGTGTGTTTCCTTTTCAGTGCTGCTGTCAATTTGTTCATTGTTGACGGATCCCAATCCAGATGATCCATTGGTGCCTGAGATTGCACGTGTTTTCAAAACTGACAGGCCCAAGTACAACACCACGGCAAAAGAATGGACTTCCAAGTATGCCATGTAACAAGACGCAGGAGGGAGGTCTGTGAATAGCATCTTGATACAGAGTTGGGTGACTGTTTTGATTGAGGTGTTTTCTTTTTATCTCCCCTACTCCCAACCCAATGGACAGGGCAGCTTGGGTTGACATACTTGATTTCCAAGGATAGTGATGAGTAGTTCAGAAGTATGTTATGAACTACCTCTCTTGTGAGCTAATGTTGTACTGTTATGGATATCAGCTTGTTGCAGTGTGCTTTGCTGTCTCTGACCATGTCATAAAACAGTACAGGTATCTGTTGCTGGAGATCTTAGGTGACCAGCTCCGATAAGGTGTTTTTTTTCTGTTTTGTTTTTTTGGAACTCCAGTCTTATCTGATCATTCAAAATCTGTATATCTGTAATAAAGAAGTAAAGTGTGTGAAAGTGTGTTGTGAAAAGTGAGATTTATTTCCCCCAAAACGAATCATGTCTATAGATACTACAATTCAAGTTTAATTGATGGCACATTCTTGATCTTTATTTTTGTTTGCTTTTCCAGTTTATCCTGTTATATCTGTTGTACTAGTATAGGATCTGAATTGACTTATTACATGAATTTCTTGAAGTCTATGAAGTTTACTTAATTTGAATAGATATGTGTAATTACATATCATTATTAACTGTAAGCATTACAGGGTTTGCATGCTTTTTAAAACTTCATGAAACTCCTTGAAACTTAAGTAACTAAAATGACAACCTTTAACAAGAACTTCATTGAAAAACCTATGGAAAAATTGTCATTATGGATGATAAACTTAAGGTTCAGTTTTTATGCATAAAGATAAAGAATGGTTCAAATGTGTGCAACAATGCGAATGAAACAAACAAGACATAGCAGATGACACCCTCTCCTGAGGGAGGTTATTACAAATATGGCCATGGGCAGTAAGTCTCTGAAAGATGTCTATCAATATCCCAGTTGGGTGAATTTGTGTCAAGAGTTCAAACCAACAAAGCAAGGCAGAATTTGTGCATTAAACCTGTGCAGCTGATGAAAACAGAGCTCAGAGGCTAGATTAACAAGTAGCAAGAAACAAGACCCATGATTTGGTTGCACATTTCAGAAATAGCATTAACCTGCAGGCAAAGGTGAGCAAGAGTTTGAATCTGGAGCTAATTTCAAAGAGCTGATTTGGCCCTTTGTTTGGACTCTGGCTGCTATGAAACAGGTCCAAAGCAACAACATTTTATTGCAACCAGTGCCCAACTTTCAGCTCTAAATGAAATTAGTTGCTGGTTTTGATTTTATGAAAAACATGAACAAGACAAGTGGTCATTGTACTTTCAGTTTCCACAAGAGAATATTTCATGTCAAAGTATAGCACTCTGTTCTTTGTTAACTGAATCGGTAGATGTGGCATCCAGGTTTGTTAGGAGATAGTTCTGAACCTGGAAGAATTTGTTCACAGCTAATTTTAAAATTCAGAAGATTTTTTTTTGGGGGGGAGTTGCATGAACTATACAAATCAATGTCAGTATGAGTTTGCCATACAGCATAATGATTTGACAAACTTGGATATTGTGCCTAAAAGTATTGTTAGTGGAACTATCTCTCCTCTCACAGTACATGCACACACACACACACACACACCACACACACACACACACACACACACACACACACACACGAGTTTTTCTGTTGTATTCATTGAAAATCTGGACATTTTCCTGAGTTTCTAGTATATTGCCAAATTAAACAAATAGTCTAGTGATACATGCCTGTTTAAGAACTAATTGGGTAGATGAAACTGCTATTGCACACCTGTGAGTAGATAAAAAAAAAACAAAGCGGATTTACACACACACACAAAGAAATATATGTATGCACATGTATTGCTGATTATTTTTTGGGTAGGCTACAAATCGTTGGGTTTTTTTTTTAGATACTGCATGAATTACATCCTTAAATTTTTCCAGATATCATGAAATCTCCTTGAAAAGTCCTTGAGTTTTATTCTGAAACATGAAACCTTGGATCATCTGGACAGGCTGGGTCAGCACTGGAGATCTGTAGATACATCTGTGTCTGCTGGCCTTACATGAACGTTTCCATGCATGTTGTAGCAGGGCTGGCACTTTACTGTCCACATTTTCTTCCATTTCCTGAACGTGTATGAGTAGTCTGTCCACTGTATCATGTGCTGGGTCAAGCTCTATTTCATTGGGGTTTCACTGGAGTCTTCATCACAATGGTTTGATGCTTCATCTTCATGGTCAGGTGCAGCAAAATCTTTGGTGACATGGGTACCAATAAATTTACTGGTGAAAAATTCCATTTTTGATGAAAAGTCAAAATTGACCCTTCCATCCCTTTTTTTCCAGGCCTCTTGTTTTCATTGCCAGCAAATTAAAAACTCAGTCACTGAAAGCAGATCACAGTTAGCAAGCTAGACATTATAATCGTTTTAAAAAATTATAGATTTTTTAATTCATTTTATGAAATAAATAAATGTTATAACTTTGTGATAGAATAAACATGAGAGGTAACTTTTGTTTCTCCCCAAAGAGACTCATGCTGTTTAAATAAATGCCACAATTGGTTTTGAAGTAACAGGGCTTCATTTTGTTGATATAGATTTTGATAAAAGTAAAATTGAGAAACTGTGAATACAAAAATAAAGTCTGAACAAATCCAAGTTAGGGGCTAAATTGGAGGAAAAGAAAAAAGGTAGTATTTATATACCAGATATTTCATGCAAGAAGATAATGGTGACAGTACAAGATCATAAAATTTCTTCTAGGATGGGCAGTCACCATTTTAATTGCCCAGATGAAGGCAAGTATATTGAATGAAGTGTCATGTTTGAACTTCAAGATAAAGCAAGATGCTACAGAAGTGACAACAAAGACTGTATGATTAAGCATTGCTGGTCATTGCTTGACAGAAAAGGGGTGCAGAAACGGCAGACGTCCAAAACCCAAGAAAGATGTGGGAAACAGTAGAGGAAAAATTCTCCAGCTGAAATTTGATAGATTTCTTAGGGTGAAGTGGGGGAGGGGTTGTATAGCAGGAAAAGGGCCTAATGGAGAAAGTAAGGGAAGGTGGTCTGGGAATAAACTGTAGTTTGGGGAACACCACTGGAAACAGGTAAAAATATGTTCAGGTTATATAGATTTGTTCAGATTTGAGCCAGAACGCACCATTTTGAGTGTAATCCACTTCTTTTGGCAGATCATGACCACAACCCCTTTAGAATTTTTTGGACTTTTTCCACGAGAGCCCTGATATTACTCACCACCAAGCTAAAACATAAATGCTAGATGCAGGCTAGAAGTGAAAAAAACTGTTTCTTATGAAGTACCACCACCTCCCAAAGTTGTTCATTATGTTCTTTGATAATTTACTTTAAAAAGCAAAGATTACTTTGGCCTGGCTAAACCTAAACATGCTGACAGAACCTAGCTTTTAATTTTGAATATGTGTGCTACACAGAATGGATAGAGGAAACCTCATAAAAGGTATTTGCCGTGGTAGAACTTTCATTTGATACAAGGATTGATACATAGGAATGATTTATTTTCAAAATAACAGCAGCTGTGGTGCAGTTGTTTGTGCATTAAATTTCTGGCTGGAATGCTACAGGTGGTTTGAATCCTATAGGAGTCCTTTGGCTTTTTCAGACTCTTGTTTGGTAGGGACTCATTTGAAAGAGTGGGACCACACAACTAAGCGTCATTCACTTTACAGAAGCTCAAATTACTGGACCAACACTACATGTGTCTGTATCTCTCATACACTTCCATGCCTGTGGTGAGTCATTGGAAATTTGGGGTTTGGAGAAGGTTGTTGGAGGTGGGTGCCTGGCACAGTTTAGCTACTGTCTAAGCTGTTACAGTTATCAGTAGGGGGTTAGTAGGTGATATGCTGCTTATGTTGGCTAGGAACAGGCATAACGGAAGTGACCCAGCAGCAGTGCAGGGCCCTTCTGGTTTGAGCCTTATGGCAGCCTAGCATTGATAACCTTCCCTTGGACTTCAGACCTAGGTATGGCTGGGGCAGAGAGATTGGAATGAACGGTGTGAGATTAGCAGTACAGTGATATTATAGAAGATGAGACCAGCCAAAAAACGAATATTTAAATGAAAAAGAAATATTTATGATGAAGAAAATAATATTTGTGGGTTTTATTTTTGTGTGTGTTGTTGTTTTTCTATATAAGAATGCATAACTGGGAAGGGGGGTGTTCTTTTTTTAGGAAGGTCTGGTGGTTTTGTTTTGTTTTTTCCCCCATGTCAGTCTATCGCTCACTTGTATACTAGGTGGCACAAGCGTCAGTGTCTTGGATGTTTTGTGTCGTGGTATATTTTCAGGGAGAAACAAAAGACAGCTGTCTTGTTTACTGTTGAGAAAAGATTTTCTCTTGGGTCCATATTTATTTACTATTACATAATGTGTGGCTGTGAAAGAGCAACAGTAAAAAAGAAAAAAAGGTACTGTTCACATCTCAGAATTAACAATGAATGATTTTTATCCTTCTGCTTTTATTTATTCCTTTGAAATGTAGGTAATTTGGGTGACCATTCTTCTCCTCATGATACAAAATGATCAGTTAACGAGTTTCACACCTGTGTTCACTAAACGAACTGGTGTAGGTCATGCGTTGGATTGACCTCTTGCATTTTCTTTTAGTCATAGTATGTTGAATTATCTGATATTCATGCAGGTTTTCTTTGCAGAAGAGGTTTTGTTGTTGATTTTTATGTTAGTTTGTTTTTCAAAAAAACCTCTTTTGCCAAATACTGAATTGTTGAATGCAAACTATCAAATCTTGGATATTGTGCTTCATTTATAAAAAAGGATGGTGTAAATATATATATATATATATATTTATATTTATATATATATATCTGTTTAGAACTCGAGTATTTGAAAACCGCAGGTTTAAAGATACTAGTGGTAAAGTTGCATTAGTAAGGGATGAGCTGATTACCGCCTGTAGGTGCTATTCGTCATTTTGATGACTTTATTCAAAATTCTATTACTAGAAAATAAGGGTATTTTGCTCTAAAGTTACATGAGAGAATAAAACAGCAGTCTCTGTTAGCCTGCATAAGGATATGCCATTTCTAATAGAACCATGAAAACATACGTTCTGGACTTTGCTTCCTGTATTATTCAAATCTTTCTTCAGGTAACACCAAACTTACACATTTATGGATTAGGTTTTGCTTTTATGTGAGTCTTACTTGGTATGTATGTCCTTGCTCCAAATGAAAATGTTGGGGGGGAGGGGGGGGGGGGTTGGCTTTTTTTTTTTAGGGGGGTTGGGGGGCTGGATTTTATGGGGTGTAGTTGTTTAGGACCTATCAAAGCTATTAGTATTTCTGCTGCCCCTGCTCTTTAGAGGTCAGGAGAATGGATAAACCCCACATGTAAAGCCTTCAATGACTTTTTGAAAAGTATTTCTAACATTTCTTCCTAGTCACTGATAGGTCATTTTCCTCATGGCAGTTTGACATGTAGGCTCAACACATTGCTAGTGCTAGTCAAATTCTTAGACAGAAAGCCTGAAAAATTAAATCAATGTAGAAGTTGCAACTTGCAAAAGAGCAAGAAAGAAATTTTGAAACCACTTCAAAGGAAAATGGAAAAACACAGAGATTTGTATAAATACTTTATAATGACAATTGTACAGTGATAAGTGTCCATGCTATTAAGGAGAGTCTGCTCTTTGTAGATTCACAAGGCCTTTGTAGATTGAAAATGTGTATGAATTTGTATGTTTTCATGATTGCTCTAAGCAGGTCTGTTTGGATTAAATATTTAAACTGCTCATAATGACCCTACAGACGTTTTGGTAAAGGTGAGGTCGTGCCTAACTTAGAGCATGTGATCATGTTGACCTAATAGACTGAATTCTGTGGATGTTTCATCAGTCAAAAAAAAGGAGAATTTAAATTTAAAAAAGGTAGATTGAAGATGACAAAATCTTATTTTCCCTAGATGTGAATGCTGTAATTTTAGTTCGGTGTTTTTTTCCCCCATTTTGTGTGTTCTCAGATAATTTTTGACTTTCAAAACATCCAAGTTGTAAATTGTAATTTCTTTTGTACATGAAGCCACGGAATGACTGTGTATGTTTGGGAACTTTGTCTTTTATGGTATGGAAAGAAAGCTACAAAATAAATGTGATTCAATTTCCATTGGCAAATGATTTCTACTTGTGCTCTTAAGATTGTGTTGTGTTGACGTGTGTGTGGGTTTTTTTACCTTGAGTAGAGCAGCAGTCAGAATCTTTTTGTTTTGGTGTTCAGAGGAGATGTTGCTGCATGCAACATACTCTGTCATTTGCTACATCACATCCACCTAGAAATCCGCTAAATAGAAAGGCATGACATAGTACACATGTGAAATTTATAGGCACTTCTCAGTTTTGGGGTATGTCTGTGTTTCTGCAATCTGACAGATGCCAGGGTTACAGTTTGTACCAAGAAAAAAACCACAAAAAAGTTGTAGAGTTCCCCAGATATAATATATATAAGGCCACAAGAATATCAAATATTCTTGTGAATGCAATTGACGCTTCTAAATTCTGAAAAGTGTCTTACTGTAAGGTACCACAGCAGGTGAAGCTTCAGTCACCGCTGGGACCTCTGATGAAGGCTCATCCAGGAGCCGAAACACGAGTCAGGTCAGGCCAATGGCATGGTTCTTACACAAAAATGTCTAAAATTGCTGTCATTGAAAGATATTTTCTAGCAATTTTTTAAATTATTTTATTTTTTTATGAATCTTTGAAAGACATTTTCAAAAATGATTGAGAAGTTGTAAGTGGTTACCTGCACTTGTTTTCCTCCACTACTATTTCTGCGTTTATATATATATATATATATATATATATATTCAAGCTGTGACAAGAAAGTCAAAGAGGAAGGATGGCTAGTCCTTAATTTTACAGAACAACAAGAATGAAAACAACTTAGACACTTTTGCAAATGCCTAAACTGCAATTCTTCAAAGTGTTATTTTGGTAAGTCCACCTTGCCCTGGTATACATAGTCTGGCAACCCCAGTACATATCAACAATGGACCCTTTGCACTTACAATACTTGAAGAATGCATACTCTGTGCTCCATTAAGGCGTGGAAATGGTCTGCTCATAAAGTGATTTAAAAGTAGAGTAGAAATCTTCACTGTTAATGAACAGGCACCATCTCAAAACAGTGACTTAAGTACCCACATAATTCAAAGTAAAACTTTTTTATTCATTCAACTTCAGCTTGCTTCTGAACGAGGACAATTTTTGTTGTTGCAAACTTGAAGTAGTAGGATGCAAGCAAAACCTTAATGCAGAAGCATGAAGACAAGACCTAATAACAACCAGATTAAGAACTAAAGAAGCTCCCAGACATTCATTCATGGGAAAATATGCAAGCAACATTGAACCATCAGATTCATAGCTATGTAGAAATACTATTCAATCCAAAACTAGATTCAGTCAATTGGACATAGGCTTATATCCCACCAACTGTAAAGGCCATTTCTTCTTCTCGTCCGCTTTTTACACCATCAGATGTGTTTGGGAGAAATAGTGGAACGTCCTTTCCAGCTCCTCTCATGGGCTATACAGCATAGTTTACACAGTTATCTCTGTTGGCCACACAATTTTCCTCAGGTCGCTGAATAGGGTGCACCTCTGAAGGATGTGCTCACCAGTCTGGTTTTCTTTACTGCAGGCACTCAGGAGACAAGGAACAAGTTTCAGCTTTGTGGACATGTGAGAGGCCATATCAGCACTGTCACTTTCTTGAAAATTAAAGCGGAATTTAAATCATGGGAGGGTGTACAGATGAAAACACCAGATTAAAACCAACTATTCATTTCATTCAGCATCTCAAAGCTCATCAACCACAAGTAGTACCAGGGTGGCAACTGCATGATGAACTACATCACTGATAACAAGAGATGAAAACCAGTGATAAAGAACTTAATATCACATATCTGCCCACAGCCAGTTTTTTGCTGTTGGCTTGCTGGCTTGAAAGCATGAGACCTTACAGTCCAGTATTGTTAGCATTATAGGCTAACTTTGAGAATGTTGCTCACCAACACTGCTAGTGTCTATAGCCCTCGGATCTGGTTGTTTCCAGGATACATGAAACAGTTATGAGATAAAATGTAAAGTACAGCCTTACTATCAAAGGTCTCAAAGAAAGTCCATTTTAATGACATTGTTATATTATCCTCACATCATCATAAACAATCTTGCAGGGAAAAAAAAGTCTCCTATTCAGTGCCCCTAACGTTCAGGTCCCATGGTCACCTCAATTTCTCTGCAAAGTCGGAAAGTGGCCACCTTAGTGGTGGGTAAACGGTCACATACGCAAAAATCTTGCCATTGGTAAACCTCAAAGCTCAAGCCAAGGAGCAAAAAAGAAAAGAAAACCCCAACAAAAGCCTCTTTCAGTTTTGCCACATCCAAGCTTGTCTGTCACATCTCTCATTCTTTCACATTTTGGCTACTGTAATTCTCATTTGGCTGGTCTACCAGCATCATCCATCCACCCCCTTAAATAACTATGAAACTGCAACTCGACTCGTCCTCAGAAAAAAATTCTGAGCACATTACTCCTCTCTTGCGGTCTCTCAACTGGTTGCCAGTCTCACAGAGAGTAAAGTATAAGTTCAGTACCCTCTGTTATAAATGTCTCCACAACGCAGCACCCTCCTACCTCAGAGAATGTCTTCACTTGTACACTCCTTCTTGTTCTCTCTGTTCTACTGCAAATTCCCAAGCTTGCAAATACTCAGATTCAAACAATTCACTGTTGATCATCACTCTTTCTCTGTTTCTGGTCTTTCAATCTGGAATGATCCCCCTATCTCCCTGCGTCAGAAGTCTACATACAACACTTTCAAATCCAGCCTCAAAACATACTTTTTCCAACCTAAGATATCCAAGATTTACCCCTACATTTTCATCTCATATCTAACCCCTACCTTTCAACAGCCAGAATCGTCATCACCCCACCAGAATGTATCATTTTCATGTGTGTGTGTGAATTTAAATTTGCTAAAGATATTTATGACTGGTTGGATGTGTGTATGTAAAAGTTGAATGTAAGTGCTTTGGTTATTATTAATGCTGTCTAGCTTGAAATAGGAAGCTGAGGATTCAAAGCAATACAGCCAGTTGTGTAGTCTCAAATGTAGGTGAACCTCCATAGCATCCTCCTCCTCATCTTCACCGACCATCATGATGCGGTTAGGAAAGTGCCAGTGGCTTGATATAAAGACTTCAGTTTTTGATTTCTCCTCCCTTCAATAACTGTAGCAAGTTAATTTCAGAGTGTTCAGAACATGCAGATGTTTTGAGCCAGACAGTCTGTGGAGGCAGTGGGACATCGGTGATAACCATGGTTCCAGGGTGGGCATCTCAGTCTGGCTCCATAACTGAGCTACTTCTATCAGAGTAGGGATGAGTATAGGCCTGTAGCAACCAGTCCATGAGTGATCAGAACATGATCACTAAGCATCACTAAACTGAACCAGCAGCTGTGCAGGATTTGTTTTAGTTGCTGGCATTGCATTAACCAAGTACAAGGGGCTACCCATGAATTGCTTACTCCATCCTGGAGGATTTTATAGAGTAATGGCTGAATGGGTAGATAATGTAATGAACAGGACAGGGGAG
The DNA here is from genome assembly GCA_028751875.1 of Rapana venosa. Taxonomy (NCBI): domain Eukaryota; kingdom Metazoa; phylum Mollusca; class Gastropoda; order Neogastropoda; family Muricidae; genus Rapana; species Rapana venosa. The sequence continues at coordinate 60,605,268 of CM054135.1, forward strand.
AAGACAGCATGGAAACTGTTAAGGAATATGGAGTCCTAAAACACACACCAAAAAAATCAACTTATACCACAGCAAGTAGTATTGCCCCCTCTGCCCCCATCATCACAAATAACACAATGGTGGAACACCATCTGTTAACTTCCATTCTAACAACAACAATAGCTAGCTAATAAGTGGTGGGGCCAGAACCAGCCACCATGGCGCAGTGGATAGCGCCTTGGTTAACAGCCTGGTAGTTCACCAGTTTCAATCCCACAAGTCAGGGATTTTTCAGGACTCCAGCTGTCTCCTACCCAGAATGAGTTTGCTATAGGTTCATTGGAAAGACTTGGACCACACAGTCAAACTTGAGAGTGTTGCTCAAATTACTTGACCAACGCTACAGGTGCCCATGTCTTATGGGCTCAGTTGATGCCAGGGTATATCATGATAGAAGCATAGAGTACAGCTCTGTCAAGTAGTCTCAAAACACATGCACTTCCATGGCACCATCATTACGTCAACATCATTGATCATCTTACAATAAAAGAAAACTGTGTCTGATTCAATTGCCTATATTCTAAATCAGAAATCTCTGCAGGAATATATATAGGCTATATATAATCGCAACAACATCATTCTGCGGCCCTTGCTACTTTGTTTCATAGCAATGTGTTTTGGTTTCCCCTTACAATTCTGTGCCTGAGGTGAGTTTGTGTCAAAGCCTTCAGGTTTGGAGGTCCATGGGAGATGGTCATTGAAGGAGCTTTGAGGTGGTCACCATCCTGGGCGGCGTCTCACTCAGTCTGGCTCCCTAACTGAACTGTTACTTTCATCAGTGGTGTCCTGCGTATATTAGTTCAGAACAGGCCACACTGAGCACCACCAAAATGACCCAGCAGAAGCATAGGGCACCTCTAGCTGGTGGCCCTAAGGCAGCTTGACACTGATAGACTCCCTGTGGACTTTTGACCTGGAGGATACGACCTAAAGAATCAGGTATGGTTGAAGCTGGGAGATAAGCTTAATGAGCAGCGTGGGAACAGGAAGAGAAGACAGCAAAAACAAAACAAAAAAGGTCATCGAGCCGTCAGTCGGATGCCCACTGTAGGATGATAAAGCAGGTGATACTCAACTACATGTGTCCAGTCTTCCCTTTTGAGCCCGAAGTACACTGCAACTTGGTCAGTTTGGGAAGAAGCTATCCTGCATCTGACAGACCTGTAGCTCTTGGCCCAGGCCAAAAGCTGTGTCAGGTTATTGATGTCAGCTAATTGCCAAGGCCTACATTAAAATGTTGTTATGTTTAAAATGTTGTGTTGAGATTGCCTTCAGCCATGACAAGCTCTTAACATAACAACCTGCACTCTCCTTTATAGGAGAAAAAATCCTCTGAAGTCGGAGTGTGGCTGCCTATGTGGCGAGGTACTTGAAAATAGTCGTACACGCAAACTTCTCACCCGGTGTACTTCCTATCTCACAGTGATTCCCAGGTGGGATGAGTGAGTCAGAGTGCATGTTTTGGGTGACCCCCAGGGTGTAAAGCTGGGGAACGCACAACAACAACAACAGACGTGTAGCTGAGTGGATTAGGATATATTTGACTTAATCCCATGGGTCCATTTCATTTATTGTTTTATATCGAGGATAATGGAATAAGTGCTTATGTGCTTTTTTACATCCAGTCCCCGTGTGTATGCGGTTTTGTAAATTTTGTCATCCGTTCCCACCGGCACACAATGGCCTACTCTTACGAAAAGAGGAACAGGATTTAACATGTGCACAAGATGTTCTGCATGCGTTCGCACACGGGGCCTCGGTTTATAGTCTCATCGGAAGGAAGAAGTCGTGGGTTCGAATCTCAGCAGGGGTGTCTGGTGAAATAAGAGTGGGATTTCTGCGATCTCCTGGGTCAACTTTCAGTCCAGATCTCCCAATTTTTTAATTCCCTTGATGCATATGCACAGGCAGAAGATGAAATAGGCCTAAGCATGTTAAAAATCCCGTAATTTATTATAGCATTTGGTGAGTGTAAAAAACAACATGAATATACTCAGCATGCACCCTGAACCTAGGAGGGATGGGCTCCACCATGTTAAACCTACCCAAGAGACAGGGCATGAAAATGTCAGTGTAATGGCCCAGTGACTTCCCAAGGACATATGGAGAGGGTGGAAGATAGCCTGGATTTTAAAAAGTCAATTTTAAAGCTGCATAGCAGGACATGACTCTGCCACTGATGCCAATCAACCCCTGTTTTGGGGACAGGTTAGCCTTGTGGTTAGAGCGTTGCCCTCGCAATTTGACAGCCCAGGTTCGAGCCACCACTGAGACGTCTGCTCAAAACGTTTTATCCTTGAAGTTAACATCAGTAATGATTTTCCCCCTCCACGAAAATCTGGATGAGACTATAACCGAAGCCACGTGTGTGAATGTACGCAGAACATCTTGCGCACATGCTAAAACCCTTTTTGGCTTTTAGAAAAGTAGGCCATTTGTGCCAGTAAGAATGGATGACATTTTTAAAATTTAAATGCATGCACGTTGTAAACCCGAAGTCAGAATGCAGCTACCTTAGTGGTGGGCAAAAACAAAAATGCAGCTACTTTAATGGTAGCAAAAACAGTTGCACATTATTTCACTATTGGTGAACCTTGGAGCTGTAGCTGTGGAACAACAAGAAGAAGCAACAAATAAACAATAACAAAAACATGACAATCCACCACTCCATAAGGCCAAGGAAGCTAGAACAATAACTTCCATTACTATAATCATGTCATCAGATTGTTGCCAGTGAGTAATGTCAACAATAATCATGAAACCTGTTTACATTAAAAAAAATTTGTTTGTTAAGATCAGATTTTCAGTTTTTCTATTGTGCAAAAACGAAAATGACATCTGTTAGTTGAATGGGATAATGAGGTGCATTTGCTCTTCTTAAGGAAAAGACCTATGCTGCTATAAGATAAAGATCGAAAAAACAACAACAAAGACAAAATGCATTCAATATTTTTTGTGGGCTTTGTTCAACTTTACAAACCAGTCGTCAGTCAATTCATCCTGTCTGTCAAATTATTTCTTGGCAGCAAGGAGGTGTGCATTTTGTCTCATCTGAATACACAACACACACACACACAGAGGGCCCCAGAGCAATTATAATGTCATAATTATATGAACATAAACTATAACTGCAAAATAGTAAAGATGTAGGATACACAATCATGGACGTTTCAGAAACGTTTACAAACTGATAGAATCACTAACAAAATTGTATCACATAACATAACACATCATTGATGAATAACATGGAGTGGATAACTTATATCCTAGCACAAATCTAATATAACAACAAAATAGTTAACATAAAAAGAAAAAAAATACAGGGGAAGAGAGTGGTACACAAAGAAGGAAGGCAGTATGCAAGCAACAACAACGACAAAAAAACAAACAAAAGGGAAAAAAACAAAGTGGGGGAGGGGGGGGGGGGGGGGTTGTGGATGATATCCAAACAACTCTTAAATTAAAACAGTTACAGTAATCCAGCCATAAAATTCAGCGTAACTAGAACTACTATCAAAGAAACTTAATGGAGCAGATTTTGATTTTTTTGGGGGGGGGGGGGGGGGGGGGGGGGGGGTGGAGGGTTACAAAAATATATCACCTATTGATAAGTAAGTAAGTAAGTCTTCAATTTTAACGTCTTTCCACTTTAAGTGATACCAGACGGCCCTAAAATAGGAGACTGAATGAAAGATATATATATATATATATATATATATATATATATATATATATATATATATTATATATATATATATATTATCTACTCTGTGTGGTGGTGCATGGGTGTGTATAAGTGTGTGTGTGTGTGCGCGCGCGGGCGTCTGTGTGTGTAATAAAGAGACACACACAGACGCGCGCGCGCGCGCACGCACACACACACACACACAACACACACATTGATAATAATATACAATCAAGCATGATTTTTTAAATGTTAGTAGTGGTGAAGAGTGCACCTTAAAGAATATATATCTAGCCCTATAAAGTAAGCCATTTCAGATTCAATGGGAAACAGTCCAAAGTAAGCTGCCAGAACAAGATAGCTTGATTTGAACAAGTATGTCATAGGTACTGAAGTGTGGCATTTTGACGGATCTCTTATCTTAAGCAGGAATTTATTTAGATATGTAAAAATGTTGTTGACAGTATGCAGCCTAAGAGAGAGAGAGAGAGAGAGAGAGAGAGAGAGAGAGAGAGAGAGAGAGAGAGAGAGAGAGAGAGAGAGAGAGAGTTTTATAACTTTGATTTATGATTTTTTTTGTTTGTTGTTGTTTTTTTGGATCCCACTACAAAATCAAGAATGGGGCATTTTATTCGAATTAATCCGTCGATATTTATTTATTCTTTTATTCCGAGGATAATGGAATTGCCGTGGCGAGAACTCACTCAGAAACCGATTTTGACCCAGGTCAGGAAATGTCATTTCCATGGAAACAGTCTACAAAAATGGAAGTGGCTATCCATTGATATCGAAAGTAGTTGATCTGCAAACTTCCTGTTGACTGAAAACGAGGACATTGTCTCGATTTAGCTTCCTCGAGGTCAATGGTGTTTACATGGCGGAACTCCTTTTGGGGAAGGTGGGTGTTCATTTTCTTGTCACCTGTCCCTTTCTTACTCTGTCATTTATGTATTTGTCCATATAAAACCAAAAGCGTCTTATCACGGCAAAGTAGACTGGAAGAATTGTTTTGTCTCTTTGTTGATGCATCAAATGCGTTGCCGAAGTGTATAAAGAAGGCCAGACTTGGGTCAGGAGCGTGCTTACGGTCACATTTTGTATCTAGACAGGGCCCATACCGCGAGAGACAGATTCTTTCAGAGGCAGGGTTGCAATAGGCAACCTAATTTCCTACCGCCTTAGCCCACATCGTTTTGATCGTCATTTTTCTCGGTAGGATAGTCAAATGTATCTTTGATGGGCGTCTAAATATGTTGAAGCCCATACGTTGCTGATGTGACAAGAATGAAACAGTTTTCTGACCCCAGTGGCACTGGCGTAGATACTGTAAGACTGGTGTCTATGTTCATGTAAAATTTGTATTAAACAGTTTTATGTTGTCCACAGACACCAGAATATCATGTGTACTTGCACACACAACAGTTCTTCTTCCACCTACACATATTACTAATACTTTTACACATACACACACAAACACACACACACACACACACAGACACACACACACACACACACACACACACACACACACACACACACTGATACAGTGTGAGGAGGCAGACAGAACCAGATTGCTATAGATACTATAATAAGGGAAAATAGTTATTTAAGATCTATTCTTTTACTAGTTTTCGTGTTAAAGTCACCTGAGAGAATGAAAGGATTAAAAGACACACACACACACACACACACACACACACACACACACACACACACACACATGTGTAGCCTGAGATACACAGACACACACAGAGTGACATGCACACATAACTGATAAGGATATACTATAGTCTCACACACATACAGTGAGACACACACAGACACCCACACAGACACAGATACGAACACACACATATACACACACACAGAGTGTTTCATGGTTTTAATATATAGAATGGATGTTGAACATAAAGTGTATGTCTATGAATGAGGATATTTCATAGAACATTACATTAACTTGATTAACTCTGAACTGAAATTTTTTATGATACTGAGAGTATCCTGAAACACACGATACACACTTAATCCAGACTAAAGTGGAGATTGGAAATGGCTTGCAGCATGAGCAAGTAATTCACTGAGTCAAGTGCTTATAGGTGCATATATATTTTATTCATTTATTTATTTGATTTATTCTTTTATTTTGAGGATAATGGAAAAAAAGGGACACCAGAGGAACATTATTCATTTACTAATTGATTAGAGATAGGATATGAATGGTTTGATAGTGTTGGGATAGTATAGGATAGCATTTTAACACATCCTTTATTGATGTATTGCTTTGCAAAGGACATGAACACTGATACATGTGCATGCATACACACCTGTGTATACACACATGTGTGCAGTATTACATGCATGCAGACTAACACACACACACACACACACGTGTCATGATATTACATCAGGCAGCATTTATAGTCAAGTATAGAAATTCAGGGGTTATTTATTTTATTTTATTTTAGATCAGATTTCAGTTTTTCCTCTCAGTAACTATGAAGTGATATAATCTCATGCAAGCGCTTTGATTTGTTGCTTTACAAGACTCAGCAGTATAAAAATCCATAAATAATAATAATAATTATTATTATTATTATTATTATTGTTGTTGTTATTAAAAGCACTCATGTGCTTTTTTTACATGCAGTCCTCGTGGGTATGCAGTTTTGTCTTTTTTGTCATTTGTTTCCACAGGCACTCAATAGCTTATTCTTCTGAAAAGCTCTCTCTTTCTCTTTCTCTATGTATAGATTTAGTGTATCTTGTAACATTTAAAATAACTGCACTAACTACTTATGTGTAGGGCATTTATGTAGTGATCATCATTTTCTGTAAAATTCACTTCCACCTTTACACTTCAATCCTGGGAGCCCATGAAGTTGTTTGAATCTCGGTGGCAGGGTTTGGTGAATTAAGGGTGGGGATATTTTTAATCTCCCTGGTTGACCTGAAGCGCAGACCTGCAGTGCCTCATTTTCCTTCATGTATACGCATCTATAATGTCAAAAGTGCACATTAAAGATCCTATAGTAACTGTAACTCACGTCAGTGTTTGGTGTGGGTTAGGGAAACACGAACATACCAAGCATGCAACATGTACAATGAAATAAGCAGCTCCGAAGTCAGAATGTGTCGGCGGAGACCAGCAGGTAGATCTCCTGTAAAGTTACAAGCACAGGAGAAGACCAGGTATTACACACCCTGCCTGGTGAGGGAACGCAGAAAATAATATGAGGGAAGAACTAAGAAGGTCCCCAGAATACGTATGATTGTATGTAGTTCAGGTCATTGTGTATGTCTGCTAGAAAGTACATTTAAAAAAGAAAGTAGCATGCAGATTATGAACACAGACACAGACACACACACTGTCTCTCTCTTCTCTCTCTCTTCTTTCCCCCCCCACCCTCCCTCACCCCAACTGAAAGGAAGTGCTTTGCAACATGCAAACTAAGTTTTGTGCTGGTAGGAATGAATGACAAATTAAAAAAGAATGCGTGCACACGGGTTTCATGTTTGACACCATCCCCAAAGTCAGAATGTGGCTAGCTCTAAATGGTCGAGGGGGGGGGGGGGGGGGGGGGGGGGGGGAGGGGGGGGGGGGAGGGTGTGAATGGTCACATATGCAAAAATGTAATCGTCCGTGAACCTTGAAGATCTTGCTGAGGAAAAAAAAGAAAAGAAAATATCATCTGTAGTGGGTATAAAGATTAAGAGAATGGTTTTATAGCAAGTATTTGAACATAGAATAAGTTGGTAAAACAGGGAAAGGCATACTATATCATATACTAGATACATATCTTAGATTGGAAATGGAGCAGGAAGTTGAAAAGATGGACACTTTTGTCATAGGAAGTGATGTGCAGCAATTCCTTTATCAGTTTTGGAAAATTTTGTAAACAGGGAAGAGACTACTCGTAACACTATCTCAAGAATGAAGCTTGAAAAGTGAATCAGTATGAAGAGAGAGAAAATAAAGACATAGGCCAATGGCTTTGTCATGAATCTTTGTTGCTTAGATGCTGAGTATTGAAAATCCACGTTCTTCTCTCAAATTGTGACAGACAGAAAAAAAACCCATCCATCGATCCATCCACACAAACTTGCTAATGTGCAATCAGCAGCAACAGTCATCCGTGTCAGCTGCAGCAGTGGCAACAAACTGTACACATTAGAAACAGGGACTCTGTTGATTTAACCAAAGGAAGAGCTAATTGGCAGTGAAGTGTGATAGTGAGAAATTTACATTGAAAACAAAGTTCAATTCGGAAATGGCAGCTGTGAGCTGAACTTGGCATGCTGACAAGATTATTTGTTGGCGAAATTGCACTGTTAAATGATAAAAGAGGAAGCTTATGGTGCAAGTTTACATAAAAGAACAGGTAAAGCAGTCAAAGAAAAATTTCCCCAAAGAAAAAGGAAACCAAAATCCCTGTTATCTCAGAATCTGATGTGAGTACCTAGCTACCTGGTAAGTGGGAGGATTGATGCTTCAGCTGTTGAGGTTCTCTCAGGGCTGCCAAAAAACTGATGTAGACAGTCCGCACTTCTTTCACCTTGAAAACTTAGCAAACAAAACCCTGCGTTTATTTTGACTTCAGGGATAATGACTGCTGGCAAAACTACCCTTGAGAGACCTGGCTGAGCAGTTTGTGGATTTTGATGGTGGTGGTGGTAAACACTGGTGGTGGTTTGTGTGTGTGTGTGTGTGTGTGTGTGTGTGTGTGTGTGTGTGTGTGTGTGTGTGTGTTTCTTGGAGTTCTAGTGAAACATTCCTTAATTACCTCACAGCTAAGTCTCCAGTCAGCCCATTTGTGAGATTCTATATTGACATTCTCTGTTGTGTGTGTTCAGCTGTTCTATGGGTGGTCTACATTTTGTTTATCTTGCTCTTGTTCTCAAAGAATCTTGTGGCCAAGGGATTGACAGCTGCTTTTAGCAAAGCTGGCACCACAAATCCTGATGCCATGGGACTAACTCGGGTCTAGGCAGGAAAGGAAGGAAAAAGGCAGCAGCTGAAGGGCACCCAGAGCTCATGGTCTTGACACAGCCAGATCCTGCCAAAATGCTTGCTGGAAGTCAAAGGGGACTTTTTCTCTGAAGACATTGGGCTTTCCAACTGAGGTTAAATAGTAATCCCATCTCTGACACTATCAGCACATACCTTTAATCATTTATATGTTGTTAACATGTTAGCTGCAAAGTCACCTAAGCTGATGGTACTGGACATCAGTGTTACAGTCATTTCCAGAGGGGGGGGGGAGAGACTATGAAAAATATTCAGTAACACAAAAAGAGTGCAAAACAATATATCAATATATCAGGCACCTTGAGATCTCTTGACACCTTGACAGATCTGAAGAGAAACACTTTCCTCATGAACTATGACAGTCCAGTCATAAATGACCCCTACCTGGAGACTCGCAGTGAGAGTAAGCGGATACACTCAAGATCAGTACATTTTGTGGAGTTTTCACCTGTCCGGGACTGACACGCACAAGTTAGTCACCTGTGAAGCGTAACTCACCAAACCGTGAGAAGGAAACAAATCGGGGAAGGGGGGGGGGGGGAGGGGAAGGGAAGGGGGGGGGGGATCAGGGGGGTAATGGTAGAGTGCTGCTTGCTTAACCGAGCAGTAGTAAAGTGTGGTGAAGTGAAACAGCTTCCCCCATTGCCTTTTGTATTTCAGGGAGGGGTCTAAAAAAAGGTAGTGCTCTGCTCTGGTTTGTGGGTCCTGACTGTTTCCTTTTTCGAGAAGAATGACCCTGGGGAAGGCTGGCTGGCAAGTGACCAGGTTAAAGGTATCTTTTTTTTTATGATTACCGTTTTGAAAATTTTCGTTATTTTTCTTTCCATTGTTTTTGGTTATTGTAATCATGAATCTCAAAACCAGGCAACAAGCTCTTGCTCAGGGAAGACTAGAACTGTTCTTTGTTGAGATCCTGTTTTGAACATGATGTCCAGTGAGGACCTATGATCAAGCTAGGTGCCAGTCAGGATTGTTAGTGGTTTTTTGTGTTGCTGTACACACACTCACACACATGCACATACAATCACTCACTAAAACACACATGCATACACACACACACACACACACACACACACACACACACACACACACACACACACACACACACACAACAGAGTATGATTATGATTATGAATCTGCATGACTGGCTAGTGGATCTGCTGCAGAAAACAGTTCGATTCAAATTAACCTAGAACCCAGACTGACTGTGATGCCTGTCTGCTCACTGTCTCTGTCACACACACGCACGCACGCACACACACACACACACACACACACACACATGTGTACACACACATGGGTACACACACATACTTGTATACACACAGACATGGACACACACACACACGCACACTTGTGTACACACACATACCTGTGCCCACACCACACACACACACACACACACACACACACACACACACACACACACACACCACCACACACACACACACAACACTCCACACACACCCACACCGCGCGCATGCACGCCACACAACCTCCTCCCCCCTCCCCCCCCCCCCCCCCCCACACAACACACACACACATACAAATACAAATAGAAAAGTTTCTGTTTTTGTATTAAAACTCCTCGGCTCAGTCTGTTAACTGGGTTGGTGCTGAACAAATGTGCCAGTATGGATGCGTTGTGTAACAGGTGTGTTAAGTAACCTATCTAGCTAGCTAGATCTATCACAACTGCTCCTTTCCACCCTTCCTTGTTCCCCAGCTTGAGGCTTAAGCCCCCTACTCTTCTTTTTGTGAACACTGGCTGTGACATTCTAGAGAGAAGTTACATTGATCATGATAGTAATGACTGAAATTTAGATTAATCATGTAGTAATTACTGTTTACAAATCAAATAAAGTCTATTCCTCTATTTGTGAGCACTGTGTGTGAGGTTCTAGAGAGAAGTTAGATTAATCATGATATTAAATTGGCCCAGGCCAAAAGCTGTGTCAGGTTATTGATGTCAGCTAATTGCTAAGGCCTACATTAAAATGTTGTTATGTTTAAAATGTTGTGTTGAGATTGCCTTCAGCCATGACAAGCTCTTAACATAACAACCTGCACTCTCCTTTATAGGAGAAAAAATCCTCTAAAGTCGGAGTATGGCTGCCTATGTGGCGAGGTACTTGAAAATAGTCGTACACGCAAACTTCTCACCCGGTGTACTTCCTATCTCACAGTGATTCCCAGGTGGGATGAGTGAGTCAGAGTGCATGTTTTGGGTGACCCCCAGGGTGTAAAGCTGGGGAACGCACAACAACAACAACATCATGATATTAATTACTGTTTACAAATCTTACAAATTGAAGAAAGTCTACTCTTCTTTTTTTCTTTTTTTTTTTTTTTGAGTACTGGGTACGGCATTCTAGAGAGAATTTAGATTAATAATGATGTTGCTGTTTATTGAATAAAGTCTACTCTCCTTTTTTGTGAACACTGGCTGTGACATTCCAGAGAGAATTAATTTTAGATTGATCATGATGTTACTGTTTACAAATCGAATAAAGTCTATTCCTCTATTTTTGAGCACAGTGTGTGATATTCTAGAGAGAATTTAGATTAATAATGATGTTACTGTTGACAAATTGAAGACAGTCTACTCTCTTTTTTTTGTGAACACTGGCTGTGACATTCTAGAGAGCAGTTAGATTGATCATGCTGCTACTGTTATACAAATCGAATAAAGTCTACTTACTTTTCTTTTTTGGGGGAGCATTGGGTGTGACATTCTAGAGAGAAGTTAGACTAATCATGATGTTACCACTTATCGAAATGTTGCTTTCAAAGTTTCAGGCTTAAATCATCAATGACAGTTTAATTCTACCTCTTTGTTTTCTCTTATCTCATCCTCAAGCTTTTTGTTATAGTTTTCTTTGAGTTTGATGCAGTAATGTGTTGCTACTGTTAAGGTGAGTAGGAGGCTATTGATGTGTGTTTGGGAAGAATAGTTAGCTTACAATAAGTTTGACAACTTTCTGTAACTTTGCAGAGCAGTCTTAGATTTAAAAATGTAGTCCCTAAACAACATAGATATTCCTTGAACAAGTTGAAGTTTTCATTGGGAGTAGGTGAGTAAAGTCATAGAAAGTTTATCAGATACCTGTATACTTTTGCAAGTATGCACACAGGCACAAAAAACAAACATGTACATGCGCGCACACACACACACACACGCACACACACACATACACACAGTCATACACACACACATGCACAGACAGACAGACACACTCACACACACACATGTGCGCGCACGCGCACACACACACAACACACACACACTCACACACACGCTAGATAGTAGATATATATATATACACTCACACATAGACAAAATTGCATGCTGCTTTTTTTGCAGACGTCCCCCTCCACACACACACACACACACACTCACACACACATACACACTCACACACACACACACACACACACACACACACACAACACACACACACACACACACACACACTCACACACAAAACACACAATTTGTCTAATATCACTTAATGTGAAAAGATATTAAATTAAAGAAGAACACACTCATATGTTAGTTTGTGTATATGTGTGTGTGTGTATGTGTGTGTGCACAGGAGTGGAGGAGTGTGTGCATGAATAAATAGACTGACTGTGTGTGTGTGTTTGTATGTGTTGTGTGTGTATGTGTGAGACAGAGACTGAGAAAGAGAGACAGACAGAGACAGAGAAATAGAGACAGAGGGAGACAGAGACGCAGAGATAGACAGAGAGTGACAGATATAGAGAGAGCACAAGCAGTTCTTTGCACAGGAGGAGAACCTCCAGCAGCACTTAAGGTACCTTCCCACCACCTGCCTGTTTTCTTGATTGAAAATTACCTCCTTCATCTTCTTTCTCCTTTACCAGCCAGCCCCTCCCCCCCAGCTCCCTAACTCCTCCAACCCTGTATCCCTACTCTACCCTACCCCTACCCCTTTCTGGTTTTATAATGATGTTCATATGTTCACTTTGCATTCTGGCTACATTGAACCATTTCGCGGTGTTCTTTTTATGGTTGAGGAAGCTGTTTTGGTGGGGGTACAGCAGTGATCTTTCGCTGTTGAAGGTTTGTGTGATCTTGAGCAACTCTGCTTCTTTTGTCATTCGCATGGTAGTGCTGAAATCCCAGTGTATATGTCACCATTATGAAGGCTCAGAGTAAGCGTAGGTGTGCATTTCTCAGATACGAGCTCTGTCACGCATGGTTTTTTGTTGTTGTTGGGTTTTTTTAACAGTTGAAGGGAGTGTATTCTCGAAACAGGAGAAGCTTTAGGATGTATAAAATGTCTGATAAGATAAAGAAGAAAATATTCATAGTGTTGTGTGTGTGTGTTGTGTGTGTGACAAGTGTGTGTGTGTGTGTGTGTGTGTGTGTGTGTGTGAGACAATTGTGTGCATGCGTGTGTGTGTGACAATTGTGTGCAACACATGTGTGTGTGTGTGTGTGTGTGTGTTTTGTATGTGTGTGTGTGTTTTTGTGTTGTTTGTGTGTGTATGTGTAAACTGGGCTTTAGTTTTTTTTGTTTTTATCTTCTTTTTTTTTTGCTTTGTTTTTTTAACTGCTTGATTTCATTGTCTTACTTTCTTTTTGTTTTTGTTTGACCCACCAAGTTTATGGTAATCAGATTCACGTTAACTCTGCTATCATTAGTTGATCTTTCACTATATCAAATGCTATATGTGTCAATGAATGCATGTTTTGTGACACTGTTCGAGATCACGATTGACGATTATCATTCAACTTGTAGGAGCTGCTATTATGGGTCATAGTTCGTGCTCCAATCACCGTTGTATCAGAAAGGGGAAAAAAAAAGGAGAAGAAAGGCTCGACTGTCCAGGAGGTATGTGAACCTCGTGGAGGAGTGTTTGCATGAATAAAATAGGCCGAGAGTGCTGTGAACGGTGGCTGTCGTGTAGGTTTCGTTCGGGTGGGATTTTTTGTTGTGTTTCTCTGTGTTCTAAGGTGAGGTTTTGTGGAAAGATTAATGCTATGGTATAAACTGTACCTTAGTCCCTAAGAATGTGTGTGTTTGTGTGTGTGTGTGTGTGTGTGTTTGTGTGTGTGTGTGTTTATGTGTGTGTGTATGTTGTGTGAAAGAGAGAGAGAGAAAGAGAAGAGAGAGAGAGAGAGAGAGAGAGAGAGAGAGAGAGAGGAGAGAGAGAGAGAGAGAGAGAGAGAGAGAGAGTGTTCCTTCTTCAGGTTTTTAGGATTTGGTGAAGAGACAAAAAAACTTATTGTAAAGATTTCAGCTTGTTGGCCTTTTCTGACCTTTTGCATTAATTCACCTGCACACAGGTGTATGTCTCTCAGTTTGAGACCCAGACTTGCGGGCATGCACTGTAAATTTACTTGAGACATGCTTGTGTGCTTGCTCACAACACACACACACATGCAGGCACACACACACTCACACAGAGACACACACATATGTAAACACCACCCACACACACAGCACACACACCACCACACACACACACACACACACACACACCACACACACACACACACACACACACACACACACACACACACACACACTCACACACACACATACACACACACACTCATTTACACAAATAAAAGAATTTAAAAAACATAATAAACTACACACACACACACACACACACACACACACACACACACACACACACACACACACACACACACACACACACACACAGGAAGTGATTATGTTGAATACAGAAACCCAGACGAAACTTGAAGGCACTATGCTAACATTACTGCATGAAGTTTTCAAGAAAATAATGAATGGATTATCAAAAAACAAAATAAAACAAAACAAAACCCAGAACAGGTCAAAACACCAAAATATACAAAAATAACCAGTGACTGCTTATTTTCATTTTTCTGTTCTTTGACTGTGATAGTGTTTTTGTTATGTTTTTTGTTTTTTTGTTCTTCACAGTTGAGTTTTTAAAAAAATCAGATGCCCCCCTCTCCCCCAGCATTGATTTCAAGGTAATCACATTCTGTTTATTTATTTAAGTTTTTTTATAATTCTTTTATATCAAGGATAATGGAATAAGCACTTACGTGCTTTTTTACATCCTGTCCCCATGTGTATGCAGTTTTGTAAATTCTGTCATGTGTGTGTGTGTGTGTCACTCTGTATGTGTGTGTGTCACTGTGTGTGTGTGTGTCACTGTGTGTGTGTCACTGTGTGTGTGTGTGTGTGTGTGTAAATGAGACAGTTATAAACTGTACATCACCTACAATCAGACACTTGACTGAAGGAATGAATGACAGGATGGGCACCTTTAAGTCTTTCCCTATCTCTGTCTGCCTGCCAGTCTCTGTCTGCCTATCTCCCTGTCTGTCTTCCTTTATCTTAGTGGTGTTTGAAGAGATATCAGATTGAAGGAAAGAAGAATAAACAGTATCTACAAAGCAGTTCCCTGCAGACGCTGTACGTTAGAAGGTCGTTTCAGTCTCAGCGTGAATCAGACATGTAACTGTCCGTCTCACAGCAACGGACCCAGCTGGATCGAGACATACTGTATATATACTGTATTTTGTTGTCAGGGAATGAAAAAGTGGGCTACAATTTTTTGGAAAGCATGAACGATCTCTTGTCCCAAATGTACTGCTTTTGCCTTCTGTACCTTCTAGTTAGAACTATGCCTTCTATACCATCTATACCTTCTAGTTCTATAGTACCTTCTATCATAACTGTGTCAGAGGTCACAGGAGAGGACAGCTTTGCTCGGACGTGAGTGACTCGGCCCTGAAACCTGGCTGACCTGTTCTGGGTAGTAGTGTAGGTTCTGATTAAAGGTGGTAATAAATGACTTTAGTACCGCTTTGAAGTGGGTACATGTTTGTGGGAGGGAGATGAAGGCTGGTGGGGGTTTGTGGGGAGGGAGGGAGTGAGGGGTGAGAGGGAGAGACAGAGAGAGAAAGAATTTGAATACAAACTTGAATATTAATTTATTGATGGTACTTGAATATAATCCAGTGGCTTCTTTAAAATCAGGCCTTCATGAGAAGGGGGAGGGAGGGGGGGGGGGGGGGATGGAGAGATTGGGGGTTTTAGGGGAGTTTGCTCTAAAGTGACATGAACACTTATAACTTCCACCCATTTCTTTCTCTACAGTGGCATTAAAACCTATAATAATTTCCACATACATATTCCACATTCCCGTTCAAGGGGATATTTTCCCCTGGATTTAACATCAGTGCAGACTTAACTCTCCCCAAAAGTCTTTCGGATGAGACTATAAACCGAGGCCCCATGTGCGTACACACACAGAAAATCTGGCGCACACGTTAAATCCTCTTCCGCTTTTTGTAAGAGTAGGCCATTATGTGCCGGTGGGAATGGATGACAAAATTTACAAAACCGCATACACACGGAGACTGGATGTAAAAAAGCACATAAGTGCTTATTCCATTATCCTCAATATAAAAGAATAAATAAATAAATAGATAAATGAAATAAAACATATTCCTTTTCCCCTTGATCCTTACAGTTTGTATACTACTTTTGTTTCAGTGCCTTGTCTGTCTCTGTCTGTCCCAGTCAGGCTGTCTCTGTTGGTCTTTCTTTTTTTTTCTCTCTCTTTTTTCCTTCTCAAATGTAATTCAGACAATGGAGTCGTAAGCATTGATATGCATGTAATTGTGTGTGTTTGTGTGTGTGTTTGTGTGTGTGTGTGTTTGTGTGTGTGTGTGTGTAAATGTAAAGGGGAAAGAGGGCCTGTGCGCACAGACACACACACTGACACAGACACACATACACACACATACACACACACTACACACACACTACACACACTCACCACTCACACACACAACACACACTACACACACACTCACTCACTAACACACACACACACACACCACACCCACCACTCACACACTCACTACACACACACACACACACACTACACACACACACACTCACACACACTACACACACACACACACACACACACACACACACACACACACACACACACACACACTGCCACACACTTTCACACCAAGTGAAAGTTTCTTCCGGGCTATGTACCTTTCAGCTGGCCCATGTAACAGGCTTACTGCAGCCTGTTACTTCCACTGGATGTGCATCCTTCCATTTCAATCCCTGTCATTTTTGTTTGTTGTTTGTTTTTGTATATATACATGTGTGTTGTCTTCTGTTTGTTTGTCAGTGTGGTATACACAAATTTTGGACACAGGCATGCTTGTGTCTGCATGCATGCGCACGCGCACACACACACCATGTAGATCTAGATACCAGTTGATCCAGACACACAGTGACACACACACACACACACACACACACACACACACACACACACACACACACACACACACACACACACACACACACACATGAGTCATTCACTCATAGACACACATGTACACACATGTACACACATGTACACACACACACACACCACGCACACACGCACACACACACACACACACACACACTGAATCACTCACTCACAGACACACACACACACACATACACACACACACACACACTTACACACACATACACACAACCACACCACACACACACACACACACACACACACACACACACACACACACACACACACACACACACACTGAGTCACACACACACTGAGTCACTTACTCACAGACACACATGTACACACACACACACACACACACACACACACTGAGTCACTCACTCACAGACACACATGTACACACAACACACACACAACACACACACACACACACACACACACACACACAACACAACACACACACACACACACACTGAGTCACTCACTCACAGACACACATGTACACACCACACACACACACACACACACACACACACACACACACACACTGAGTCACTCACTCACAGACACACATGTACACACACACACACACACACACACACACACACACACGCACACTTATTTACTCGGAAGCGCACTTGCATGCACGCCATCAACATTTCTATAGTGTATGACTACTCCACCACCCTCAGGTCTTAAACTGTGCAGTATGAATTGTTTACCTCTCCCTGAAGTCAAAATGCAGCTGCCTTAGTAATGCTAGGCAAACATTGTTACATACACAACATCTGCGCATCTTGCGCATACACATACACTGACACAAACACACATACAGACACAATCCTGTTCTGCTTTTTGTAAGAGTAGGCCATTGTGTGCCGGTGGGAACAGATGACAGAATTTACAAAACCGCATACACACGGGGACTGGATGTAAAAAAGCACCTGAGTACTTATTCCATTATCCTCGATATAAAAGAATAAATAAATAAATAAAAAATGAACAGTTGGTGAACCCCAGAGCTCTAGCATGGGGTTGGAGGAGGCAGGGGGAATGTTTACCCGCACTTCTGGCTATTGTAAAGAGGAGGAAGCTGACCGTGATTTGGTCGTGTCACACCACGCGTCATAACCCTCTTGCCAAGACTGTCCTACACAGTGAACACTTGAGGGAGGAAGAGGCAGGGGCAGACAGATGAAGAATTGGATGTAGAAGATCAAAGACTGGACCGGCCTTGACATGGTGATGTTGCTGCCAAAGGCTGAAGACAGGTCAGCCTGGAGTGAATTATTGACCAACATGTCCTGCATGTCTCCCCTAACAACCCGTCTTGGTCAGAGGACTGCTGATGCTGATGATACATTTTATTGCCGATTTTTCCCGGAGTTGAATGTGCTGTACGTGTGTGTGTGTGTGTGTGTGTGTGTGCGCGCGCGCGTGCGTGCATTGTTCACATGTGCACGTGAGTACATGTATAATTGTGTGTCCACGCTTAATGCATAATTTGTGTGTGTGCATACATGTGAATGTATACATCGTTACTTGCAGGTCTATTTTGTATGTGTTTATATTATGCATTATTTATTTAGTTATTCTTTTATGTCGAGGATAATGGAATAAGCACTCATGTGCTTTTTTACATCCAGTCCCAGTGTGTATGCAGTTTTGTAAATTTTGTCATCTGTTCCCACCGGTACACAATGGCCTACTCTTTCGAAAAGTGGAACAGGATTTAAAGTGTGCACAAGCTCTTCTGTGTGTTTTTGCACACAGGGCCTCGGTTTATAGTCACATCTGAAGGAAGAGAGAGAGAGAGAGAGAGAGAGAGAGAGAGAGAGAGAGAGAGAGCACGAGTGAGTGAGCTAGTTGTTAAAACCTGCAATCATGAAAGCTGGTCTCTGGTTCCAAACAGCGTTTCCCATTTGTGTGACAGCACAAAGTATTTACATAATCCTCTAGTCTAATTAAAATGAACTTGAAAATAACTTCCTTCAGTGAGTCACTCTTTCTGCTGTGGTCTCTTTTGTTCTCACGACGGTTTATATATATTTACATACATGTAAAATAGACATGCACGACTCTGTAGAACCTTGAGGATGACAAAAATAACAACAACAAACCCCCAGTGTACGGTTCCACACACAGAAGTTAACACTCAGAATCTCAGGCACAGACTTATATAATAATAACAGGCACAGACAATGGAATTGATATAGCTCTCTATCTTGCAAAAACAAATCAAAGTGCTTGCATACAACACACCCATATACATACAACCAATACCAATTAACAGAGTTTACAAATTGAAATGTACACACACACACACACACCTACCCACCCACCCACCACACACCACACACACACACACCACACACACACACACACACACACACATATATATGTATGTATAATATGCATGCACACACGTACGCATGTACTCATGTATGCACGTGCACACACATGGGTGGGCACACACACACATATGTGCGCGCACACACACACAGAGTTGCAAATAGTTAATACACGTATAATACAAACACGGTCTCTCAGACACACCGCAAGCATGGACAAAGACAGGCAGGCAGACAGACAGACACACATGCATGCACACACACACGTGCGCACACACACATATGCACACACTCACCGCATGCACCCACGCATGCACATACACTTCGCACGCACGCACACACACATGCACACACACACTTCACTTGACTTCACACACACATACACACACACTCTCTCTCTGTCTGACAAACGCATGCATGCGCACACGCACACACACACGCCCGCACGCATGAAAACCCTATATTTTTCACCCATCTCAGTAACACCACCATAGTGGTCATTAACATCAAGCTACTTTCACATCCCTCACACCCCCCTACCACCACCACCACCACCAAAACTATATATCCTGGGAAACCTTGTCTGGCCCCATATAATATATGTCTTCATGGTGGGTCACTGAACAACCACCAGCAGAGGGCCTCTTATCCAATCGTGGGCCTGTCTTAAATATTCATTACTCGCAATGAAAGAAGGAAGTGAGAGGTAGGCTATCTAGAAACTTGTAACTTTTTCTCTCCTCAAGTTAGAGTAGGTTACCACTACTACTACTACTACTCTACTGACTGGGTATATAATGTATGTAGGCTACAACTTGCACTAGCTACCTCTTGAGGTTTTGAAGACGTTGATTTATATGTATATGTGTGTGTGTGTGTGTGTCACTGTATGTGTGTGAGTGTGTGTGAAAGTCAAAGTCACACTTTTATTTTCAGATGGTACAATGAATAAGCAGTGCAGTTGCCTTTTTTTCATCAAGCCATCTATCTAAAAAACACACACAAAAAGAAGATAATAATGTGTGTGTGTGTGTGTCTGTGTGTAGAGTGGAGGGGGGGAGGAGGGTAGATGGAAGGGGGAGGGGGGGGGGGTCTTGAAGTGGCCACTCATGATGGCAATGATGTGATTAGGCTTGAAGGAAGTTGATGGCAAGCCTTGGGGAAGGGGGGGGAGGGGGAGGGGGGAATAGTTCTTATGAGACATACAGGGCAAGTGATAATAGATAGATCTTTCTCCCTTACTGTCTGTCATGTTGATCAGTGTTACTAAGTTAGGTAGGGGGAAGTTTTTGCAGGTGAGGTAGTTGTGAGGTAAGGTAAGTGTGACATTTGGTGATGATGGTAGCGGTGTTAGTTTGATGATGTGTGTGGTGAGTTACAAGTGTAATTTTGGTTTATTAAGAAGACAGGAGGGTGTGTGTGTGTGTATGTTGTGATGTATATTGTGTGTGTGCAGTCTCATGCAGATAGATTGGTTTGTGTGCTGACGCTGACACACAGACAGACAGACACACACACACACACACACACATAGGCGAATGTGTACATGAACACACCCACCTGCATGCACGCATGCACGTACATACACATGCTCACACACTACACGGGACGAATAAAATATACAGTCAGACTTTGTAAGCTTACTTAACAGACATATTTCCATCTGTATGTGTGTGTGTGTGTGTGTGTGTGTGTGTGTGTGTCTGTGTATACAATGTGTGTGCCTGTGTTTGTGTCTGTATGGGTGCACATGCACTTGCTTGTATGTGCATGCATGCGTGCATGTGTGTGTGTGCACACGCGTGTGCGTGCATATGTGTGTGTGTATGCATGCACATGCATGTGTGTGTGCATGTATGTGCATGCATGCATGCATGCATGTGTGTGTGTGTGAGTGAGTGTGTGTGTGCGCGCGCTTGCATTTGATATCGTGATGCCAGCCAGTGTCGGGGGTCAGGTAAGAGTGAAGCAGGTTAATGATTAATCGGTTTGTAATTAACCTGGCAATTAGTGCACAGCTTGTAAATCTAGACCTGTGCATGCTCCACAGGCGGTCATTCATGGTTCTATACTTTAGACTTTTTTCCTTCATATTCCTTGTCTCTTTCTCTCTTGAATACATGGTGTGCATAGTTATGGTGGCTTATATTACACATGATAATATGCATGCAAACACACACACACACCACACACACACACACACATGCACACACACACACACTAACATCACGTAATGTGAAAAGGCGTTAAATTAAAGAAGAAACACTCACACATACACACACACACACACACACACACACAAAAACACACCACACACACCACACACACACACACACACACACACACACACACACACACACACACACACACAATGTGTAATGTGTAAATGTGTGTAATTTGTATTCTCCAATGTATTATTTTATCTATTTTATTGATTTTTCTCTTTTTACGGGTTCAATTTATTGGTGAAGTTTGCAATAATGTAGTATTTCAGTATAATCATTTAGAAATTTGTTCTTAGATAGATGGCTTGATGAAGAAAAGCAAATGCATTGCTTATTCAATGTACCATCTGGAAATAAAAATTTGACTTGACTTGACTTGACTTCACACACACACACACACACACACACACACACACACACACACACACACACACCACACACACACACACACACACACCACACACACACACCACAACACACACACACCATACACACACACACACAGAATTGTGCAGGTCTACTACATACTCTTTGTCATAGACAACAGATTGATACTGAGATTTTGTGTAGGTGTTTTGCCCGTGTTTGACTTACACTGTGTTCTAGGCAAGTGGGCATTTACATGCCTGTGAACTGACTTGTTGTACACTGAACGACAACGCATTCTTTCCCCCCTGGGGTACATGTCTGGGAGAGGCGTGTCTACCCTGGGTATCTAATTGCAGCTGTGACGCACAAACGCATCATCATGGTCTTGTTTTCAGGGTGGGGGCCTGTTGAATCTTTCCGTGGGGAATTTTGTGGGTCTTGTCCTGTCGTCCTTGTACGTGAAATGTGTTTCTCGGTGGGGCATTCAGATTGTGATGTTTTAGACGCGCATGTGTGTGTGTGTGTATGTATGTGTGTGCGCAGGTTGTGACTGCATGTGCATCTGAAACATGCATGTGGAGGCTTATGTAGGAATTGAGTAGTGCAGTGCTCATTGTTTTTTTGTGTGTGCAGTGCAGTGATCATTCTTTTGTGTGTGTGTGTGTGTGTGCGTGGATATGATAGGTAAGAAAGGCCTGTTGAGTTAGCATCACACACACCCACACCCACCCCCACCCACCCACCCACACACACATGAGACTATAAACCAAGGCCCCGTGTGCGAACGCATGCAGAACATCTTGCGCACACGTTAAATCCTGTTCCGCTTTTTGAAAGAGTAGGCCATTGTGTGCCGGTGGGAACAGATGACAAAATTTACAAAACCGCATACACACAGGGACTGGATGTAAAAAAAGTGCACAAGTGCTTATTCCATTATCCTCGATTAAAAATAAAATCCAAACACACACACACACACACACACTTACAACACACAGTCACACACATGGTCACACACACAGTCACACACACAGTCACACACACACACACACACACACACACATACACACACACACATACACACACACACACATGAACTTAAAAAAAAAAAAATTGAACCACCTCTGCCTTATTTACTTTCCTAACATTGTCTGCGTTCATTCACACCTGCTTTCAGTTCCCTCTCAGTCGTGTCAGGTCGTTGGAATTAGCGAGAGTAAAAATTCCAAATTTCGTTCATTCTTGAATGGATTTCTTCTGTAAATAATGTTGACAGGTACTCGAGCATACTTTTCAGTTGTCCATGATTGGGGTTAACTACAGAGCCAGTCAGTAGACCTGTGACAGTGCTGAACATTATGTTCTGGGTGGGCTTGTCTGGTGGACGGTGCTGAGAATAATGCTGGTAATGGGCAGATAGATCTACATATTGTATGTAAAGAAGAGACTTTTTACAGGAAACGTTGCTTTTGACTTGTGTGGAGAATTTCACCTAACAGTCTGCATGAGTGTCGAGTAGGTGTGTTTGTTCTGGTTTTTGTATTTATATGAAATGTTATGTATTGTATTGTTTTCGTCTTGCAGTGTGTTGTGCTGCATCACTTTGCATTGTATTGTATTGTGTTGTGTTGTATCATGTTTCATGGGCATTTAATTTCATGTGAAAGTCAAACTGCGCTTCTAAGTTAGGGCATATGGTCATAATATCGCTCCTTTTCTTTTCTTTTGTTGTTGTAGTGGATGTGCTTTTTTCGTAAATGAGAATTGGTTTCTCTTTTCTTTTTTTTTCTTGTAAAATTTTTTAAGAGATAACTTTGCTGCTGTATATTTTTCCATGTGCACTAAATACATAGGCAGTGTTCTGCTCATCAACAGAAAAACTTACCAGACTCCGATAAATATGTAGAGCTCATGTATTTTTAAGTGTTTTCCAAGGATGGGGAAAAACTATACATAATGCTTTATGGTGCACATTGCACCTGGGACCTTGACATTGATATCTCACCTAAAAGACTAGGTCTCTGACTTCCAATATTATTCATAATTCATTGGAAGCAGGAAGGATTGTTTAGACATTCACCAATCTAACAAGTAAACCATAAGGTTTGGGGTTTGACTCCCAGCCTTGCCTTTTCTTCCCTGTTTGAAAAGAAAATCAAACTGAATATTTAGTCTTCTGGAGGAGACTCTAAACCAGCCAGACCTGATGTGTGCTTGCGGACTTGTGCACGTCCAAAGAACCCACGACTGTTGAAAATGGGAAAGAGCAGGGAGGTACCTCCCGGTTGTCCTGGCAGAATTGGTAGACCTGTCCAATTCCCAGCTGTATCCCCAAAGTCAGAATGTGGTGACCTTAATTAATGGTGGTGGAAAAACACGATACAAACATCTCACCATTGGTGAACCTCAGAACTCTAGCTGTGGAAAGAAACAAATAATAATGCAATGTGGAAGGTAGGGAAATGACTTCAGTCTGAAGTTTGGAGAATGGATCGAAAACTACATGCAATTTGAATGGTGTACATATTAGGTGGCTTTTTAAGTAAAGTCCTGTCATATTTCTTTCTGTTTTACTGTTCATAATGACCTGTACAGAAAATAAATCTTGAATCATGTGAAAAAGTCTAAAGTGGTCAGGCAAATTAGACACATAGAGACCTATTCACACAGTGTTACACAATGTTACACAACTTTAATTGACAATCTGAAGGTGGGACTGTGCCTTTGCATCACATAAGCACATGCACACATACGCACACTTGTGAGCTGTACTTTTTTTTTATCTGAGTTTTTCTGGTTGTTGATGGGCAGAATATCTATAGATGCATCCAGTGCACATGAAATAAAGTATGGCAGCATAATCATCCCTGACAAAATATGCAGGAGAAAATGTAATAATAATGATGCTGACACACTGCATTTGCTTTCTCTTTCTCTTCTTCCTTCCCCTCCCCCTCCCCCAAACCATCCCCTTTTCCCCCTCTTTTTCTTTCCTTCTTCCAGGCCAGTTGACTTGACATATTTATAGTTATACATATTGTGCAATGACAAATGGTCAGCTGCCTGAAAATTGTGAATTACAGTTCATAAACAATGGTGACTGTGACAGTGTTGTTCTATTGTAATGTTTTTTCAGTGAGTGACATTTGTTTGCCCTTCTCTGACAGATATTTTGCATGAATGTATTGTATGTATGTATGTATGTATGTATGTATGTATGTATGTATGTGTGTATGTATGTATACATGTATATATTGTGCATGAGAACTCATACTCATGGATAAGGCATGTGTGTATGTTTGTGTGTGTGTGTACATGCACAAACATACACATATGCACATACACATGTACACACACAAACACGCACAAACACACTCTCATGCACACATGTATACATGATGCGAACACATGTAAACACAGACTCAGTCACGCAATCTTGCACACACAAATTTGCACTTACACACCTTTATACACATCTTTACACAACACACACACACACACACACACACACACACACACACACACACACTCGTCTAATATCACTTTAAGTGAACAGACGTAAAATTGAAGACACACACACACACACACACCTTTACACACATGCACACACACCACACACACAACACACACACCACGCACGCATGCCACGCACGCACGCACGCACACACACACACAACACACACACACACTACACTACACACCTTTACACACACACACACACACACACACACACAACACACACACACACACACACACACACACGCGACGCGCACACCTTTACACACACCTTTACACACACACACACACACACACACACACACACACACACACACACACACACACACACACACACACACACACACGGTGCTCCAGAGGTAATGCACATGTTGAGAAAGCGAGAAGTCACTGGTTTTATCCCTCATTTGAACCCCAATTTTCCCCCCAATTATCCAGACCTTGAGCAATGGTCAGGGTGCTAGTCTTTCGGACGAGACGATAAACTGAGAATTTATGTGTAACACACATTTAGCACGTAAAATAACTCATGGCAACAAGAATGCTGTCCCTAGCAAAATTCAATAGAAAAAAATCACACTCAAAGGGAAACAAATTCATACACATGCAGACAGGGGAAATAAAGAAGAAGAAAAAAAAGTATGGAATTTATATAGGGCTGAATCTTGTAAAGCAACAAATCAAAGCGCTCAGATGACATTCTTTTAAAAAATTTTTGATTGAGGATAATGGAATAAGCACTCATGTGCTTTTTTACATCCAGTCCCCGTGTGTATGCGGTTGTGTAAATTTTGTCATCTGTTCCCACCGGCACACAATGGCCTACTCTTTCGAAAAGCAGAACAGGATTTAACGTGTGCGCAAGATGTTCTGCATACAGATAAACAGATGGTGCTGCTCTTGTGGAAGCACACTCTCCCAACAGAAAACAGCATGCATTTCTCACAGAGAAATCTGCTGTGACTGAAAGGGGTATACATGCAATACAGTACAATACAATGCAATACAATGTAGTGCAATACAATACAATATTGCGAATCAATATCAATCAATACCTTTTCCTCTGTCGTTTCACACACACACACACGCACGCACGCACGCACGCATGCACGCACGCACGCACGCACGCACCACATGAGGGATTGTGCATGCACGCACATATGCATGCAGACATGCACGCATGCATTCATGCACACACACACACACACACACACACACACACACACACAAGAGATACAGAGCAGGCATTGTTTGGGGTGGGATTTGAATAGGCTCAGGCCGGTCACAGCTGTTTGTGAATATTTCATTCTGCGGGGTGGGGGTGGCAGGGTGGGGGAGGCCTCGAGCGGTCTCAGCACCCAGGTATGGGGGAGGCCAGGGGTATTTTGACACAATCAGGTACATTTACAAGGCTCAGGTACTACTACGTGTGTATGTAATCACACGCAGGCATATGGTATGAGACGGGATATATATTCTGCTGAGAGAAAATCCTCAATGATGTTTTGGCGATGTGAGGTGCTAGATAGAATATCAGTGTGGGTGTGGATGTGTGTGTGTATTCTTCAGTTTAACATCCTTCCATTGAAAAGTGATATCAGATGGGAAAGTGTGCGTGTGTGTGCGTGTGTGTGTGTGTGTGTGTGTGTGCGCGCGCGTGTGTGTGTGTGTTTGTGTTTTGAGAGATGTGTGTGTGTGTAGGGAAACTTACACTCAGTGTGCATATTAATCTACATTAGTCAAGAAATCTCTGTCACAAATACTGGATTCGTGGAACAATTACATTACAACTCAATACATTGGTGTAGAAGCCTTGAATGTATGCGTGCCAGGCATGTACCTCTGAATGTGGACATGAACTACAGGATCTTTAATGGGTATGTGGGATATTATCCTCATGTATATACTGTAGACACAGAGGGATTTAAGGCATTGAAAGATCTGCACTTAAGTTGAACTGGGAGATTGTGAAAATCTCCAGTCTTACAAATAGACAGACAGACAGACAGGCAAGCAGACAGGAATTGCATGCATACATACACACTCAGTGCACACCTGTATAGATATATGACATGTATTGAAATTATACACTCTTTCTGTCATTCACACACACACACGTGTACACACATGTACACACAGCACACACACACAGCACACACACATAACACACACATATACACACACAGACTCTTACTCTCAGTCTCTCTCTTTCCACATGCACACAAACACACACACACACACGCACACACACACTCTTACACACACGCGCGCACTCTCATGCGCACACACAAACAACACACACACACACACCCACACACACCACACACACCACACACACACACACACACACACACACTGTTACTCTCTCACTCTCTCACTCACACACATGCAAACACACAAACTCCGTCTTTTCCCTACCACATCATGTCACCAAATGACATTGAAGAATTTCTGTTAGGGGATGGGGGGAAGACTTGTGTGTTTGTTTGGCTGGGGAAAAAAGTAGGACAGGAGAGGAACAGTAAATGTTGTTCTGCCTTGTCAGTTTTTTGGACCACGTGTCACCTGTGAGGCTTTAAAGGTCCCTGTTCTCTCATTGCCTGCAACAAGTTATAAAAAAAAAGAACAGAAAGCAACCTATCCAACCCTCCAAAAAAGAAAAAAAAAAAAAAAAAAATCTAAACTCCACTCCCCACCCACCCCCAACCTTTCTTCCTCCCAAAAAACCCCACTCAGACAAACAAAAAAACTCTCCAAATAGGCTACACACCCTTTGCCAAACATCAAGCGACACTTAATGTAAAATTTTAACTTTCAAAAGGCATGTTTTAAGTGTTGTTGTTTAACGAATGAATGAATGCTTGATCTGAACTATAGTAAAGTGTGTAAGACTTGCCACATTCACAAGGCGTTATCGCAACTTGTAAGATTCGTACGGTTATGGTATATGATATATATGTGTGTGAGTACATAGCAGTATAAAGTGTACTGTAATGCAGACTGCAGTAGTAGATTTCAATTTTTTTTTATAGGTGACAGCTCCGATATGGTCTCTGTGGGCGGCGGGGCTATAAACAAGATTGGATTTCATTTTGCAGGGCATAGAAATATGTTACAAATGAGGTTAAAAAGTAAGGTTACAGTTGATATGTGTGCCGCTCATAATATTGTAACAGTTCCGTTTGGCATTTGTGATTGCCTGTCTCTCGCTCTCTTGCTCTCTCAGTCTCTCTTTTTGTCTCTCTGTGTGTAGCTTTGTCTTTCTGTCTTCTGTCTGTTGTCTGTTGTCTGTCTCTCTCTCGTCTTCTCTCTCTCTCTCTCTCTCTCAAAGGCTTATGTTAGCAATGACAATAAACAGGTTCAGTGTTCAGAGTTCTCTCACTGTGTGTCTGTGTCTCTCCGTCTCCCTTCTACGTCTGCTTCTCTTGTGTCCTGTCATTTCTCCTTACTTTTTTTTTCTCTGTGGCTGTCTTCTCGTCTCTCTTTTGCTCTGTCCCTCAGCCTTTCACATCTATTTTTGTTTATCTTTCTACTGTTGTTCTTTTCATGTTGTCTTGCTCTCTCTCTCTCTCTCTTTCTCTCTCTCTCTCTCTCTTCTCTTCTCTCTCTCTCCCTCTCCACTTTAATTATATTATTTTTGTTTATCTTTCTCACTGTGTGTTCTTTTCTTCATCTGTTTGTCTTTCCTCTCTCTCTCTCTCTCTCTCTCTCTCTCTCTCTCTCTCTCTCTCTCTCTCTCTCTCTTCTCTCTCTCTCTCTCTCTCTTGTGCTTTGTATGTCTCAACCTTTGGTGTTAATTTTCATCTTTACATTTATCACTCTTTGTAATTTCTTCTTCTTCTACATTAAATGCTCAGGCAGCAACAATAGCTGTCTCTCATATGAGCAAAAATGCTTTGTGCTGCTGTTAAGCACATGAAAAGTCAGGCCCAATGCATCCGACTTCAATGTGGAAGAGCATTGTTATATTTTAAGTCTTTCTGGGGAAAAAAAAGGCAGAAGAATGGACCAAGAAGGCAGAAAATAAGACTAGAGGTAACAGGAAGAAAGGGAACAAGGCAGAATAAAGAGAGGGATAGAAAAGAGAGAATTCTTAGTACAGAATTTCCAGAAGGTGGGGATGCTATTTATACTGACAGGCTCCCCCCACCCTCGGCATCCCCCATCAATCTGGTAAGTACTGATGGACACATGATGGACACATGATGGACAATATCTTTTCATTGGCAACTCTTGTACACCATCAGAATTGCATTTTTCATTTGTTTCACCACCACCACCACCACCGCCACCACAGGTCATCACCACCATCACCACCCACTGACTGCTACAGTAATAGGCATCCTGACCATATATATATATATATATATATATATATATATATATATATATATATATATATATATATATATATATTATATCACTGACCACGTGATGATGTGCAAAGACTTGGCGACTGCCGTGCTCCATCAGAAATGCATTTTGTTTTGTTTTCGTTAGGCTAGTCAGGGGGTCCACTCCTTGTGGCTGAGTGTCAGCAATACTCCCTCCATGTTTCAGTCATAACTGGTCCCTTTACTGCCTGTACTTACTGCGGAAACTCAGATCAGGAAGAGGGGGTGGAAACATTGAGAAGAAGAAAACAGCAGGCAGAGAGGGAGGGAGAGAGGAAAGGGGAGAGAGAGAGAGAGAGGGGGTGGGTGGGTGAGAGTGAGAGAGAGATGGGGTAGTGAGGAGAAAGGAAGAGGGGGGGGGAGGGGGGGGGAAGAGAGGGATAGAGCACAATAGGGGGGGAGGGGGGGGGGGAAGCAAAGCATAGAGAGGAATGGGAAAGACTATGATAAAATAGAGAAGAAGAAAGAAAGAAAGAAAGAGAGAGAGAAAGATTGAAGTGGGGGGGGGGGGGGGGGGGGGGGGGGGAGCAAAGCATAGAGAGGAATTGGAAAGACTATGATAAAAATAGAGAGGGAGAAGAAAGAAAGAAAGAAAGAGAGAGAGCTTGAAAGAGAGCTTGAGAGAGAGCAAGCTTGAGAGAGAGAGAGGGGGGTGGGGGTGGGGGGGGGGGGGGGGGGGGAAGGGATAGAACACAATAAGGGGGGGGGGGGGGAACCAAAGCATAGAGAGGAATCAGAAAGACTATGATAAAAATATAGAGGGAGAAGAAAGAAAGAACTTGAGAGAGAGAGAGAGGTAGAGAGAGAATGAGAGAGAGAGAGAGAGAATGAGGAGAGAGAGAGAGAGAGAGGTAGAGAGAGAATGAGAGAGAGAAAGAGGTAGAGAGAGGGAGAGGTGCTGTACAGATTTTTTTGGCACAGAGAAATAAAAAAAACAGTGTCTGGAAAAGAAGTAGTAAAGAAAGCTAGGGGGAAAAAGAAGAAGGTACATGGTTTGATTTTCTACGCCAGTGAAGCCTTTGAACGCACGGCGATTATAACACAGGTAGCT
The DNA here is from genome assembly GCA_028751875.1 of Rapana venosa. Lineage (NCBI taxonomy): Eukaryota > Metazoa > Mollusca > Gastropoda > Neogastropoda > Muricidae > Rapana > Rapana venosa. Next base: position 60,636,252 of record CM054135.1, read on the forward strand.
CAAACCTTCAGCCCGCAGTGATGGGAGAGGAGATACAGGTGTTTTGGCAGACACGCACACAGCCCTCTTCTACCACCTATACCTGGGTAGCCATCAATCCCATCCACCCCACCCTGCTCTCACCCCACCCCACCTCTTTGGTCCCCAGCCCACCCTGCTGCTTTCTTTCACTACTTGCAGAAAATCCCCAGTGTACACGAAAGGCTTCTTCTTCGTCTTCTTGTCCTTCTTTTTTTTCTTGTTGTTGTCTCAGTGAGGTTGTGCTTGCACAGTTTTGAGAGAAAGGGTTGTTACATGGTACGTTTTCTCTCTTGACATGTTGACTTCCATTATCTTGTGGAGCAAGCCTTTGGATCGAGAGGTGTGGTTGTGGGTTGTGGTCTCGTTGCTTTGTGCCCCCTCCCCCCCATCCTGCTTACCTCCCCCCCCCCCCTCCCCCCCCCCCCCCCTCTCCCCGCCCCTTTGTCCTCTCTTTTCCTTCTACCCCTTCTTCCCTTTGCAAAATTCAGGTGTACTGATCAGGACGGTTGAGCGACCTTCAAGGCTTGTTCTGTTTTATGTAATCGCTCGTTTTCGTGTCACTGTGAAGATGTTTGCTTTTGTGGATATTTGGATTACATGGGGGGTTGTAGCTAAGTGTTTGGGTGCAGGTATTAGTTTTTACAGAATTTGCTTTAAAAAAAAAATTATTTGTCACATCTGTGTTTCTAATTGTATTTGTCGCTGGATTGTACCTGGAAAATTGATTGGCAAAAAGGAGAGAGAGAAAAACAACTGGAAAGAGATTAGTAAAGGAGTTTGTCACCAAAAAAAAAGGAATTTGTGATGCTAATGAACATCCACCCATACTGTTTTTTTAATTGAGTAGCTGCTCTGGAACTAAAGATTGACTGGTTGTGATAGAAGGATTCATGGTAAATCTTAAAATGAAGATGTTTTTGTTGTTGTTGCGCATTCCCAAAACTCAAGGTGTTTTAGAACAAGTGTATTTTTTTAAAGCACAGTCCGTTTTGTTGTATGCTTCATTTGTGTGTGTGTGTGTGTATTTTTGTAGTCCTGTGCTTGTATATGTATGTGTGACTGACTAACTTCACCCAGAACTCCATGAGGAGTCATTGGAGCACTGCACTGAAACTGTCAGCCAGTATGTTGTGAGTAAGGTGAGCTTTGCAGAGCCTATTCCTCTCTAGGAAATTTATCAAGATCTTTATTTTAAAACGCACCATGGTGGTTTGTTTCAGATGGGGGCATTAAAAGAGGAAGAGCAGGATGACGGCTGTGACGTCATCTGTAGTAGCCATGGAAGCCATGTCCGTCATGAAAGGAGCCACGAGTGACGTGGACGCTCTTCACGTACTTCCCCATCTTCTATGTTTCGCTTCCTTGTCACTGCCAGACATAGGCTGCCGCATTGATCATGTGAAGAACTTGGCCCAAGATTGGTGACAGCACCTCTGAAATCTTCCTCTTTTTTTTTCTTTTCTTGCTTTTCATTTAATTTTTGCCATTCGTTTTCAAAATTTTGTTCAGTGATGAACTGGAACTGTTATGCCATATCATTTTGTTTTTACAGTCTGAGCAAACTGTTGGAAAGAGTATGTTGTTATTTTCTTTTTCCTTTGGAAGTTGAATACTATCAAAAGCATAAAGTGATGTGGTACTTACCACAGCCATCTGTTGATTATACAAGCACCATATCCCCTCGACATCTGTTGTATGTATGTATACTCAGTCAACATATTTCCCTCTTTACCTCATTGTGATATGTTCAGTATACCCTGCTGTTTGTGAATGTAAGCAAACCCAAACCTCTTGCTGCGTATTTCCTGTGGATAGCTGGAGTTGCATTGCTGTGTACTGACCAGAGTGGTGAGGTCCCTACAATGGCTCAGGCTCAGACCAAAGGGTATCGAGATGAAGTGCTGGCAGCCAGTCGACAGCGTAGCGGGAGTGCACATTTTGCGGAGGGTGAGCTGCCCATACAGGCTCCACCTACCAACGCCCCCCCACCTGCCCAAACATCCTTCCACAACCTCAAAACCAGGTATGAGGATGTGGCTCAGCAAGGAAGTGGGCGTGGTCGCTTTGGACCCAACGTCAATCGCATCAAGGAAATGTTCCAGTCAGGCACCGGAAGTGCTGGCACCGGAACAGGCTCCCACTCTGTCTCCAGCTCCACTGTTTCTTCCAGATCCAGTTCTGCAGGACTGCCAGAGTCAGATCGATCTCCAGAATCCAAACGGAAGAAACTTCGTGATGCTGTGTTGTCAGGTTCTAGAGAGTCGCTGTCAAATGTTTCTTCTCGGTCTTTGCCGTCGTCTTCGTCGGTGTCTTTGTCAGCTCCAGATCTTTTGCCACAGTACCCCCCACCCAGCATGATGGAAACCACCAGCCATGTGCAGCGATTTAACTACACACGCATGCTCTTTGCCAAGATGGAGGAGCAGTCCCGTCTTGCGCAGGAGCGGCAGAGTGTGATGCGCAGGAAGTTGTCGCCCACCCGTTTCCCTTCCTCACCCACGGGCACAGTGTCTCCCAGATCACCACCGGCCATGAGTCCCACACGAAAGGTCTGGAGTCATGACGATGTGCGGCGTCTGACAGAGAATGCAGAAGAACACATAGCCAGAAGGGATAGTGCTGGGTCTAGAGCTGGCTCTCACCTGGACATTTCCATGAGGCATCCAGTCACCCAACAACACGAAGAGCTTATAAAGCCTTCTAGTAGCAGTCAGGTCTCGTGTCACATAGGCTCCCAGCACTCTACACCATCGTCATCCGCTGTTACTCTTCGCTCTCACAGCAGCCATACTCAGCCTGATGTGATAGGGGACAATGTTCCCGGAGACAGAACAGGAAAGTACATCAAAAACTTTGACCTCATTAAGCCTGCTGAAAACATAGACAAGAAGGAGAGTAACGCCAATGAACTGGAGTCGGTGCGAGCCAGAGTAACGGGCGGTTACTTGCGTCACTTAGCTTCTGGAACAGATCAAACCCATATAGGAGAACATTCCACAAGGAAGGGGAGACCCCCTTCGTCCCAAAGTCTTTCATCATCATCCTCACCATCATCATCGTCACATTCCAGTTCTGCCCCAAGTCACCAAAATGGGGTAGACACGTCCATGGTCAGAATGCGTCCAAAAAATCACCTGGAAGTAGTCCTGAAGATGCGGCAGGCAGACGACTGAGCAGGGAGGAGATTGATGCGGCTCTAGTACGGGCAGACAACTACCTGTCCACCTTGCATGCTCCCACCGAGAACGTGCAGGTCAAGCGACGTTCATGGGAGGTGCAGCACCACAGACCAGAGGAGAGGTCCAAGAGGTTTTCCCTTGACGAACGCAGTAGCAGCAGAGCAGCTGGGCAGACTGTTGTAAGTCGTCAGGCAGACAGTCCAGCACCTACCTCAGTCATTAGTGATGAAGTCGATCGTATACCAGTATCTGCAGTGCCAGACAATACCGACAGACGAAAAGGCTTTTATGAGAACAGCCACCAGAATGAGCCAGTGTCTCCTTTTGACATTCCACCCCCGTCCTACGAAAGCTCCGCACTTGTCCGTTCCAGCAAATGTGTGTCCCAAGAGGACAGACCCAAGCTGCACAAACCCACTCCCCCAGCCAACAGGCCAAATCCAGTCCCAAGACGGGTAGCTCCCCCACCGCCTCTTCCCACCACCCCACCTAAGGGTGATCCGCAGAGCATCAGAGCGGCGTCACAAAGGTCATCAGCCACCTCAAGGTCCAGGGAGGAAACCGCAGGGTCTGTGGAGCAGTTTGCAGCTTCCTCCAGGGGCAGGGATACCATACCTGAAGAAGAGATGGCCAGCACCACTTTTGGCTCCTTCGCTAGACAAGCTGAACCAGGCACAAACAGCCTGCTCCTGTGAGTATCCATGTCACTCTGTCTATTTCTTTGCCTACAAATCATCATTGTTTGTTGTTTTTTTGCCATCAAGTAATCACTATCAGTTGGTGGGGGGGGGGGGGGGGGGGGGGGGGGGCTGTAAATCGTCTGTTGTCAATTTTTTTTTTTTTTGGCCAGTAAATCATCAATGTCTTGTTTTCTTGGCCAACAAATCATCACTGTCTGTTGTTTTCTTGGCCAACAAATCATCTCTGTCAGTTTTCTTTGCCAACAAATCATCACTGTCAGTTTTCTTTGCCAACAAGTCATTACTATCAGTTGTCCTTTGCCAACAAATCATCCCTGTCAGTTGTCTTCTTTGCCAACAAATCATTACTGTCAATTTTTCTTTGTTAACAAATCATTACTGTCAGCTGTCTCGGCCAACAAATCATCACTGTCAGTTCTCTCTGACAGCAAATCATCACCATCAGTTGTTTCTTAGCCAACGAATCATCACCATAATTTTTTTGGCCAACAAATCATCAGTGTCACTTGTTTCTTTTCCCAAAAAATAATCGGTGTCATTTGTTTCTTTGCCAACAGTGTTTTTTTGCCCCAACAATTTTTTGTTGTTGTGGCCAACAAATCATCACCATTAGTTGTTACTTTGCCAACAAATATCACTTGTCAGTCTGTTTATTCACAGATATTCAGATCATGAACAGAATGTGTACACAGAAACATAGAACATGTATGGAAACAGAACTGCAGCATAACAATAAACTTTCTGTTTTCTCTTTCTTGCTCTCCTGCAGAAGATGTATGAAGAGATAACACATGTGTACAGACGCTTTGGAAGGTATATGCCCATCCTTACATAATTTGTATCATCTGTTTTCGGGATTGTCAGCAGTTTTCAGTCTGACTCTGAATGAATAGGTGAGAAAGAGTCAGAGAATGATCGGGTCTATATGTGGCCGTGTGATTTATATATATCTTCTCCCTTTTTTTTTTCTGTTTGGGAGGCATTGGGGCATAAGGCTTCAGGAAGAACAATATGCACCATGTGCAAAGCAGCTTTAATTTTTTTCTTTTTTTCTTCCTTCTATCCTTTCTTTTTTCTTTTATTCCTTGTTTGTTTCTGTCTTTCTTCTTTCCTTCCTTCCTTTGTTTCTGTCTTTCTCCTTTTCTTCCTTCCTTTCTATGTCTTTCTGTTTCTGTTATTTATTCTTTTTTTTCTTTTCTTTTTCTGAACCTTATATTGCACTCTACAACTTTCTTCAGATCTTCATTTCTTTGGTTGGTCCCTTCTTTCATTTATCTGTAGATTTGAATTTATACATTCTTTTCATTTTCAGCCTCTAGTCTTTCTTCATTCTTTCTTTGCTTCCTTCTTCTTTCTTTCTTCTTTTCTTTCCTTCCCTGTTTCGTTTTGAACATTTATTCATATCATTATTAGGGTTTTTTCCTTTTTTCTTCTGTTTTCTAAGTCTGATTTTTGTTCTTGCTTTCTTTTCTTCTTTCATTTCCTTTCTTTTTCTTTGTTTCTTTCTTCCTTTCTTTTTGTCAGTTCTTTAGTTTTCTTTTCATATTTCTTTTTTCTTGTTCTTTTGTTCTTCTTCTGTAAGGGTTTTCCCTTTCATTTTTGTACAGTGTGTGTGTGTGTGTTTGAGAGAGAGAGAGAGAGGGGGGGGGGGTGGCAAAGATCAGTGCTTTTTGTGTAATACTATCTACACCGACTAATGTTTTTAAAAAAAAAGTCATAGTATTTAATAGTGAAACTTCTGAAAAGAAATATTATTAGAATCCATACTACAACAAGAAATGCACCCAGTTGCCTTGAGACCACCACCATACATAAATCAAATACCTAGAAATCCCATCTCTCTCTCCATCTCAATCCTGTCCTTGTGACAAGTCACAGTGGCTTGGGCATCTATCCTCCATGACAGGAGAGAGGCCATAATGACCAAATGAGTCACAGATACCATGCAAGCATACTGTGGAGTGGGAGCATTTGGGGAGGGCTTAATGGTGCTGATGGCTTGGAGCTGGCCTGTCTGATATTGATCTGGTCCCCATGGGCGCCCCTGGATTCCTGTGTGCTTTTCCTCAGAGCTCCAGTCCTTGGCATGAACAGGTTGACAGAGTGAGGCTAGATAACCGCAGATCAGGGCTGATACTGTGATAGTCATATCAGTGTAATCGCTGTTGTGAGTGTGGGTGGTTTTATGATCCCTGGGTAGTTTTTATTTTGATGATAGTTTTGTGTGTGTGTTTTATTGGGTCTTTTTTTTTCTTTTTCAAAATGATTTGTGGTGTTCTTTTTGAATAGGTGTGAGTCAAGGTCAGTGATGTTTTAAAAATTGTTTAGATTTGTGTGTGTGTGAATTTAGTTATTGTTTGCTGGTTATTTTTACATGGTTTTTTTTTTCATGATCAGTGTTCTCGATTTAGATTTAAAATGTTGTCATAATAGGCATGGTTTTGATAAAAAGGAAAAAAACCCTCTTGAAAAGAAGGTGCTAATAATACTCGCAGGGTGGTTGTGCTGCCCATATGTCATGAAGCACAGTAATCAGGCTTTGCTGATTGTGGGGTAGGATTAGTGATTTGTGGACCTGGAGTTTGAAACCCAGACTATTGTTAAACATTTTGTTGAGCTGAAGCTTTGCAACAGACTGTTAATAAATACAGTGCCATTTAAGCTTTTCTTAATACGAAAATAAGCATGGTGACTAGAGCTTCTAGATTTATCCTGTTTGCTGATGAAAGTTGAAAGAAAAAGGTTGTCTTCCGTATCACAATTTGTGGCCTGATGTGTGTTCTTGAGGAGGATTTGGTTTTAGGTTGGGCTGGTTTTTTGTGTAGTTTTTTTTTTGCTTTTGTTTTTTGGTTGTGTTCCTTGGCTAGAGCTCTTGAGGTTCACTACTGGTGAGATTTTGCATAACATTTGTGACTGGTTTAACCCAACATTAAGGCACATCCACCATTAAGGTATCCCTATTCTAACTACAGGAATCTTGGGGAGTTTGAATATCTTTATGAGATGATTTACATTGTGGTGTGGTCTTTTTTGACATATCTCTTAGATTAGAGTGCAGTTAAGGGGTTTGAATTTGCATGTCTGCAGCCTATGTGGACTTGTGTGTGTGTCATGGCCAACTGTGGAATTTGATTGAGATTATATTGTCATGGTTTGATGTTGTCAGTGACCCTGAAAGTTTCATTGTTATTCAGTGATGCTGATTCTGTGATGGCTTCATTGCCCTGATTGTTAAAACTGAGAAAAAGAGCTTTCAGACTTGTTGCTTGATCAGTTGATGTGGCTCAGGGGGGAGTGCTTTAGAATATTTAACACACGATCTTCAGTTTGTCATGAATATGTATTCATCACAGAATGTTTACTGTAGACTTGAATGTTTCTATAGTAATTTGACTTGATCTTTTCTGGCTATTTCAGACCTTACAATAGCCTCATCTGCAAATTGTATGCGAGAATTTAATCTCATGTATAAAAAATGCTATAAATGTGAGAAAACATGGTCAGGTGGTTTTCACAATGATAAAAAGATTGTCTGCGTCATCCGTTTCTCTCCAATTAGAAAATTTTTTTAAATCATCATAGGGAGAGAGGGGGCAGGGAGGGAAGGAGAGAGAGAGAGAGAGAGACTCAAATTATACATGTTTAATGTGTTTTGGCCATAGGCAGACATGTATATATATATATGTATACACATTGAGGGAGAGTGGGGATGGGGAAAACAGGTGTAAAACAGATCAGGGAAGTATTTTTTTTAAAAACCCCACCTGTTCGTTCCACTTCACTATTTACTTCTAGCAGCAAGAAACAGAGGAAGAGAGAGGGAAAACTGCTACACTGTTGAAAGAAGGTACATGTGCATACTGACATGTTTGTGGCTGAGTGTTGGTCAGGCTCCTCCCTCCCAGTCTCTTCCTGCCTGATGTCAGTCACACCACAGGGGACTAACCCTCTGCCAGGTCAGGTGGAAGGAAGGAAGGAAGAGAAGTGAAGGTGGTTAAGGGTAGGGTGGTAGGGTAGGTGAAGGGGGCAGGGTGGGGTGGGGGTGGGTAGGAGGCTATACAGGATTGTGGAGGATTTGCAGTCTACCTGTCTGAATTTTTTTTCTTCTGAAGGCAATAATGTAATATGTTTGTATGTTCATGAATGTTTTTTACTGTATTGACTTATTTTCACAAGAGCAATACACTCATACAGTAATCTGATGAAGTATTAGACGATTGTACTGATTGAGTACTTGTTGTTTTTGTTCTTGTAGTAGGTTTTTAAAAAATAATTTATTTTGTTTTCTTGGGGCCAAGCAGCATGCATGCACACAGAAGCTCACACACATCCAAGCATAAATGGATAAATGCGCACATCACATGCAAGTGAAAAGTGCATGCAGATGTGCACTTTTGACATGCTGGCTGTATTTTGCCTCAGATCAGCTTATTTGTGGTCACAGTAAATCATGAAAGCACATATGCTATGCATTTCCATTGATGATGCTGATTGAACTTAAAAGTCTTTGGCAAGTGCTGATGAGATGTTTGTAGAGCAGAGCTTTAATAAGTGATGGATGTAGTCTGTATTTTTCAAACTTTATTTTTCTTTCGTATTTTTCAAGTTTTATTTTCAGAACCTCAGTGTACACAATATATATATATATCCATCAACCAGATGTGGCAGATCATGTGGACCAATTCAATAATTTACCCATCAAATGTCAAGAAGTTCTCCAAATCTCTGTGAGTCAGCCCCCTCATCATCATACTCATAGCCCTGGTAGCTTTGCCCTCATCTCTTGAATGAGTCACAGATCTATAATGTGCGACTGACTGACTCTATGTTTGGGGAGTTCATACTCATGATACTGTGTGACTATATGCAGAATATTTCAGAGGAAGGCTTAGTTAATCATGGCTCTGATCACTTCTGGTTTAGCAGCCTGTTATTGATGTGGTTCCCACGATGCTGTCCCTCCTCCTCCTCCTCCAGTCCTTGCCATGGCCTGAGTTTGATGAATGAGGTGGACCTCTAATTGAGTTTGCTCTTTTGGTGCAAAGTCTCTGATGGCAGGGAAAATAGTTGTGATCAGGATGTGTTATAGATCTAGACAGAGGGAGGCAGTGGTTTGTTTTGTTTTTCAAGCCTTTTTTTTTTAAAACACCAACAGATGTAATGTTTTATCATTGTTTCATATTCGAAAAGGGTTGTGATCATGGTTAAAACTTGGGGTTTTTTGGTTTTGTTCCTCAGCTAGAGCTGTGAGGTTTACTAATGGTGAGATTTTGTATATGTGGCTGTTTTTACCCATCATTAAGGTAGCCACATTCCAACTTTGGGGATTAAAAGCTAGTAAAGGTCAGGCAGAAGAGTTTTCGACTACAGATAGATGTGAAGATGTAATTTCTAGAAAATTGCTGTTTTGTTAAGTTTTGTGCCATTGTGGTAATTCTCACTTGCTGTAATGATGGCAGCAGCAGCAACAAAAGGCAACAGCAGCCAGAGCAACAATAGCAATTACATTTCTTGAGCATCTGTCATGGTGATACTCCAAAAAGGCCATCTTCCATTTTGAACCAAGTGAAAAGACTCTTAGGAGATGGAGTAGATGGCTGGTGAGAATGACTTGAAGACTCTGCAGGGCTTTTTAAAAAATTTAATATTTTAAAAACTCATGTCATGATTAAAATGTTTATGACACTGAGAAAAATCTTCTTGCATGGTTTCCATCATTTCCTTGTAACAACTGTCCACACATTATGTATTGACCAGTCCTTGGTCGCCTGTATAGAGGGAGCGTGTTGATTTGAACCCATACCGCCTTGACTATTGATCACATTGAATAGAATTTTTGTTGACCAAAAAAAAAAAAAAGAAGGTGAAAGTGGAACCAGTACCGGCAGTACTTGAGTCATGAGGCCATCACACCTCAGATAACAGGAACCATGAGATCCCTAGGGTCTCAGCTGGGTCTCCCTCCCTTCATCATTACAGCAGCCTTGATGGCTTTGGAATCCACCACCGTCTGGCTTGGGAAGAGGGGGTGGTGGGGTGGGTGGTGGTGGTGGTGGTGTAATGAGTCATGGTTACCTTGCCAGCATATTCAGACCATTGGGGGAGGGCTTAATGGTGCCGATCGCATCTGGTTTTGCCTGTTATTGATCAGATCTCTGTGTAAAGGCGTTTCCGCCTTCCCCCTTCTACTGACAGTTTGGGATCAAGGTAGCCCTTTTTCTTCTTCTGGTCCTGTATTCTGGGGGGGGGGGGGGGGGGGGGGGAATGGTGTGAACAGGATGTTTTAGAGACTGATCACGTAAATGGGTAAGTTTTTTGGTGGGTTAAAAAAAAAAGTGGGGGTTGGGGGTTAGGACGGCTGAATAGCAGAGTGGTTAGCGTGTTGGATACGTGATATGAATTAATGGCAGTCTGAGGCCTCAGGGTTAAGTCATTGCAGGGTTGTAGGCCCCTATGTCTGAAGGGATTTTTCCTCAACAGTTGACGTGGGAACATTGGTTCTGATGTTCAGGTCCTTTTGGGTTGGACTGTAAAGGGATACCCCCAGTTTAAGTGAATGCCCATCTTGCACACACTTGTAAAAAGTTCATCCATTTTTCATAGACCTAGAATAGTAGGCCAGCTGTGGCTGGTGGTGTGGACAACACAAACATGTTAAACATGCGGTCTGCCACCTGAGAGAGATCTGCCTGTTTGTTTATTCACATCGGTTACACGTCACTGTTGCCAGAGACAGTTAGTTAAGAATGGATAAATCAAGTTTCCTGTGGGAAGACTGGATGTGCTGAGAGTGACGGTTTGCAGTCCCTGATGAAGTTTTTGAAATAGTCATGTTTTCTTGACACGGTCATGGTAGACTAGTGCTTTCAGTCGTATGTTGGATGATCATATCTAAGGTTGTCTTTAGATGCTGGCTTCGGGGGTAAATTTGTCTGTCCAGTGCTTCCACACCAGCGGGTTTGAAAAGAATGTAGATCTATCTCTACTTTGGCAAATTGCTTGAATATTGTGCATGGGATTAAGAATGATGTTCATTTTTATAATGAGACGGTGTTTTTGCGCTCTCATCATTGAAGTTTGCTTCTTAAGGTGTTTGCCTTCAACCACAAATGATAAGGTGTGTGACTTGGATAATGATACCGTCAGTGTTTGATTGGTACTGGTGCTGCCAGGTCATTCCTTGGTGTTGTCAGTTCATCATTTTCTTCTGTCTGCTCAGCATCATCTTGTGACAGTGTCATGCCACATGAAGTGGGAGGGAGGAAGGGAAAGAGGGAGAGAGGGGGAGGGGGAGAGTCTCTATGCAACAGGCTTTGCAAACATACCATTTTTGTGTAGATGGGTAATGTCCCTGGCAGTAGTTCACTTTCACTATTAAATCCTTCACAGGAGACAGGCAGGCCCGGACGACCTTCAGATAAGAGGGGGGAAAAAACCAGGTTGGTTTGCTGATAGGCTGAAAGATAGCATTAATATGTTTGCAGCTGAAGCCACTTCAGACTCCTCTGTACCTGTCGCCACCTGAAGCCTTCTCAAGTGCAGGTGATTGAACCCTTCTGTCTGACAGGTGGAAGAGGGTGGATGGGAATGGGGTGTTGGTTCAGACTGTAGGTCTCTCTGGTGGTGAAGGAGAGTGGGATGGGGTGGGAGGTCGGTTGGTGGATTTGGAGAAGTAATGAGGGCTTGTGAAGGATTGGTGAAGCGTTTTGCCTTGAAGAGCGCAAAATAAATGGAAATCTGATTTTGCCAAATTGAATTTATTTGATCTGATTTTTAACAAAAATATTTGTTTTGTTCTGTTTGTTTGTTTCCCAATTTAAAAACCCCCAATCCAACCCCTTTTCATCCTCACTCAACGTGGATGAAATAGCTCTGTGGTTACAGCATCAAACTCTTGATTTGAACATTCAAGGGCATTGAACTGTCCGATTGAGACCACCCCCCCCCCCCCCCACCTCACCTAGATTGTATTTCGTTTCTGACTTCTTTTCCTTGCTACACTTTCAGATAAGACAGTAAATCTAGGTCATGTGTCTGAATGCATGAAGAAGATATTGTAGACATATTTTAAACCTTTTTTGTGGAAGAGTTGGCTAATGGTGGCAGGTGGTATGGATGGCAGGAAAACGTCCCTGAAGCATGGACCTACCTGAAGCCTCAGTAGTGCTTTGAATAGTGCACAACTTGGGTGAAGCATTTGCCAAGAGACGTTGTGTTGTTGGTGTTGTGGTGGTGGTGATGGTGTGTGCGTGCGTGCGTGTGTGTGTGAAAGATGTAGTCTAAGATATCTTTATTTTCCAAGGGTTACAGAGTAAGATTCATCTACTTTTTTCATGAGAGAGAGAGAGAGAGGGGTCCCCCAGGTATTCAGAGGGATCCTCTGTGCACCAGAGCTCAGCTTTTCTCATCTTCACCTTTTATAATTGTTAAACTTTCTTGTCCGCTTTTGCAGTCTCTCTTTCAAGCTTTTGTTGTTGTTGGTTGTTTGTTTGTTTGGCTGCCTTGAAGTTGTTGTTTGAGAAAACTCGTACTGCTAGTATAAAGATGCATACATTTGCAGTAGGGTTTGTTTTGTT
>CM054135.1:60656228-60761228 GCA_028751875.1 Rapana venosa
GTCTGTCAGTTTGCCTTCCCCCAGAGTGTCTGTGTGTGTTTGTGAGTGTGTGTATGTGTGTGATTGTTTTTGTGTGTATGTATGTGTGTGTGTGTGATTGTGTGTGTGTATGTATGTATGTGTGTGTTGTGTGTGTGTGTGTATGTATGTATGTATGTATGTATGTATGTATGTATGTATGTATGTATGTATGTATGTGTGTGTGTGTGATTGTGTGTGTGTATGTATGTGTGTGAGTGTGTGTGTGTGTGTGTGTGTGATGTACTCATATAGCCAGCTCTAAGGCACAGGTCCATATTGTATGTTTATTTACAGGTAATAATAATAATAATAATAATGCATAGAATTTATATAGCGCTGAATCTTGTAAAGCAACAAATCAAAGCGCTCATAGTAAGCCTAACAATACAGTGTGTGTGTGTGCGCGCGTGTGCCTGCCTACATGTTTGCTAAACATACAAAGCCTTTGTGTGTTTTACTGACAGTTTCAGGATAAACACTTTGAGAACTAGTTGACAAGCAGTGAAAAGTTGTATCATAATACCTGTGGAAAACCCCATTCTCCCCAGGATTTCACGTTTCTGAACAAAGCGGAACTCCACTCTTTGAGATTATGCTATAACAAACCCTTAAATCATTTTGTCATCATCATCATGTCATCATTATCAGTGCTTCTGCTAATTTCATATCTAATGATGATGATAGGACACCCCCTTACCCCCCTCACCCTTTCACCCCCCCCCCCCCCATAAATGATGATGATGATAATGATCATATTAGCACAGCATAAAAAACAACAACTTAGGTATCAGCAAGGGCCTATAGTCTAGACACAGGCGCCTGTTACTTAGTTCAGTAATTTGAGCAGTGCTTTCATAGTCACATCCGTGAAAAGGATGACACAGAATGAGACGATCCTGACTTTCTATCATGCCCATACTATTGCCTTAGAAGCAACTGAATCATTTCCTGGGGGAAAAAGAGCAGGTTCGCCCCCCCCCCTTCCCCAACAACCACCACCAGCACCAAAATAAACAAACCTGAAAATTCCCCAAGGCATTTCATGCCCTCAGTTGAGTGTTGAGCACTGTCTTACTGATAAACTTGTAGGGAGGCTACTGATAGTATACCCTTGGTATTTCTTATGGCAGTAGAGTTGTGTGTGTGTGTGTGTGTGTGTGTGGGGGGGGTGATGTGAGTGTGTGTGTGTGTTAACAGACCATTATGATATTATACTTTGATACAATTTGACATTCCTGAACATTACTAGTTTTATGCTTTGTGTCAGTTTTAAGTGATTTTTGCAATGATAACCTTGTGTCACACACAGACATGTACACAGTGACACACACACAGACACAGACACACACACATACACACTCATTCATGTACACAGACACATGTACACACACTCACATGCATATGCACTTACAGAAATGAGCTTGCACACACATTCACAGAGTGAGAGAAATAACATCTTGCCCTTAAGTGATTGTCAAACCAGAAATCATATCTTACACTAGTTACAGCCAACAGAATTAATGAAGCGGTAAATGAAATTGTCCGTCTTAATATATATATATAAATATATAAATATATATATATATATATATATATATATATATATATATATATGTATATATATATTTGGAAAGTTTTTCATATAAATACATTATAGAAAAGTTGCACATGACTTGCTGAAATCTCCCAATTACACATTCTCTTATTTTCATTCGTACCACTTCCACACATTACATTTCGCTTTGAAGTTTTAGAGATTTTGTAAATATACTTTTTTATGTTGATCCTGGCTTCCTTACAGATAATATTTTATGTTACTTAATTTATATAGTGGTTTTTTCCTGGCTTTTCAGTTTTGTTTATAAATATGTTTGTTTTACTTGGAATGTGGAAAGGTTTTGTTTTGTCAAGATTACATTTGATTCCAAGTTCTACTTCTCATGATCAAAAGAATGCAAAAATATATTGTGCAAAATGATAATATTAAAACATGTCGTTCTTAGCAAATTCTTCCACCCAATAATATAATTTCATCATTAGATAACATATTGAAATTTAGCAAAAAGTAGCCATGTTGTGATGTACACATAATTCTTTCGCTCTTTTAAAAAAAAAATTCTCACACTAGTGTTTTTTCATACACACTTCTTTGCACTTAAAGTCTAACATAATATTAGGTGAGATGCAGGTTTCCCTTGAGAAATGGGCCCTTCCATGTTCTTTGAAGATTCTAATGCATACAGAACTTTATATGTACATGTACATATGTATACATAGAGACTAATAGAGCCATCAACCTTGTTTGAGCCCCAACACACTTACTCACACCAAGGTATATTTGTGTGCAAACATAGCTCTCTAGACAGACGCAGATAGGCAGACACACAGACAAATTATAACCAGACTGACACACACACATTCATAATATATATATAATTATTATTATATACACACACACTCACATATATGTATATATATAATTAAAAAAAAATATATATACACTTACTCACACAAAGGTATGTTTGTGTGCAAACATAGCTCTCTAGACAGACGCAGACAGGCAGACACACAGACAAATTATAAGCAGACACACACACAGAGATCTATAGACACACTGGCACACTGTACACACACAATACACACACAACACACACACACACACACACACACACACACACACACACACACACACACACACACACACACACACAGAGGGATTTTTTTTTTTATCTCCAAGTACTTACAGAATTTTGATCTAATACAGAACTCTAAACACTGGTATTTACCTGCAGGATACTTTCGTTTCATCCATGATAATATGACCAGGAGCTGGACTGTAACCAACGAGAATAAAAAATATATAATTCAAAACATGTACATATATATGCTTAACCATGGTTCAGTACAACAATGTTGAAAGAAACGTGATCATGTAAAATATTAGTCTTTATTTCTACGTTCAAGTTTTGTTTGTTTTGTTTAATGTCCATTCACTACTTGATGATAAGGAAACACCCGTATTCAAACCAACATCTCTGTCTCTCTCTCTCTCATACTGGGGGGACAGGATAGCCTAGTGGTTAGAACATTGTGCTGGCAATCTGACGACCCGGGTTCGATTCCCGTTCAGGGGGATATTTTCCCCTGGAGTTAACATCAGTGCAGACTCCACTCTCCCCAAAAGTCCTTCGGATGAGACTATAAACCGAGGCCTCGTGTGCGAAAGCATGAGCACAAGTTAAATCCTGTTCCGCTTTTCATAAGAGTAGGCCATTGTGTTCCGGTGGGAACAGATGACAGAATTTACAAAAACCGCATACACACAGGGACTGGATGTAAAAAAGCACATATGTGCTTATTCCATTATTCTTGATAGAAAAGAATAAAATGAAATAAAATAAAAAATTAAATTTTTAAAAATTAAATCATATGTGTGTGTGTGTGTGTATATATATATCTATATATATCTATCTATCTCTCTCTCTCTCTCTCTCTCTCTCTCTCTCTCTCTCTCTCTCTCTCTCTCTCTCTCTCTCTCTCTCTCTCTTCTCTCTTCTTCTCTTTTATAGTATATATATATATATATATATATATATATATATATATATTCTTACAACTATCTACAGTGGAGGTCTTACTTGGGAAGAATATATAACCTCAGCAACTGATGTTATGAACTGCTGAGAGTCATGTAAAACTTCTAACCTTCTTGCACAGTGGAATATTTTTTTTATGAATATCTATTCCTCTCCTTTTAGATAGGTCAGTAAGGATTGGGCAATCAAACAATAGTGGATTAAAAGAGATTGAGAACAGCAACATGTAATATTTTTAGAATATTTGGTGTTCCAAGCGTTTAGCCTCATTTTATATATTAAAATTTCTGCTTTCCCTGAGCAAGAAATGTTTACAAAGTGTGTTTTCTTCATTTTGGAATGCATACAATTCATCAATTTAGCATTAATTTCATGCCAGGACAATGCAAGATTGGATGGAATCAAATGTTTCAATGTTGCAATCAGAGGCACCTTGTTTCACTAAAGAATCAACCAACTCATTCCAATAGAATCCACAGTGAGAAGGGACCCAGCAAAAAGTTATTTGTATGCCTCTGCTTGCAATACAATGTATCAAGAATTTAATCCCAAATACAATATCTTTCCTTATGTTCCCCTGCCGGTGCTTTAGTGCCATCAATACTGCTTTTGAGTCAACCCAAAAAAGAATGTGGCAAATATCAAAGGCAGTATTTGACAATAAAATTCAAGGCCACAACGTTATAAGGATTGCAAATAATTCATACGTAAAAATAGAAAAATGTTTTACTAAATGAAATGATTTTTGTACTTTTAAAACAGGAATCGCAAATGCTGCCCCATTTCTTCCTGATTCCAGTACAGATCCATCAGTATACGCTTTTAAATGATTAGAATAATTACTTTCAATGTGACTTTTTACACCAACGAGTTTGTGAGTAACTTAATGCACTTTACGCAACTTCAAATCTAATTGAATGCTGAAATATATACTTAAAATTTCACCTTGTTCATAGTACCAAAACCAGGAAGGTTGGGCTCTGAGGGAAAAAACACACACCAAAAAAACCCAAAAATGCAACAACTAGTAACAACTGATGTTGTCGATCTTGGCGCAGCAGGGGGTGGGTGGGGAGGGAAAACTCTTAACGAGAACCATCATGGGAAAAAGGATGTACAGTCTTAGATCCAGTCGTCTTGCATCACCGGAACAGCTTAGACTGTTGTGGCAAGAGGGTTCCACACTTCATGGGGGGTAATTTGATGATCGTTATGAGTTGGAGGGGAAAAAGGTAGGAAGAAGAAAAGAAGTGTGTGTGTGTGTATGGGGGGGGGGGGGGGGGGGGGGGGGGGGGGGGGGGATGTTAGTAGAAGAGAAGGAATGGCATTGAGCATTCATTCACTCCTAGTAACTGTAGATCTCTCCCCCTCCCCACCCACCCCTCAAAACAAAAAAAAAGTAGGGCAGCAAAATAGAAACAAAAACCAACGAATAAAAATACCCTTAAAAGTTTGTTGTTGTTTTTTAAACCACAGGGAAGAGGGGAAAAGTGAGTTGAAATGAATCAAAGTGACTGAGCATTTTTAGTATAATGATAATAGTAATAATGAAGATACTACTACCACTGCCACTGCCACTACTACTACTACTACTACTACTACTACTACTACTACTACTACTACTACTACTACTATTGCTGCTGCTGCTGCTGCTGCTGCTGCTGCTGCTGCTGCTACAGCTGCTGCTGCTGCTGCTGTTGCTACTGCTGCTGCTAATCATCATCATAATATAATAATCATTATTGATGATAATGATAGTGATGATGATAATGATAATAATAAAAGTGGTGATAATAATAATAAAAATAAAAATAATAATAATTATTATGATAACAACAAGAAATGCTACAATCTCTTTTGGCATAGTTAAATGTCATTTCAGCATCCATGGGTATAGTTCAGATCAGTAAACTTCGTCAGCATGGCAGAGGAGGCTAGGTTCTTCACATCCCTCCCTTCCTGCCTCTTCCACCCCACCCACCCACCACCCCCCACCCCCTATCCCACCTTCCCCATCCCTGCCTGATTCCCCAAAGCTGCCTCACATCCTCTACCTGATATTCCAAGCGTGTCCAAGGCTGATGGGTGGAGACAGGTGTGGCTTTGGCAGCCTGTGTGGCAGGCTCTGAAAGGGCCTGCAGGTGCATCTCAGGTAGACTGACAGAACAGATAGCCTATCCTGCTTCTGCCAGGTAATTTATTGCAGCCGTTAGATGGAATTACTGGAGCAAAGCAAGGGTTAGATATATTGAACGTCAGTGGTGTGGGTGAGGTACTTACAGGTGTTTTGGACTAGTGGAAGTTGGAAGGAGTTAGTGTTGGTTTGGTGTGCTTAGTAAGTTGGGTTTTTGGTTTGTTTCTTGTTTAATTTGCATTGGTGTTGGTAGGAAATATGTACCTGCGTGGTATGTATACTTTCATGCTGAGTTTTCACTAGCTATGATTGAGTAATTGTGTTTTACTTAATCTTTTCGGCCAGTAACTTAAAAAGAAAGAAAGAAAGAACCTTTTGCAGGTAAAAATAAAATGTTATGATGGTCATGATGATCAAAACGAACAAGTTGTGTTAACTAGGATATATCTATATCTGTTGGTGGTTAACTTTTGTTGTTGTTCACCTGGAGGTCTGCATGCTGGCCTCAGCCAACACATTCTAACTTCAGAGCAGCTCATTCTTTTTTACAAAATGCATGCTTGTTTCCATAACCAACTGAAGGCTGACATGAATGATGGGATCGTTAATATGCATATTTGATCTTTTAATGCATACACAAAGGGAATTAAAGTAATTGCAGGTCTGCGCTTTAAGTTGACCTGGGAGATCATAAAAATCCCCCCCCCCCCCCCCATTAATTCACCAGATGCCACTGCCGAGATTCAAACCCACGACTTTATGGACCCAAGGGATTGCAGTCAAAGGGTCATAACCACTGGTCTGTGGCTGTCCATTGTTTCATTCTCTGATTTTGGCTACAGTTCCCTGAGGGGTGATGAATGGATGGGAGGGGTTGTGAGGGTGGCCACACTGTTCTGCCGGGGATTAGGTGTTGTGTGAAATGACAGCTTTGTGTCACATCACGTCACACTGCTGCAGTGCTGGTTGTGTCAGCTGTAGTGTAGAGAATGACTCAGAAACAGAGCCTGTTTCTTTCTTTAACTCTGTGTGTGTGTACGTGTGTGTGTGTGTAGGTGTGTGTGTGTGTAGGTGTTGTGTTGTGTGTGTGTGTGTGTTGTGTGTGTGTGTTGTGTGTGTTTGTGTGTGTGTGTGTTGTTGTTGTTGTCTTCGATTTTACGTCTGTTCACTTTCAAGTGATATTAGACGAGGGAAAACAGAAAGGGGGGCGGGGGAGAAGGGGGGCATATTGAAAAGAGTGTGCGTGTGTTCGTTGGTATGTGTGTGGGGGCACGAGCATGTGTGCTTTAAAACTACATATGATATGTTCATACTGATCTTGAGTGATACTGATATACACCTTCATACCGCAGAGTGTAAGACTATACGACAGACTCTCACTGACTTAGTCATTTACCTGTTCTTCCCACGCAACTTGGCTTAAAATTGGCGTGGGTGACTCCGTGACAATTTACCTGTAATATCCATCTGTCATGTACGTTATACTTTATCATGTTCTGTTGTAGTGTATCAAACTTGAAAGTATATAATACGTTCTCTGGGTAGGTGCAGGAAAGGACATTTTTGTTGTTGTCAGCAAATGCCTGTGAGAAAAGACAGATCAGAATGTGATGTGAACTCTCCCCCCCCCCCCCCCCCCCCCTCCCCCCCCCCTCTCCCCTTCTCAGGTGACTTGACAGGTGAATAAAGAACGTGCAGTGTACGGGTCTGTCAGTCAGTGTACGTACAGGTATATACATGTATAGTATACTAGTGTAAGGAAAGAAAGGAAAGAAGAAAAAGTGAACATTTTAGCACACTAAAAGGAGTGGTGCAGTGGATGAGTAGTGGTACCCACATTTTGTGTGTGTGTGTGTGCATGTGTGTGTGTGTAAACTTACTGGGTTTTTTTAGAACATGACAGTCCCATGAATATACAGACTGCATATAATGCTATCCTTTCTCTCTCTCTCTCTCTCTCTCTCTCTCTCTCTCTCTCTCTCTCTCTCTCTCTCTCTCTCTCTCTCTCTCTCTCTCTCTCCATCTTGATCTGTCTGTCTGTCTCTCTCTCTCACAGACACACACATGCAAACACACACACCCTCTCTCTCACACTCTCACTCCCTCTCCTGGGACTGGATGTAAAAAAGCACATAAGTGCTTATTCCATTATCCTCGATATAAAAGAATAGAATAGAAAAACAATCTCTCTCTTGCTTACTCACACACATGCACATGCATGCATACACAAACTTGTGACCCACATAACAGAAAAAGTAACCCTTGCTGTGTCTGTTTCTCCCTCTTGCATTTATAAGGATAGTTTAGTAATATGACAAACTTTATATAACTTGTTTTCATAACTATCATGGGCTTAGTTCAAAGGGGAAAAAAAATCTTGTGACATATTTTTTCTCTTTAGAACTTTGCTGATGGTTGAGTGGCCTTTTTATCCATGCGATCATTTTGGTAACAAGAGGTCTATTGTTTGAAACTGATATGATCATGATGTTTATGTTTTTCTTCCCTGTTCCTCCAGACCTTTAAAAATGATGTGGGTGCCAGTCTTTCAGATGAGGTGATAGACAGAGGCTGACTACTGTCTGTATATAATCAGCAAGCATAAAGGAATCTGAAGGCGGTGGAATACCCTAGTAGTCAGAGTAACTGGATAACTGATGGTAGCTAGGCCTGGGAGGTGGGTGGGATCTGAGTCTTGACTGTGATGTGTGTTAGAGGGCTTTTTTTTTCTCCTGGAGTTAACAGTGGTACTGACATTGCTTCCCTGATCCAGTCCAGTTTTGATGTTTACTGTAGCCCCCACTGACCACAGAGGGCATAAAATATCATTATCAGGGCTACCGCCTCATTAAAAACCACAGCTCCTCCCGCTTGCTCTCTCTCTCTCTCTCTGTCTCTCTCTCTCTCTCTCTCTCTCTCAGAGAAAAGTTCTGACTATAAATCAGGGGCCCTAGTTTGAGTGAACTGTTGCTGAGATCTTGCAGGTGTGCACAGCAAAACCCTGATCAGTCTTTCATGGAAGAGTAAGCCAGCTATGGCCAGTGGGTTCTGCCGTGTTCAACTTGCCCATGATATTGCATGATAGGTTTTGCGTAGTACCCCAATGATTAATCCTTATGGAGTTGAGAGAGAGAGAGAGAGAGAGGAGAGAGAGAGAGAGGAGAGAGAGAGAGAGAGAGAGAGAGAGAAGTCAGTTTGAAGAATCTATGAAAGAAGGAAAAGATAAAGTAACACTTTACTATGGTGGAATGCTTTGCCTAGACTAGAGAGGAAAATGACCCTGATTTCACACGTAGAAGCCTGCTGTGAGAATGCACGTTTATAGGGTTACAACATTGACATACCACAGCAGCAATGTCAATAATTTCATAAGGGTCTCCCAAAACAGAATGTGGGTACCTGAATAGAGGGATACTGATCATTCAGGTCTTCATATCTCATTAACGATTAATCTTGGAAATGAAGAAAAAAAGGGACTTAACATAGAAAAGTGTATGCAATATATGTATGGTCAATTATGTTTATGATGATTAATTTCTGTGTGGGCAGACCGGAGGAAGACGATTCCAGCAGTCTCTGGAAGCAGCAGCCATCGCTGGGGGAGGAAGGGGAAGGGGGTGAACCACCTCAAGACTTACCTGATAAGCTTCCGTCAGAGGGTAAGCTTGTGTGTGTGCGTGTGCCTGCGTGCATGCATGCATGCGTGTGTGAGTGAGTGCGTGTGTGAGTGAGTGTGTGTGTGTGTTTATTTAATTTATTTTTTAAATTTTTAAAAATTTATTTTATTCTTTTATATCGAGGATAATGGAATAAGCACTTATGTGCTTTTTTTTACATAAAGTCCCTGTGTGTATGCGGTTTTGTAAATTTTGTCATCTGTTCCCACCAGCATACAATGGCCTACTCTTACGAAAAGCAGAACAGGATTTAACGTGTGTGTGTTTGTGCATTTGTGTATGTGTGAGTTTGTGTGCATATTTGTGTGACACTGTGTACTTGTGTGCAAGTGCATGTGTGTTTGCGTTTTTATCCAGCTTTTCACTGCGATAAGACTTTCGGGGGGGGGGGGGGGGGGAAGAGCAGTACTTACAGATAATGGAGAAGAGAGACTGTACAAATAAAGACATATTGTGCCACTGTAATCTGAGGCTGTCTTCAGTGTGTTACCTCACTTGCGACTCCTGTGATCTTAGCATACTTATCCCCCCCCCTGCCCCTCCTCCTTTTGTGCTGAATTATGGTCTTTATCCTGTCAAGTAGATGGAAATCTGTTTGTTCCGAGTTTGTTTTGCTTCTTGTTGGTGCAGCTTTTCAGTAATCCCCCCCTTCTCTCTCCCTTTCTTTCTGTGTTTGTGCAGATATGGTTGAGATTTGTTTTGTTTGGGTTGGTTTCGCTTTCAGGTCTTTTTAAAGAATGTTTTCTGATATGCCACTCCCTTTTCTTTCCTCTCTACCTCCCAAACAGTGTTATAGATTTGCTGCTGTTCATTTAAAAAAATTTAATTTCTTTGGTTTCTTTTGTCTGTTTCTACCTTCCCCTTGTGCTGTTTTTTTTTTGTATTTGTTGGTTTTATCTTCATAGTTGTTATTCTGTGTACAGAACTTATTACATTTTATTTTCATTTTTACTTTAGAGACTTTCTCTTAAAGGTTGCATGATCTTTATGTTGTGTCTTTAGTGTGAATACTAGTTACTATCATCATCGGTATTGTTACACTTACAGATACAATTATGCATTTAATATTTTTTCTTTAAATCCAATTTTTTAATGAGTTTTGCCATGATGGTTACATTAATACTTATATATATGGGTCAGGTTTTTTATTTTTTTATTGAATACTTCACTGTTCCCCATTTGCTCTTTGTAAATGCAAGTCTTTTTTCAGCTGCAGTCTTTTTTTCCGTGTATTTTATCTATCCTTTCCCCTAATAATGCACAATTTCGACCACTGAATCACTGCAGCATTGCAAAGATGGGAAGCTTTTGTTAACGATTGAGAAAACACAGCTCAATAAAGTTAATAAACGATTCCCAAGTCCTTGGGGATGCTTACTTACTTTCTGCCCTTGATGTCTGTTGGCTGGTGAGGCAGCAAGGAACCCCTGCCAGGCCTCTTAGTGTTACAGTTAGCTCTGGGTCAGCTTTGAGGATGGCTTAGGATGGCTTAGTCTTGGCTACTGACCCTGGGATGCTGAAGGCCTTGGGTTAATGAGGGATTATCAGGGTAAAGAGTCCGTGGAATCTAGCTAGTGTGGGAGGAAGGATCTGAGGGTTGGATGCTTTCCCTGTCAGCTTTGATGCAGAGTTGAAGAGGTGTTGTGGGTGAATTTGCTTCACTTGAAGAATTTGTAGAAGAGATTTTTTTTCCTGACAAAACTGGAGTGCTGTTTAACGTGTGAGAAGCATGTGCATATGCGCTCAGGGAGACACATACTGACTATATACTCATGCACGTTTGCACTCTCTTTGTATGTCAATCTCTCTCTCTCTCTCTCTCTCTCTCTCTCTCTCTCTCTCTCTCTTCTCTCTCTCTCTCTCTCTCTCTCTCTCTCTCTCTCTCTCTCCTCTCTCTCTCTCTCTCTCTCTTTTCCTCTCTCCTTCTTCTCTCACTACACACACACATACATACACACACATGCGCACACATGTGCATACACACCCATACACATGTCCACACATGCGTGCACACACGCATACTCACACATGCACTTGCACGCACACACATATATGCGAACATGCGAACACCTGTGTGTGTGTGTTTGAGTGAGTGTGTTGTATCCATATATTATGTGTATGCACACATGTGCATGCATATGAGTGTGTGTGTGTGTGCCATGCACACATATGCACATGTAAGTTTATTTTTCAACATGCTTGTGCATCCATTGCATGCATGTGCGCTCATGTGTATAAGTTTGCAAACACTCATTATAATCTTTATAATCGGGTTTTTTTAATATCAAAAAAGTTATTTGTATTTATTTATTTATTTATTATTGTTGTGAAAGGTTTGGTGTTGTGTATTTTATCACAGAGGATCAGGAGGAGGAGGAGGCTGAAGAAACCTTCATTCCTTACATCGAGATCCCGCCACTCTCTAGCACTGAAGAAGAGGACAGTAGCGATGAGGATATCCTGGTGAAGAAACCCAGTCGTATTCGCTTCAGCAGAAAACCCATCAGAGTGAGTGACTCACAGATTTGTTTGTATACATATTGTATATATACCTATATATTATGTACACAAAGTGTGCTGATGGCCGGTTTTCTGTAGGTTTGTGTTGTTGGAGTGAGTGAGTGTGTGTGTGTGTGTGCGTGCGTGCATGGGTGTGTGCATAATACATGCATGAATGTGTGTGTGTGTGTGTGTGTGTTTTCTTTTATATTTTATTCTTTTATTTCGAGGATAATGGAATAAGCACTTATGTGCTTTTTTTCATCCAGTCCCTGTGTGTATGCAGTTTGTAAATTTTGTCATCCGTTCCCACTGGCACACAATGGCCTACTCTTCCGAAAAAGCGGAACGGGTTTTAACTAGTGCGCAAGATGTTCTGCGTGCGTTTGTACAATAGTCTCATCCGAAGGACTTTTGTGGAGAGTGGAGTCCGCACTAATGTTAACTCCAGAGGAAAAATCCTCTTGAATGAGAATCGAACCCGGGTCAGCAGATCACAAATACATCACTGTATCCACTAGGCTATCCCATCCCCTGTGTGTGTGTGTGTGTGTGTGTGTTTATGAGCACTAGCATATGAGTTACACATGTGTGTGTGCGTGCATGCGTACCCGTGTGTGCATGTGTGTGTGTGTGCTTGCATGCAAGTTAAATGTGTTTGTTTTTAACTTCTCTGTTCCCTGATTCACTTTTGAACAAAATTACCTCTGATGTTTTTTTTTCAGTCTTCTGTTCTTATGCATTGAGTCACATCACACACATGAATCATCATATTTTATAGTGCTCTGTGTTGTGGATTTTTAAAAATCTTTGTTGTATCAAGCCATATCATATTATATGGTATCACGCAGGATTATTGTATCAATTTGAGTTATGTCATACTACATACTATCACAAGGATATTGGTCTGCTTCTGTTCTGTACATTTTTGATATATTACTTTTAATATATCTCTGTGCTTTCAGACTTTTTCCCCAATCTCTTTCTAATGCTGTGGAGTGCAGTGGAGAGACCTGTTCTGTTGGTTTTGACTGGTCGATTTGTTTCATTTTTGTCCCTCATTTACCCTGTTTTCTGTACAAGTCTGTTGCAGTGCCTTCTGTTTCGTCTGTGTCTCATCTGTCTATCAGTCTGTCTGCACCTCTCTCTCTCCATTTCTGTCTGTCTGTCTCTTTTGACTAGTCTCTCCATGCTCTGTTTGTTCATCTGTCGGTCTGTCTGACCAATCTCTCTATGCTCTCTCTCCTCTCTTTCTTTATCTCCTACTCTCTTTTGACTCTTCTCTCCTTACACATGAATTTACTTTGCTGACTCGTGTTTACTTCCCATTTAGTGTCGTGTACATTCACTCGTGTTCTTTGACAGAGGTGTCCATTTCATGGGTGGCATTAATTTCCTTCTTGATTGCCAGATCATTGTGGCATTCACTGATCAGTGTCGTGTTCATGCTTTTAACTAATAGACATTAACTACATTCCTAATGTTTATTGACTGAAACTGGTATGAAGTGATGGCATTGTTCAGAGAGTTGCCTTTGTTCAGAGTCAGTGGAGATATTTGATCTCCTGTCTAGAGCTATAAAATACTTCAAGCATAAGTGTGACTGGGACAATGATGGATGTAACTTCAGAGAAGAAGCTCTCAGAATACCAACACAGCCACCAGGCAATTGTATGCATACCGAACCAGACACAGGACACCGCCTATCCAAGCAAAATTTGAATACCACCATTCTGAGTCTGTATAAATAGAGTATAAGTTGCAGTGTCAGGAACCAAGGTCTTTTTGTTACACCTTCCACTGTTCAAGTTAGACTTTGTTTTCTAAGTGTAGCAGGAAGCTGATTGACTGTGTTTTTAGAAGCTTTTCTTCAGTATTTGTAAGCACACAACCCAAACCACTGAGCAGCAGACACTAGTTGTTTTTCAATGCTGCCTTATCAGAAGTCTGGGTGTAACAGTCCAGTTCTCAGTGCCAGAGGCACAGGTAAATGGTCTCCCATTTCTGAAGCTCTTCAAGAGCAAAGTGCGATCAACACAGTAAAAAAGAAAAAAGAAAAAGCGACCTCAGTAAAGAGGTTATAAAAATACAGACATTTTTTCGCTGTTAGGTGAATGCTAGCTTGCATTTAGCAGCAGACACAAGTAAACACTCAGGACTAGCTGCGTGCCACTATTAACAGGTGTGTTTGTAAACAACACACTGAGTGAAGCCAGCATAGGGGGAGGTCTCTTCATTCCTCACTGATGACAGCTGTTCATTCACCACTGACTCTGTACTGTAGTGTACTGTACCCATTACTCTGACAAGCATCCCCTCTCTAACCAGACTTTGTTTACTTTCCTCGATGAGGTGACTGATGTTTGTTTGCTAACCTGTGTTCCTCACCTGGCCTGTGTTCAGGTGTTCCCCACCTTCAGCACCACAGACTACGATCGTCGCAATGAAGATGTTGACCCTGTCTCTGCCTCCGCGGAATATGAACTGGAAAAACGGGTGGAAAAGATGGACATCTTTGAGGTTGATTTGCAAAAAGGTGGGAACCGGGAGCTGCGTGGAAGATTGTGACATTTTTGACTTGAGGAATGTCCTCAGAGCGCAGCTTGAAATGAGTATGAAGATACTGGAAGATAATCGAAATAAAGAAGATATAAAATATGGGGGAAGGGTGGGTGTTGAAAAGAAAATGAAGAAGAAATGGAAAAGATAACAGAGAATATCAGGCTGAAAGAGTAAAGCAGAATTGTAAAAAAAAAAATGTAAAAAGGAGGAAAGGGAATGACTGCATTGCTGAAAATAAAACTGTATCAGCATTATATTGTAAAATGTGTTGTAAAACGGCGTGTTGAACTGTACTCCTTCTGGACTTCTTCCTGGTCTAAAGGAGGAACATAGATTGTATTCCAATACTTGCTTCAGCATAGTGAGTTAATCTGATGGAAGATAACGTAGGATACAGTAGCTTGAAGTCACTGGAAAGAAAGCACATGTACAACTCATGAATGAAAAAGTTAAAAATGATATTATATTGTTTTAAAATGTCAGTATTGATGACTGAGAATGATATATAGAATTTTAGAGTGACAGTAACAAAAGTTTCTGTAGATAGATTTTTGTGGCTTTTTATTAAAAAAATAAGAAGTAAAGATGAAGTATGAATATCACATTGGGATTATGTTTTGAAGTGAAATGCAATCCCTTTCTTGCCTTCTGCAGATTCATCAGTTCTTTTGCATAATCCTTCAATGTGTTGATCATACAAAGCTGTTATTAACTGACATTTCCACACAAATTTTTTTTTTTAAATTGATTTCCAACTTTTATGAGGGGATAGACAGAAATATGATTGTAAAAAAAATTATAATTTTTATTTTAGTTTAAAAAGAAAACACAGAAAACTCCATTGCTTACTATAACTTGGCTGTCATCTCATGTGCTTTGATTTGTCTTTGCAAGATATAGCGCTATATAAGTTCCATTTATCATTATTATTATTATTATTATTATTATCATTTCTGTCTACTTCAGATGACGTAAAGACACAAGGCGTTTCCCTTTTCCTTTTTCAAATTTTGTATATTTTTTATTGAGCATTCTTATCTGCATGACTGTTAGCTCAGAAAGTAGGTAGAACTTGATTGCCAAAAAAAACTGTCACTGCTGAAAACGAGACAAGTTTGTCGTCTGCTCTTCCATTAAATCATTGGGATAAAGATTTTGGACTTTGCCACTAACATTTTCGATGGTTTTCTTCAATGTTATCTTGAGAATGAGAGTACGTAAACACTACCTTCTGAGTCAAATAAATCTGTGAAATAAATCGGAAAAAGACAGTCTTGTTAACTTTCATTCTTCCTTTCAGAACCTGTAAAAATAAAGCCATAATAATGTTTATTAAACAGCTTCTTCTCCCTCCTGAATAATGTGTTGAGGGTCACAACTTGACACAACCCGTTTCACTTCCTGCTGTGTAGTATTTCAAACGGAACAGAGGTCTGTGTAAAGACACACCACAAATGGAGTGACGGCAGTGTTTTGTAACAATCCTTTCGGCAGGGGTTTCATTGTAAAATAGTTTTATGATGGGGCGCTTGAGACAGATGTACGCACAAGCCAAAAGGGTCCAGAAATAAACCAGTGGTTTTTACACAGGGGAGAGACAGTTTGTGCATTCCTTCTTCCTAGGAGGGAGGTTTGGGGTGGGGGGTGGGGGTGGGGAGTGCAGCTTGGGGGGATGGAGGATAGAGATCAAGAAAGGGAGTGGTAATGTAGGACTAGGAATTTGTGGTTTTTTGCTTGCTTCCTGTGACCCTATTTCTTTTTGCTAAAAATAGCAGTCAGTCACTGGAGTGATCCCCCTTCCTGGTTTTTAACATTACTTTGTTGTATCTGTAGGGTGTTTTTTTCAGTGTGTGTGTGTGTGCGTGACATATATAATATATATTTTCATATGTTATCTTTCATTAACGTGTAATTTCATTTCTATAAATGTTCATGCGGTAAAATGATTAAACTTTACACTGGTATTTGATGCCAAACACATGCCTTGTAACTTAGTGGGATTGGTATTCACCACAGGGGCCCAGATGGAAAATCACTAGTCAGTCTTATGTATATCTTTCCACATGCTGTCATTGCCTCTGGCAAACCCTCTGTGCATGGAATGGTTCAGGCTGGTGATTAGTGCCTAAAGAATATTGTTTCCAGGCACTGACGAGAGCTGAGAATGTGCACTTGCTGAAGCACGCCTTCAGCATAGCACTTGACTGCATTTTTTAGGTTTCTAGACCCAGTCTGATCCATCCTGTTTGAAGAAGGTGTCAGATGGTGGTTGCGAGTATAGGCAGTGGATATCGTACAAGTCATGAACTTGGAACTTTTTGATTGACTCTTAACTGTGATTACTTTATATCACACAGGTGTAACTAGTTTAATGTCACCCAGCCTTCTTAGTGTATTCAGGGTTAGATAGATTTAATGTGTAATTTACTTTTTACACATGGTCTTGAAGATAGAATAATATTTCAACAACCACTTGAAATATACACTTGTTTAGGTTTTTTAAAATTAGTGTTTGTTTTATGGTCAGTATATAGTGGCTATTTAAGTTAACAGTGTGTGGAATATGCTGACCATAATGCAGGATTTATTTTAAAAGTCATATATAGTTTTTTTTAATTTCAGACAGAGCTGGCTAATCTGTTATCACAGTCGTAGTATTGACTTTAGTAGGCTTTCTTCGTCTTCATTTGGTTGAAACATGATTCGTTTTTTCCCCCTGTTCAAAACAGATATATTACTTGATGTATGTGTGTGTGTGAGAGTGAGTGAGTGAGTGAGTGAGAATGTGTGTGTGTGTGTTCAATCCCAGATGTACAAGTGTGTTTGTATGTGTGTATTCATCTGTGTCTAATTGTCTGTTTTATGTCACTGTGGACGGCTGCAGGCTCATCAGGGCTGGGTCTCAGCATCATTGGCATGGGAGTAGGGGCAGATGCTGGTCTGGAGAAACTGGGAATCTTTATCAAGACACTCACTGACGGAGGGGCCGCACAGCGGGACGGAAGGTCAGCAGCTGTCGTGACTGTTTGTCCTGTCTCCTTAATGATGATAATGATGATCATAATAGTGATAATGATAATAATGATGATGATAATGTATGGAATTTTTATAGCACTGAATCTTGTATAGCAAACAAACCAAAGCGCTTGCTATAGTGCCCTCCCCCTTTCCCTCCCAGTCCCAAACCACCCAGAGTAATTTGAACCATTCATACCCATAACCATGTACATGCATGTGTGCATGCAGGTGTATAAGGTCTTCTCAAGTTCATGATTTTTAATTAATTGTCTTCATCCATTGTTGTGGGCACTATCTTAGAGCTTTCTACATCTGTTGCAGTGACGTGTGTGTGTGTGTGTGTGTGTGTGTGTCTTTGCTCTGCTTTTCTTCATTTTCTTTCTTAAATGCTCAGACAGCAGCTATGGTTACAACTAGTCTTGATGCTGTTGATATACATTAATCATTTTGACAACTGATCGGTGCTTTGGGACAGTTTGTGATTTCTGTGAATTTAAATCCGTATTTAAGGTAGGGCAGGTGTGGTTGTGGTTGTAGTGGAAGGGGTGTCATTTTTGCTGTGAAAAAGAAAAACAGTAAACAGGGAAATTATCTTTTTGACAATTTCCCTGTTTACTTTTTTTCTTTTTCACAGTGGGGAAATTGTCTAAGAGAAATGTTTTTTAGAGGGATGGGGGGAAGGGGGGGGGGATCTAAACACATTTTGCAACCTTTTATTATTTTTTTCAACTGTTTTGTGTGTATTTCTTATATAGTGGCTTTCAGACCATTTTTTTTCTTTTAAAAACAGAATTCAAGTCAATGACCAGATTATTGAAGTGGACGGCAAGAGTTTGGTTGGAGTGACCCAGGCATACGCAGCTTCTGTTCTCCGTAACACCAGTGGGGAAGTCAAGTGAGTCATGGCTTTGATTTCTCTGTCCCTGTGTTCCTTTAGAACTGACGCTTATAGTCAGTGTTATAATGCTGATGGCATGACGTAAAAATGTTCTAACTGTAACAGTTATCAACACTTTTAAGAGAAATACTGTTTTGAAGAGAAACCTTTAAAGAAAATGATGATATTTAAATCAGTGTGAGATTCACTGTTTGATTTAAACAGAATTTCATTTTACTTTTACCACACATATATATTATAACAGTACTACAACAAGTAATCTCATTTAGACCTGTCTTGATATAATGATAATGATGATGATTAATAATAATAATAATAATGTCTGGAATTTATATAGCGCTGGATCTTGTAAAGCAACAAATCAAAGCGTTCAGATTACTTTTTAAAATTTATGCATGTGTATGTGGTTTTGTACATTTTGTCATCTGTTCCCACCGGCACACAGTGGCCTACTCTTTCGAACAGCGGAACAGGATTTAACATGTGTGCAAGATGTTTTGCATGCGTTCGCACACGGGGCCTCGGTTTATAGTCTCATCCGAAGGATAGGGACTATGATGTATGGAATTCATATAGCGCTGAATCGTTAAAAGCTAACAAATCAAACCGCTTGCATACACATATCCACATACAAGTTGTAACAGATCATGCTCCATCTAACTCTGGATACCACCATTTTCTTCTGATTCTTGGCAGGTTTCTGATCGGTCGAGAGAAGGATCCCTCGAAGAGCGAAGTAGCGCGGCTGATCCAGCAGTCCCTGGCGCAGGACCGTGCGATGCGCGAGCGTGAGCACGAGCGTCTGATGCAGCTGGAGGAACAGTTCCAGCCCAAGGACGACGTCATGGAGCATCACGTGCAGGACCACCTTCCTCCTCCACAGCAGGTCAGTGGGGGGGGGCAGGGAGGGCGGGAATTGGGCAGGGAGGGGGGGTTGGGGGGGGGGTGGGGGGGCAGGGAGGGGGGGGGGGCAGGGGAGGGGGGGTTGGGAGGGGGGGGGGCAGGGAGGGGGGGTTGGGAGGGGGGGGGTGGGGCAGGGAGGGGGGGCAGGGGGGAGAGGAAGGTTGTATTGTACACCATGTTCAGTTCTGGTAGATATTTTTTGTGGTGAGATTCAGGCTGCATTTCATGAGGAAGACTGCAATGCCACAGAGTGCTGTGTCACCCTTCTTTTTCATAGAGACGGGCTCTTCTGCAGAATTTTTGCGAGGGAACAACTTTTGTGGGTTTTTTTTTGGGTATGTGTTGAATCTTTGTTTATTGGGTCGTCTGAAAGGCTAGCATCCAGTCTGCCTCTCATGGTCTTGTGGATGGGGGAGAAAGTCCAGCTTCTGATGAGAATTGAACTCACAACCCCTACCCCCTCCCTTTTTTTATAAATAATTCACAACCTGTTCCTTTCTGGATGGATGCATTGTTGGTAGACCACCCACACACACAAAAGGGTGTGTATATAGTTATGAGATGAAGAACAGGGTTATCAATGCTTAAGGTATCAGCAGCAGGTAAGCAGGTTGAATCAAGGTCAGGTGGTGTAGGATGGAAAGAGAGTTTGAACAGCTAATAGTAATGAATTCGGAAACCGACAAGTAGGATTCACAGTACTTCAGGTATCTGTAGAAGTTGTGAATTATGTTAAGTTTGGCGTGGGAGAGAAAATGGGTTTGAAAATCGTCATGAAAACATATTACGGAGACCAAGATTAGGAATCAGTCATTAGTAAAGTGTGTTGAGAGACTTGAAAAAGTGTACAAACTTATGTACACAATGCACGTATGCTTGCAAGAAAATGTATGGCTGTGTGGAATTAGTCTGTTACACACGCACATACATGCACATACTTTGGTAGACCTACACACACACACACACACACACACACACACACACACACACACACACACACACACACACACACACACACACACACAGGAACAAAACAAAACAAAACAAATACCAGAATCATGCACATATCAAAACATCCCGCTCTAAAAAAAACAAACCAACAATAACAACAAAACAAAAAACAACTGCAATAACACTTAAAAGACAGTTGAAACCAAAAGACCTAGAACCACATAACACCCCCCCACCGCTGCTGCCCAGTAAACTGTATAAACAGAAATGTGTGGAAATGGTTTGATATATAGCAGCAAGTGAACGGACATCCAGCATTCCCGAAAGAGAGAGAAGAAGGACGACTGGACGAAGAGGAGGAGCTGGTAGATATGGAGGAGCCAATCGAGGAAGATGAGGAGGAGGAGGAAGAGGAGAGCCTTACAGTGGTGCTAAGAAAACAAGATGCAAGCAGACTGCAGCAACAGGAAAAGGTTGGGGGGTGTGTGTGTGCATGTGTGTGTGTATGTGCATGCATGCGTGCATCAAGTCAAGTCAAATTTTTATTTCCAGATGGTACATTGAATAAGCAATGCAATTGCTTTTTTCCCATCAATCTAGGAACAAAAATCAATTTGATAAATATAATGCGTGCGTGTGTGTGTGTGCATGTGACTCTGTGTGTGTGTGTGTGTGTATGTGTGCATGCGCACATCATCTCGATGGATCGGTGGTCTAGAGGTAACGCACCTGTCTAGAAAGCGAAAAGTGCGGGTCGGAAGTGTGCGGTGGTTTGTATCCCGTCTGTGCCCGAAACTTCTCCCCCATCCATTAGACCATGAGTCGTGGTCTGGGCGCTAGTCTTTCGGATGAGACGATAAACCGAGGTCCCGTGTGTTACAGAAAATTATGCAGCGCACGTAAAAGAACCCACGGCAACAAGAGAGTTGTCCCTGGCAAAATTCTTAGAAAAAAGCCACTCTGATAGGGAAAGAAATACAGTTGCAGACCAAAAAAAAAAAAAAAGAAGGGTGGCGCTGCTCTTGTGGCGACGTGCTCTCCCTGGGGAGAGCAGCCCGAATTTCACGCAGAGAAATCTCATGACTTAAAGTAGTATTAACAAAATAAAAAAATAAATGTGTGTGTGCATGAGTATGTGTGTGTGTGTAGTATGTGTGGGTATGTATGTACTTGCAATGCATGATGTACATGTATATCTTTATGTATCTAGATCTCTCTTACTCTTTGCTCTCTGTCTGTATATAAGCTACAAGTATATCCAGGTTTACTTGTGTGAGCTATTCTTGTTCTTTGTGTGCTGACTTTGCCTTCATCACAGAGACTGAGCTGTCCCATCTGACAAACAAACAAACAAACTCAAACAAACGAAGAAGGATGTTTGATGTCACAATGTCCCTCTGGAAGAGGAATAAGGTAGCTGTCCATCTGACAAGCGCAAAACAATCAAATAAATAAACAGACTCAAACAAACGAAGAGGGATGTTTTATATCACAGCCCACACTGGAAAAGGGATATGGTAAGAGTAAGAAGAGGCGTCAGCACAAGAGCATCGAATCCATGGACACCACTCACTCATCTCTTCTTTGTCATTTTGCACAGGGTGTGGTGGACTCACAAGAGAAGGAATATTCCGGGTCACTATCAGACAGTTCCAGCAAGGAAGCCGGTCATCTGCGTGACGCTGACAACGACGATAACGACTCCAGCAACATGGCAGTGGATGCCGTGGACAGTGTCTCTCTGGAACAAGCATCTGAAGACCAGGACAGCAGCCCTGATGCTAGTTTGCTGGACGCAGAGAAAGAGAGACTGGGTCATCAGCTTAGAGAGGTGAGCGAGCTGCTTATGGTGACAAAACGGTTGCATACCCAAAAACCTCATCGTTGTTGGTAAAGCTTGGACCTCTAGCCAAGGCACACACACACACACACACACACCACACACACACACACACACACACACACACACACACACACACACACACACACACACACACACACATACATACACACACACACACACACACACATACACACACATACACACACACATACCACACTACACACACACACAACACACACACACACATACACATACACACACACACACACACACACACACACACACACACACACACACACACACACACACACAAAGAAAGAAAAGAAGAAAAAAGAAAACTAATGACATGGGATATTAACAAATGTTGTAAATTAGGTTGTGTTTCTGAGATTAAAAACTGAATTCCTTAATTTTCTGTATGTGTTGACACTTCAAATGTAATTGGATTTATCAAGAAAAAAAATTGAATGTTTCCAAATAATAGATTTTGTATTCTCACTATGTGTATGTGTGTTTTTCAGGTGCAGTACAAAATGGCAGTTGCTGATGCAGAATTGGCAAAACTGAGAGCCAAGGTAGGTTCACATTTAGAATCACTTACCATCATTACTTTCACTTGTGATAGCATTTCAGTAACGGTACACTAATGCCGTCCTGTATACTGTGTATTTTTGGTTGGAAAAGAACAAATTTAAGCTAAATTAAAGCTCCTCTATTTTAGATAGCATTGGAATGCTATTCATGATAGAAAGCAAGACTTAAACCAGACACAATATCAAAACCATGTCTTTATTTTTCCTGTTTCTGTTGTGTACTTAACTTGAACATCCTTTTACCTAATCATGCAGTAGCTTATGTTAATGTTAATCTGATGTCAAGATATATTTTTTATAAATTTGTCTTATATACTTCAGCTGATCATTGAAGGCCATATAACTGAACATTAAACTCTATCATTTCTGTTTATCATAAGTCAGTTACTTGATTATGTAAGTAGTAGTTGGGTTTTTAAAAATCTCTTAGTCTGCTTTTTTTTTTTTTTTTGGGGGGGGGGTGTGCAAGGTTTGGTTTAATCTGTGTAAATCATGTGTACTTTGGGTTAATAATCTCTCTCTCTCTCTCTCTCTCTCTCTCTCTCTCTCTCTCTCTCTCTCTCTCTCTCTCTCTCTCTCTCTCTCTCTCTCTCTTCTCTCTCTCCTTTCCCTCTCTCCCCTCCTCTCTCCCCCCCTCTCTCTCCCTCTCCCCCTCCCTCTCCCTCTCCCTCCCTCAGCAAAATGACTTCATAAGTTATATATATATATTTGTTTCACCATGCGACAGGTGATCCTACTGGAGAACACGGAAGCGCAGAAGAAACAGGCGGAGAAGAAGCAGGAGGACACGGTGCATCGTATGCGCGACATTGAAAAGCAGCTGGAGACTGCCCGGAAAGAGAACAGTCAGTACCAGGTAAGAGCAGTGCACCAACTGTTATGTCCTATTGATTTTGCGTTGTTGTAATAAAGACACCAGGTGTTGATCATATATCCATGAGAAAAAAACAACAAAGCAGGAAAAAAGAAAACAACCAAACTTTGCCATCTGTAGTTCAAGGGAAGTAATTTCAAATCAGGATGTGGGAATTTTGTAGAATGGTATTCTCTCATTTATACTCAAGAAATTCATGCTGATGTGAATAAAGAAAAAAAATGACATATATTTGTGGTGATATACTCCCTCAGGAGTATTCGTCTCAACTTTTTAAGCTGTATTAGCTTGCTTCTCTAGGTTATAAGACTGGTAGATTTTGCAGTACAAAGATAGCAGCCACATCACATGGGGGAGTTATGCAGCAAGAAGCATGGGGCAATTTGTACCCATATGTTGGAAAATGTTTTGTCAATGGTAGTTCAAGACCTGTGGTGTTATGTGCAGGACATGTTGGAGGGGTCCCAGGGCCAGTACATACTGCTGGAGAAGAAGATGAAGGCGGACTTTGGGGCCCTGGAGAAAAAATATCACAAGGCCAAGAAACTCATCAAGGAGTACCAGCAGAGGTGGGTGCCTCTCTTGCAAAGTCATCTCATGCGATTCTTGTTGATTATGATTGTCGTTTTTATTTCGGTTTGATATGCGTTTGCACCAAAGACACAGACAAACACACACACACGCACTCTCCCTCCCTCCCTCACCCTCTCTCTGTCCATCCGTTTCCCCCCCCCCCCCCCCCCCCCTCTCTCTCTCTTTCCCCCCTTTCTCTCTTTCTCTCTCTCTCCCTCTCTCTCTTCTCTCTCTCTCTCTCTCTCTCTCTCTCTCTCTCTCTCTCTCTCTCTCTCTCTCTTCTCTCTCCTTCTCTCTCTCACACACACACACACACAATGAGGTTTGCATTTGACAAACTTCCCTCAGAAAATCTCTCTGCTGCATCATAATATAATATATATTGCAGTGTTGGTGGGCGTTGCCCGGCTCAACTCCTTATTTTTATTTATTTTATTTTATTCTTTTATATCGAAGATAATGGAATAAGCACTTATGTGCTTTTTTACATCCAATCCCCGTGTGTATGCGGTTTTGTCAATTTTGTCATCTGTTCCCACAGGCACACAATGGCCTACTCTTACAAAAAGCGGAACAGGATTTAATGTGTGCTCAAGATGTTCTGCGTGCCTTCACACATGGGGCCTCGGTTTATAGACTCATCCGAAGGACTTTTGGGGAGAGTGGAGTCAGCACTGATGTTAACTCCAGGGGAAAATATCCCCTTGAACGGGAATCGAACCCGGATCATCAGATTGCGTGCGCAATGTTCTGACCACTAGGCTATCCCGTCCCCCTTAAGGGTCAGGCCACACCCAGACTGTGCACTTATATACAAAGACAGGTGAATCATTCCATGCTGTGGTGGTTTCCAGGGAGAAGGACTTCATCCAGGAGAGGGAGTCTCTGTTAGAGCAGCAGAACGAGAAGGACCAGCAGTACAACGACCTGGTGAAGTTTCTCAAGGACAAGGTGAGAGTCGTCTCCCCTTTCTGTTTTTAAAAATGACAGAAATATGTCCTCCCTGCCCACACTTTCACTTTTTTTCCCTTTTTGTTTGATTTGTTGTTGTTGTTTTAGTACTTTAAAAAAAACTTTGGTTCATACTTTCATTTGTTTTGAGAATAGGATTTTGTGCTTCCAAAGCTGTTCAAAAATTTACACCCCAAAACTCGACAGAGGGCATTTTGAGTTCTTTCCCATTAACTGTAGTCAAGGAAGCTGGCTTGATTACTTCGGTTCGACACCCTGGAAATTTTCGGGGTTGTAGGCATATAGAATACACATTTACCCCCGGAAAATTTCCGGGGTGGGACAGTCTAGTGGTAGCCAGAGAACCTATCATAAAAATAGAGATAAGCTCAGATTGAAGCAGAAGATTGGCACAGCTGTAACTTGTTATATTAACATAAAGACGTGAAGGTAGATGGAAGCAGAAGAGTGGCACAACTATAACTGTTGTATTATTAACATAAAGACGTGAAGGTAGATTGAAGCAGAAGATTGGCACAAATGTAACTGTTATATTAACATAAAGACGTGAAGGTAGATTGAAGCAGAAGAGTGGCACAAATGTAACTGTTATATTAACATAAAGACGTGAAGGTAGATTGAAGCAGAAGAGTGGCACAACTGTAACTGTTGTATTATTAACATAAAGACGTGAAGGTAGATTGAAGCAGAAGAGTGGCACAACTATAACTGTTATATTATTAACATAAAGACGTGAAGGTAGATTGAAGCAGAAGACTGGCACAACTATAACTGTTATATTATTAACATAAAGACGTGAAGGTAGATTGAAGCAGAAGATTGGCACAACTATAACTGTTATATTATTAACATAAAGACGTGAAGGTAGATGGAAGCAGAAGACTGGCACAACTATAACTGTTGTATTATTAACATAAAGACGTGAAGGTAGATGGAAGCAGAAGAGTGGCACAACTATAACTGTTGTATTATTAACATAAAGACGTGAAGATAGATGGAAGCAGAAGATTGGCACAACTATAACTGTTGTATTAACATAAAGACGTGAAGGTAGATTGAAGCAGAAGATTGGCACAACTGTAACCGTTGTATTAACATAAAGACGTGAAGGTAGATTGAAGCAGAAGAGTGGCACAACTGTAACTGTTATATTAACATAAAGACGTGAAGGTAGATTGAAGCAGAAGACTGGCAGATTGAAGCAAAAGAGTGGCACAACTATAACTGTTGTATTATTAACGTAAAGACGTGAAGGTGGCTGGGCAGGTGTTCCAGCTGGAGAGTGAGCTGACGGAAGCCAGACAGGCCGCTGGACTACCCCCGGCCCCTCCACAGCAGATGGACCACGTTGACCTGCCTGTCGCCAAGGCAACCACCGCACCTGTACAGGCTGTGTTACCTGACGGTAAATCATGTGTGGAAGTCGAGTCGTGTCACAGTCCTAGTTCTTGTATGACACTGCAAGACTTTGTTGTTACACATCTCAAGTCCTAGGTTTTGTCGTTACACATACCCACTTGTGGTCTTCCCTTTTGTTCCTTTTGTTCCAGTCACCTTTTTTCCCCCTTTGTTCCTGCGAGTCTTCCCCGTTTGATGTTGTCTCCCAACCGTGTAATTGAAGGGTTTAATCTATGCAATGGAGGTCTGTGAATTGTGTTTTAAAAAATCTGTTCCGTTTGTAATTCTTTATGGTAAATTTTCATGTTAACTGATATTTTGAGCTCTCTGTAGTTATAATTTATTGACAGTTTTTCCCCCTATAAGAACAAAGGTAGAGGTTGATAAATAGGAAAAAAAAAAGTGAGCCTAGATTTATAGCCGGAGGATGATACATTTTCAACAAGTGTGCCCATGTTTACTGTTTATTCGACTCTTTTTGACACGGGAAGATTAGAGTTGGGAAGAACTGGATATGTATTTAGATACACTGTTTTAATAACTTTGTTGATTAAATGAAACTGTTATGGGTAAAATATCAGTGTCTTGTGTTGTTGTGGTTTCCAATTTAAAACCCAGTTTCAATCAGTAGAATAAGCTGTGTGATGCAAAATGGCCTTTGCTTGCTTTGGTGGCGGATAATTTTCATTTTTTTGTTGTTGGTTGTTTTCTTGCTTATATGTCTTTGCTCGACATGGTTTGATCTGTTGTTGCTTGTTTGTAGTTTAAAAATGCATGCTTTTGGTAGTTAGTAGCACCTTTGTTTTGTGCACTGGTTTCTAAAGGCACAAAGAAATGCTTGATAGTTGATAACAACAGGTGCGTGTAGATAGTTTTTTTTGTGATACGATTTTTTGTTTGTTTGTTCCACGGCTGGAGCTTTGAGGTTCGTCAGTCGTGAGAATTTTTGTGTGTGCGATTATTTTTGCGTACCACTAAGGTAGCTGCATTCCGACTTGGGGAGGGGAGGGGGGTGTCCAAAATATGATGCCTGCGTGCATGCGGTTTTAAAAAAAAACATTTTTTAATAATAATATTTTTTGTCATTCATTCTTGCCTCCATGAAAGGATTACTCTTCCGAAAGGCAGAATGGGTTTTAATGTGTGCAAGATGTTCTGCATGTGTTCGCACATGGGACCTCGGTTTTTAGTCTCATCCAAAGGACTTTCATATAGTCTCATCCAAAGGACTTTCAGGGGAGTGGAGTCAGTACTGATGTTAACTCCAGAAGAAAAATCCGCTGTTGTGGGTGTCTCAGTGGTGGCTCAATCCCAGGCCATCACTAATCATGTGTGGTTCAAATGTGTCGGTGTAGAGACATTTGCTACAATTGTAGTGCATGGTGCATCAATCATTTCACTTGTGTTGTTAGAACAGGTTGTTGTAATGTGTACACTTTAAGTTTCAGTGTTTTTCTTTTGTTTTGCTGTTGTAATCAACATATTTTTCATGAACACATCACACAAAGACATACATTTTCTTGGGAAAAGTGCAAATTATAATTCTTTTTTCCATAGATAATAGAAAATATATAGATATGTCTCACAGGGAGAGAGAGAGTGAGAGAGAGAGAGAGAGAGAGTGTGTGTAGCATGTCATGGTAGATGTTGTGATCTTAAATTTGAGTGTAGCATGTCAAAAACAGATGTGTTGTGATTTTTAAAATGTGTATTGTACGTCAAGATAGAGGTATAGTGGTGAGTTGTGTATGGCGAATATGTGTAGCATGTCAGGGCAGGTGTGTCGTTACGTTGATGTGTACAGGGTGACAGGGTGGGCGTGTTACAGTGTAGTAATGGAGTGTGTAGTGATGTTGATGTGTGTGTAGAGAAATCGGGGTAGGTGTGTTGTGATGAAGCATGTTGGTGGTTAGCAGGACTATAAGCACCAAGATGGGATTGGGTTGGAAGCACGTAGTGATGTTTATCTTACTGTCTTTCTTATATTTCGAGGATAAGGGAATAAGCACTCATGTGCTTTTTTTTTTGATCCAGTCCCCTTGTGTATGCAGTTTTGTTAATTTTGTCATCCGTTCCCACTGACACGATGGCCTACTCTTCCGAAAAGTGGAACGGGTTTTAACGTGTGCGCAAGATGTTCTGCGTGCGTTCGTACACAGGATCTCGGTTTATAGTCTCATTCGAAGGACTTTTGGGGAGAGTGGATGTTGATATAATGTGTCGGAGAAAAGTGTGTAAGTGATGAAGTGTGTAGCGAAGTTGATGTGTATGTTATTCGTCAGGGCGTCATGTAGTGATGAAGCATGCGGTGATGTTGGTGCGCGTGTGTGTAGCGTGTCAGGGTAGGTGTGTGGTTATGTTTTACATAATATTATGTCGAGGGTCGTCGTGTAAGTGATGAAGCATGCGGTGATGCTGGTGCGCGTGTGTGTAGCGTGTCAGGGTAGGTGTGTGGTTATGTTTTATATATGTCGAGGGTCATCGTGTAAGTGATGAAGCATGCGGTGATGCTGGTGCGCGTGTGTGTAGCGTGTCAGGGTAGGTGTGTGGTTATGTTTTATATAATGTGTCGAGGGTCGTCGTGTAAGTGATGAAGCATGTTGGTGTGTGTGTGTGTAGCGTGTCAGGGTAGGTGTGTGGTTATGTTTATATAACGTGTCGAGGGTCGTCGTGTAAGTGATGAAGCATGCGGTGATGTTGGTGCACGCGTGTGTGTAGCGTGTCAGGGTAGGTGTGTTGTGATGTCGACAGAGGAGGAACCGCTCTCCCCTCTGCCCTGTGATGTGTTGGACGTGTCCACCAGCTCTGACGTCTCTGATAGCGTCCTCCCTCTGGGTGCGTCACCACGCCCCCGCTGTTGTCCTCCCTCCACCTCTCCTCCTCCTCCCCCCCCCCCCCCCCCCTCTTCCATTTCTGCCTCTGTCAGTCTGTCTGTCTGTGCCTCTGTGTGTGTGTGCCTCTGACTGTCTGAATTTGCCATTGTCTGTTTATTTGTCGGTCTGTGTTCCACTGTTGTCTACGGTTGCTTGTTCCCTCCTTTGCTGCTGTATGAATTCACTACTCCATTTTGTTCTCTTTATGTTGTTTCTTTGTTGTTGTTGTTTTTTTAGCCTATTATTTTTGGTAAAAGTGTCAGTTTTTGTAAGAGTTATAGCGTTTTTGGTATAGTGTTAAATGAATTGAAGGTTACTGTTACAAAGAAAGATTCAATGAGGTAAGAGGTTACAGATTATAATATGTGTGATTTCAGTACTGAAAGATTGAAAGATATGATGTAAGAAGGGAGGTAGTTGTTTTGTTTTTGATGTTGTATTTTTTGAAGTAGTGCATGTCAATTTTGTGGACATGGTTACTTATTATTTTTCCACCTGCACTTGGAAAGTATTTGTACACTGTGAACATGCTGCATGACATTTCATCCCCTTCTCCGCTTTTTTGTTCTCTATCTGTACTCTATCTGTCTGTATGTTTGTTGGTCTGTCTGTCTCTCTTCTTCTCCTCCCTCTCTGCCTTTGTTTGTCTATGTTTCTTGTTTTATTTTTTTCATGCACATTGACTCGTTTTTACCTAATATAGAAATGACCATGTGAAACTTGAGGATGCTGTAGTATAACTAACACAGTAGCATTTTTCTTATTTTAACTTTTGCATTTTTTCTGGCTTGATTTCACTCACAAGACCTAGGTGAGTCATTTGCGTCAGTGTCCAAATGCTACTCATGCTTTTATTGATGATTCAGAGCTTGCTTAAAATTCAGCATCTGACCTGCTTTTCCAGCTGGTCTGGTCTCTTTTGAAGTGGGAGGGTGTCTTTTGAAATTGGGGTTTGTGCTGGTGAAACTAAGCCTTGGTTTTGGTGGCCGAGTTTGATTAGAGAGGACTTTTGTTTGAGCTCCATTGCTAATCTGCATATTGATTGATTGATTGATTGAATCAAAAAGCCTGCCAGCTGTGCTTCTTGCTTTGGTATCCAGGAATTCCAGAGCATAAAAAAAAAAGAAATCATGGTTATGTATTTCTGGTTAGGTTTTGATGGCTTGCAGTTTCAGAAACTCCATATACTTTTAGGGATGGGGGCAGAGGACAGGTAGGTGGTGGGAGGGGGGACTTGCAGTGTCAGACACTCCATAAATACCTTTTGGGGATGGGAGTCGGGGAACAGGTAGGTGAGGGGATGGAGGAATTGGGGGGGGGGGGGGGGGGGGGGGAGAGGTTAGTAGCTGAGTTTGTTAGGTGATTTTGTTGTGAAATCTTTCAGAAAAGATGAAGGCAAGGGAACCATGGGCCATATTCAATTGTTATGCTGTTTATTTTAATTTCATGTTTAGTACAATGTGACTTTCTTCCAATTGATAAGTGTTTTCAGTAAGGAGCAATACCCTCTCTGCAGAGGTAGCCAACATGTCACCCCAATGAACATCAACAATAACGCTCACAGAGTAGGCATGTTTCTGATGAATGAAGTAACTGTAATAGA
This sequence comes from Rapana venosa, assembly GCA_028751875.1. Classification (NCBI taxonomy): domain Eukaryota; kingdom Metazoa; phylum Mollusca; class Gastropoda; order Neogastropoda; family Muricidae; genus Rapana; species Rapana venosa. The sequence goes on from CM054135.1 coordinate 60,687,217, forward strand.
CTTATACCCTTTTTTTTCTCTTTGTTTCTGTGTGAAATGGGGAGTAACGGATCGGTGTTTTATTTAGATGGAGAAGAGTGTGGCACAGACAGGTCGGTGGACAGAGATATGGATTTGGCATTAGTGCCGGACAGAGAGATGATGGACATGGCTCCACACACACCTCCTATCAAGCGGAGACAGGTCAGTGTTGTCACTGTGTGTGTGTTTAGGTGTGTGGTGAGTGTTGTGTGTGGTGAGTGTGTGTGTGTGGTGAGCGTGTGTGTGTGTGGTGAGTATGTGTGTGTGGTGAGCGTGTGTGTGTGTTTGTGTAAGTAGAGTGTGTGTGTGTAAGTAGAGTGTGTGTGTGTATGTAGAGTGTGTGAGAGTGTGTGTGTGTATTTGAGTGTTTAGGTGTGTGTGTATGTGTGTTGTTTCTTGGTAAGGATGCTGTGGGAAATATAGTTTCAAAAAATGAGAAATCAAAGGAGCAAGGGGTCATCTGGCTTTGCCAGGCAGTGTCTTGTAGTTTACTGTAGCTTTTATCATCAACTGTTATCTCCATCTGGGTGAGACCTCACAGTCAGCTTGAATCAGGCAATCAAAAGATCTCTTTTTTTCCAAATAACATAGTAGTTGTGCAAGTGAAATTTCTGAACAGCATTTCATGTGAAAGGTTAATACAGCACAAAGGAGGTTTTGTTTGTTTGTTTGTTTTAGTGTGAGGAAGGTAGGTATTTTTATGTATTGGACTGTGTTCTGTGCCATTGTGTAATGCTAAGAGTGCAAGTTTTACAATTCCTGAACATAGAGGAAACTGTGCATATGATTTTGTTCCCTCCCCCCCCCTCCCAGGGGCAATTTATAAAGCTTATTATCTGTCAGAATAACTGATTACAAAGGTTCCCCCCCATATATACAGTCAAAGAAGTCAAACTTTCATGCTGAAATGCCTATTGTTCACTATTTTGTCCATAGTTGTCAGAAAGACTAATATCAGGTTAGCAAACAGTGAGAATAGTGATGTATCACTGTTTCTGTGAGTGCTCCCTCATGTTGACATATGCTGTTTCTAACATTACCGAATTTCACGTACCCCCAAAGGTTTTCTTAAGATGAATTCTTGAAGTCACAAGTTAATAAGTGCATAAATAATCAATTCCTAAAAGTTGAATGTTTCTAGACTATTGGTGACTGTGTCATGTGTTGACAGCCTATGGAACAAGAGCAAGTGCAAGCCGTGCAAGCAGCAGTGGTGACCTCTGCTTGTTCCCCTACAGTGGCCTCCCCTGTGGCCCCTGTCAGTCGTCAGGACAGCGAGAGTGGGTTGGAAACCTGGATCAAACATGACAGGTGAGGCATTCATTTCCATCCACTGTTACAGCTGAGGGTTGACGAAAGCTTGTTGTTTCATGCTTTGTCATTCTCTTTTTTTGTTTGTTTTTTGTTCTATGGCTACTACTCTGAGGTTCACCAGTGGTGGAATTTTTGCATATGTGACCGTTTTTGTCCGCCATGAAGATAGTTACTTTCTGATTTCAGGGATTGGTTTTCTTTTGAGAACTAAGAGTGATGTAGATTTCTACTTGACGGGGTGTGTGTGTGTGCGTGTATGCAAGTATGTGTGTGTACATGCATATAAACATGCAAAGAAGTGTTAGGATATGTTTGTTTATGCCTGACCAGTAAATGTATGTCATGAGAGAAGAAACTGTCATTTTTTTTGTCTTTTTTTTCCCCTTTGCATACAGCTGCACAGTATAATCTGAACTTCAGTTCTTAACAAGGCGACAGACGACCCTGACATGACCTTAGTGGTTGGCGGGTCTCTACCATCATGATCGGATAAAACTGGGTTGGAAAGGTTTTTCTAAAAAAACGTTTTCTGTTCCACAAAGTAGCACACTTAAAGCCGCAATACAATGTAGAACATCTTGTGCACATGTTAAAATGTGTTCTACCTTTTAGAAGAGTAGGCCATTCGTGCCAGTGGGAATGGATGACAAAAATTCACAAGACTGGATGTGCAAAAAGCGCATGTGAGCTTATCTATTCCATTATCCTTGAAATAAAAGCATAAATAATAGTAATTCCCCCCTTCCTGTTCCTCAGCTAGAACCCCGAGGTTCACAAATTGTAAGATTTTTGTGTATGTAACCATTTTTCTAACCCCGCCGTTCAGGTAGCTGCATTCTGACTTCGGGGATGAATAACCGTAAATATCATGATGGTTTTTTTTGTGTGTGGCCTGCAGTGACAGTACGGTGAGGAAGAGTGACGCCAAGAAGCGACGAGCCCAGCAGTCGGAGCGAGGCGCTGCGCCAGCTGTGACCTCCTCCGCCGCTGCGGCATCGAGCTTGCCCCTGCCCACTGGGGCGTCCTCGGGCAGCGTAGGGGCCGACACCGACAGCCAGTCTGACACGCACAGCACCGGCAACACCAGCGCCTCCTGGTCAGTGGGGGCCCTGTTCGGGGTGCAGAATAGCTTTGAGACGTCGGAAATGTTGACCGATTCGGTGTTGGTTATGTTTTTTGTATTAATAATAATGTATGGGATTTATATAGCGCTGAATCTTGTAAAGCAACAAATCAGAGCGCTCGTATTGATGTCTCCATTTTCATTTATTACAATGTGGTTGTGGTTGTTGTTTGTTGTTGTTTTTTCAACACAGTAACATTTATAATGATATTTGATAGATGAACTGTATGACCTGCACAGTCTCCAATAATTGAGTTTTTGTTTGGTTGGTTGATTGGTTTTTTTGGTTTTTGTTGTTGTTGTTGTTGTTGTTTTGTTTGGTTGATTGTTTGTTTTTTAAATGTTGTTGTTGTTGACTTTTTGAAAAACTCTCTCCTGTTGAGGTTGATTGTTTGTTTTTTAAATGTTGTTGTTGTTGACTTTTTGAAAACTCTCTCCTGTTGAAACAAGCCATGATTTGCAGGATAATTGAAAACTAGTCTGTTTAAACTATCGTCATATAACAATATTTAATGGTCTGACATTATGGATTTGTGCTTACAAAGTGTCTTGAGGGTGAAAGGATGCTACGTGTCAGCTTACATTTCAGGGAGTTTCTGTAATAGTTATCATGATACATTCTTATCAGTCAAGAGTTCCAACATATTGTTTTCAAGAAAATATATCAGAAAAAAAAAAGTTCCAAAACATAGAGCATATTGTGAGCATCTCGACATGTCCACGCCAACAGAGCGATGTTACGTCCTTCGGATGAGACTCTAAACCGAGGCCCCGTGTTCGAACGCATGCAGAACTTCTTGCGCACACGTTAAATCCTGTTCCGCTTTTCGGAAGAGTGGGCCATTGTGTGCCGGTGGAAACAGATGACAAAATTGACAAAACCGCATACACACGGGGACTGGATGTAAAAAAAGCACATGAGTGCTTATTCCATTATCCTGGATATAAAAGAATAAATAAATAAATAATATGACACTGTGTGGGCGTGCAGCAGCAGGGACGACAGCCAGTCAGACACGTCCTCCTCTGTATCTCAAATGTCGTACGACCCCACCAAACCCCAGTTCCACGGCATGAGCTTGGAGATCCCAGAGTCTGCAGCAGGGGATGAGGCAGATGGGGGTGTCGCCTTGGTGTCTGCGAAGCCGTCTGCATCGGGGAAAGGTTGGTGATGGGTAGAGAGACGTGTGCGTAGATCGTGCGTGTGTTTGTCAGGCTGAAATATCAGCTCTTGCATGTGTAGCTGTGCTCTTTTTGATGAGTGTTGTTGCTGTCGTCGTTGTTCTTCAGTTCATGTCTGATGTTCTGCCGTCTCTTTGTTGTTGTGAGTTATAGTGCAAAGGCTAATGGGAAGTTTCTGTGGGGTAGGAGGGGGGAGGAAGTTAATGAAGGTCTGCTGTATGCAAAGATGGCATTTTGTGATGTGCACATTTGAAGTTTTATGTGCTTGTTCCTGCCCCTTTCCACTCTGCCCCCACCCCCCAACCATTCCTAAACAGTGGTGACATCTTTATCAGTACTTGTTTTATTCAGTTTGTCACTTTAAAGTATGAAACCAGGAAGTTCTGTTCAGATCATGGCAGAATGAAGTCTTATGGCAGAACAATGTGTTTTTTCAGAAGATGATGCCATCTCATAAGAAAAGCCCTGATAATAGGTCTTTCCTTCCCTGTTCAATCATAAGCGCAGTATTGTTGTGTTGGTGTGGCAATACTATTTTATTTTATTTATTTTATTTTATTTTATTCTTTTATACGAAGGATATGGAATAAGCATTATGCGCTTTTTACATCAGTGTGGAAAGGGGGTTTTGAAATATGTTTGTTCAACTGGCTATAATGGTCTCTTTACGAAAAGGAAAAAAGGTTAATCGTTTTGGTACTTCATGGATTTACCACTTGGTTTTGATGTTCATCAATGATTTTGCAGATTGGATAGTATGCTATGTAATGGGTGTACGTTGCATAGAATTGGAGATACTTTTTTTTTTTTTAATTAACTGCACAGATTGGTTCAATGGTTGTTACTAGGCATGGAAAAAGGATGTATAAGAAGAAGATGTTTGGGGTTCAATTGCTTTTTTTTGACAGCTTTTGACCAGGAAGAATGTTATTAAAAAGTAATTGTTTTGGTACTTCAGAAGTTTGATCATTGGTTATTGAATTATTCTCTTTTTTTCCTTGATTGGTTCCATCCTCTATTAGTAATGGTGATGCTTTCCGACTCTGGATCTGTGAGATTTATTTTGTATTTTTAGTTTAACATATATCCTACTAGATGTTCATAGGTTTATGAGCAAACACTTGGCCATGGAATTATCAATGGAGATGATATAAGGAACAAGAAGATTGGGTATCATTGTTACAATTATTCTTTTATGAAACAAGCTTTGACCAGGAAGAGTGTGCTTTTTCATGTAAGTAAATGTGATTGTTTTGTTCACATTCAGAGGTTTTGATCATGGTTAATTGAAAAAAAAAATTATTCTCCTTTTTTTCCCCTTGTTTTTCCCCCCATCCTTTCTCCATTGCAGTCAGTGGCTTTGTCTTTTCCGCTCCTGTGTCATCTGTGTGTTTATTTTGTATTTAGCATGCTAAACAGTATATCTGTAAAATCTGAGGATAGTCGTAGAAATTTTATGAGAGCAAGTGTCCACTTAGCGCTTGATTAAGTAACAGATCTACTTTAATGACCAGTGTATATCTTGCGTTTGTATTGAAGTGTTGTCTTTGGGTGTATTTGGTTTTTTAATGTAAACAATTAATAACAGTTCTAGCGATGACCATACTCATGTGAAAATCATATCCATGGCATTTTGTGGATGTATGGGATTAACAAAGTATTCAATCTATACTTGTATAACTGACTGATTGTCCTTAATTTCAATATGTAATCATCAAAACAAAAGAGTGCTGTGAAGTGTCTAACATGGTAGTTGGTGTAATAATACAAAAAGATGATAACTGTTTGCTCATGAATGTTTTTTTTGGGTTTGCATATGTGTGTATACGCATGTGAGTGCATTGTTGTGCATGCTTTAGTGGCTTACCTGTTGCTGTGTCTCCATACCTCCTTACTCAGGCTTTGGATTACCCAAAATTTCGCTGAAGCCTAAGTCTCCGTTTGGTGGAGGTGGCAGCAGTAAAGCAGGGCAGGGAATCGTACTACTGTCCAACAAACGCATTGGTGAAGGGAGTTCAGTCCCTTCCTCCTCTTCAGGCATAACTCTGATTTCGAAAAGGTCGCTAGATGCCAGCAGCTCGGATCTGGATGGTAAGTAACGGTTTTCAGAAGAAGGTACGCAGGGATATTCAGATAAAATTGAGATGTCATTTATAAAAATTGAAAAATTTGGGGAATGATTCTTGGAAGCAGGCTGATTTAAAAGTTTATTGATTGTTGAGAAATGTCACTATTCTCCATAGAAAAAAAAAGACGCATATCTTTAACCACCATCGAAAAATTCAGATTTTAAGGATGATGATGTATTTGTTGCTATTCTAAGCTTGGTTTGAGCTAGACTCAGTTATTGAGCATCAGTGAATGACTGTAGTTTGCATAGTTTGTGTGTTGTGCACACTTCATGCTCCCCTCTGCACATGCCTGCCCCATATGGTGTTTCCTTTTTAGAGGAATGAATGCTATGAGACTGTTATGCTTGTTTGAAAAATGATTTTGTGAAGGGATATTAGTAGTGTTTGAGAATGTGAAGTCATTGGTATATCATTATGTGTATTGATTGCTGTGTATAATTTTCTGTGGTTGTGTTGTGTGTAGAGAAGCTTGATCTGTGTTGTCAGCGTTTGGTATTTTTGAAACAGTGTATGTAGTTTGTATGTGTTGAAACAGCGAATGTAGTTTATATGTGTTGAAACAGTGTATGTAGTTTATATGTGTTGAAACAGTGTATATAGTTTATATGCGTGCGTTTTAAGTGTATATTGCATGTAACATAGTTATGTAAGTGTACATGTTGTAATCTTTCCGTTAGGAAAAATAGTTGATGGTGTAATCTGGGGTGTTTATGTATTTTTTGGTTGTTTTGTAATCATTGTATGCCTTTTATATAAGGGGTTATGGTGTTGAGCAAGCTGAAAGTTGAATCAGTAAAGATGTAATCAAGGGGATTATTTGTAACAGTGTATGTATATATATATATATATATATATATATATATATATATATATATATATATATATATATTATATATATATAACAGGTATAAATATATAAAATACAAAGCTAATCAAATTGAAACAAACCAGCACACATTACCATGCTGTGTTTATGCTCGCATGTATGCACATACACATGCACACACACAAACCCAAGCATGTGTACACATACACTCTCTCTCTCTCGATTTTGATTTTTTTAAAATATATATACATTTACGTATTCTTTTACTTATACATTTATTTTTTTATTCATTTATTGTTTTCCTGTCTGGTATCACTTTATGTGGAAATGTGTAATATTGAGGACTATTACTACTTCTATAAACACTCACATATATGTGCACACACACACCACTCACTCCCATGCATGCATGAATGCAGGCACTCACACATACTCTAATTCTCACAGTTCAGCATTCTCTTTATGAGAATGTCGAGCAGTGCAATGCATCCATACATTTATACGCATGTGCATATGTGTGTGTGTGAGGGGGGTGGGTGTTCATTCATGTGTGCATGCATGTGTGTGTGCATCTCTTCGTGTGTTGATGCATGTATGTTTGTGCATAACTCAACAAATCATTTGAAAGGCTAGATTGAATATTTTCGAATTTAGATGTAGAGTTTCTCATTCAGAAATTGTAAAGAATAAGAACTGTCACATCAAACAGAAAAAAGTGCAATAAATTGGGAGCTAAGAATACAGAAGTAACAGGACATATCTTAAAAGTAACAAAGAAAGAATCAAAACATCCATATCAGCCATCAATGCAATAACACAGCAAGAAGACAGAAGTAACAGAGCCTATATTAAAAGTAGCTTACAAAGAAAAAGAATACAGAAGTAACAGAGCCTATATTAATATTAGCTTACATAGAAAAAGAGTATAGAAGTAACAGAGCCTATATTAAAAGTAGCTTACATAGAAAAAGAATACAGAAGTAACAGAGCCTATATTAAAAGTAGCTTACAAAGAAAAAGAATACAGAAGTAACAGAACCTATATTAAAAGTATCTTACATAGAAAAAAGAATACAGAAGTAACAGAGGCCTATATTAAAAGTAGCTTACATAGAAAAAAGAAGACAGAAGTAACAGAGGCCTATATTAAAAGTAACATACATAGAAAAAGAATACAGAAGTAACAGAACCTGTATCAAAAGTAGCTTACATAGAAAAAGAAGACAGAAGTAACAGAGGCCTATATTAAAAGTAACATACATAGAAAAAGAAGACAGAAGTAACAGAGCCTATATTAAAAGTAGCTTACATAGAAAAAGAAGACAGAAGTAACAGAGCCTATATTAAAAGTAGCTTACAAAGAAAAAGAATACAGAAGTAACAGAGCCTATATCAAAAGTAGCATACGTAGAAAAAGAATACAGAAGTAACAGAGCCTATATTAAAAGTAGCTTACAAAGAAAAAGAATACAGAAGTAACAGAACCTATATTAAAAGTAGCTTACATAGAAAAAAGAATACAGAAGTAACAGAGGCCTATATTAAAAGTAGCTTACATAGAAAAAAGAAGACAGAAGTAACAGAGGCCTATATTAAAAGTAACATACAAAGAAAAAGAATACAGAAGTAACAGAGGCCTGTATCAAAAGTAGCTTACATAGAAAAAGAATACACAATAACAACCTGTATCAAAAGTAGCGTACAAAGAGTAGACCACGTCCATTTCAGCCATCAGCACTGGCAGCTTACATAGAAAAAGAATACAGAAGTAACAGAGGCCTATATTAAAAGTAACATACAAAGAAAAAGAATACAGAAGTAACAGAACCTGTATCAAAAGTAGCTTACATAGAAAAAGAATACAGAAGTAACAGAACCTGTATCAAAAGTAGCTTACATAGAAAAAGAATACACAATAACAACCTGTATCAAAAGTAGCGTACAAAGAGTAGACCACGTCCATTTCAGCCATCAGCACTGGCAGCTTACAAAGAAAAAGAATACAGAAGTAACAGAGGCCTATATTAAAAGTAACATACAAAGAAAAAGAATACAGAAGTAACAGAACCTGTATCAAAAGTAGCTTACATAGAAAAAGAATACAGAAGTAACAGAACCTGTATCAAAAGTAGCTTACATAGAAAAAGAATACACAATAACAACCTGTATCAAAAGTAGCGTACAAAGAGTAGACCACGTCCATTTCAGCCATCACCACAGGCAGCTTACATAGAAAAAGAATACAGAAGTAACAGAGGCATATATCAAAGGTAGCTTACGTAGAAAAAGAATACACAATAACAGAACCTGTATCAAAAGTGACATACAAAGAGTAGACCATGTCCATTTCAGCACAGGCAGCTTACATAGAAAAAGAATACAGAAGTAACAGAGGCCTATATTATAAGTAACATATGTAGAAAAAGAAGACAGAAGTAACAGAGGCCTATATCAAAAGTAGCTTACGTAGAAAAAGCATACAGAAGTAACAGAACCTGTATCAAAAGTAGCGTACAAAGAGTCAGACCACGTCCATTTCAGCACAGGCAGCTTACATAGAAAAAGAATACAGAAGTAACAGAGGCCTATATCAAAAGTAGCTTACGTAGAAAAATAATACACAATAACAGAACCTGTATCAAAAGTGACATACAAAGAGTCAGACCACATCCATTTCAGCCATCAGCACCGGCAGCGACCTGTCGTCGTCCATGATGGTGTCGGAGCCTGACGACGACGCCACACGCTCCGGCTTCACCCTCAACATATCGGGCACGCCTGCAGCTCTGGTGAGGAGGGGTGTTCTGTGCTGTTGTTGTTGTTGCTGTTGTTGTTGTTGTTGTTGTTTGTGGTCTGTCTGTGTCCTGAGTCTGCTGTTACAGGACATTACAATACAACACAATAAAATGCAGCACAGTACAAGTACTTTGTTTTCTCAAAACCATGAGAAATTCGTGTAGGTGTGAAAGAAGACAGTGACTGTTTGTGTGTTTTTTACTCCTGTTTACTGTTTTAGAGTGAGAAGTTGGTTTGTGTTAGTGTTGTATAGAACAACACTACACAACGCAAACACAGTACAGTACTGTATAGAACAACACCACATAACACAACACAGTATAGTACTGTACAACACAGCACAGAAGGGCATAATACAACACAGCACAACATTGCGCATTGTCACACAAAGTGATACATTATACAATATAACACAACAGCGCAGTACAGTGTTAATAATGTCTGGTATGATACAGTATGTTTGATACATTATAGTGCACGCACACATGCACACGCACACACACACACACACACACACACACACATGCACACACACACACACACACACACACAGAAAGTTGGTGTTTTTTGGATGTTGTTTTTTTAATGTTGCTTTCTTTTTCAAAAGATAATTATTTCAACGAGTTTTCTGGTTTTTTAAAGAAAATAACAATAGTTTTGTTTTAAGTTAAATAAGAAGCCTTTGCAGTCATAAAATTGTCAGAAATTATTCATACTGTATCCCCAAAGTCACAATACAGCTACCGTAATGGTGGGCATAAACAGTCAGTCACATATGGAAAAATCTCACTATTAGTAAACCTTGGAGCTCTAGCTGAGGAATGAAAAGAAAACACATTTCATACTGCAAACCAAGCATTCCAGTTTTCACCTTTTTTTGTTTGTTTTTGGGGGTGGGTTTTTTTGTTCTTTGTAATAAAGTCATTCTCTGCCACATATGTTGAAAATTTCAACACCAAAGAAACAAGCAGAGTTTTTTTGTTTTGTTTTTAAAATGTTTGTATAGTGTCACCCACTTTTCAAGCCAGCAAACTAAAAATTACTTGGGCCTGAGGGACTACTCTCCCCTTGATGTTTTTGTGTTTTTTGTAACTTGGTATGAATGGGAATCGTAGTCTGTCTCACGCTGTCATTTCAGGAGAACGTGTCTCCAAACAAGCGCAGTCAGAACCAGTACCAGTCGTGCGGCATTGCAGAATGGAGCACCGAGCACGTCTGCCACTGGCTGATAGCTGTGGAGATGGAAAAGTACACTCCCCTGTTCACGGACAAGAACATCACAGGCACTCAGCTCCTGTTACTGGACAGCTCCAAACTGAAGGTGAGGAGGACCTGGGAGAGAGTTCGGAGTGGGGAGGATTTGCAGTGTGGCACATGCTGTGTTGTGTTGTGTGTTCTTGTGCTTTTATGTTTTTGTGATATTATCATGCAAGCTGAAGTTGAGAACCTGGGAAAGATTTTGCATTAAGTGGAGTTCCATTGGGGCTTGGTGTAATATGTGTTTTTGTGCTTAAATTTTGTGTGTGTGATATATCATACAAACTGAATTTGAGAACCTGGTAAAGATTCCACAATGAGAGGAGTTGCCTTGTGGTGTATTGTGTTTTCTTGTACTTCTTTGGATTTTTTAAAAGTCTCTTCACCCTACATGTTTAGAACATGAAATGTCTTTGCCAGATGATCAGTGAGTATCAAGGTTTTTGTTTTATCTCAACGTAGCTGTTTTGTAAAAGCATTTTGCTATTGTTTGAATTCATGATTATCCAAACATTTGTGTTTGCTTTCTGGCAGATGCTTGGTGTTGTCAGCACAAAAGATCGGGAAACATTTAAGAAGAAGATCAAGGAGCTGAAAGTGGCAGCAGAGAAGGAGAAGAAGGAGAAAGAGAAAGAGCAAAAGCTGCAGGAGAAGGAAGGAAAGCCCGCGAAAAAGAACAAAAGAAACAAATGCAGAAAAAGAAATGAACCCAGAGTGGCCAGAGGAGTTAGTGGTGGGTGACATTGCTTCTGTACATGTGGACAAAGTGGTAGATACAGGAGGCAGAGACCTGTGGAGTGTTAGGTACACGAGACAAGAGACCTGGTTATGGGGATACAGAGCGTATGCCTCTGGGCGTGTTTTGTGGCAGGTATGGACCGCAAGTTGAGATGGAACGTTTCCAGTGTGTCGGCAGCTGGGTCTATGCACAGAAGAATAGAAGCCATGGGACAGAGCACAAGTTACACAAATTATACTGCTGCTGCTTGCAGTTTTTCTTCCTCCTGCCAAAATAATCTTCTGCTGGGTTTATCATGTGTTCTGAAGACTGTTCATTGCTTCAGTCTTCATGTCGAAACTGGGTAATACAGAATGTATATGTGTGTGTGTGTATGCTAGGATGTGTCTGTATGTGTGTGAATGAGGATGCATGCATACATGCTGTGCGTGTACGCATGCATACCAATATTGTGTCATGGACAGATTCATATGTGTCATATGCACATATTTGCATATGTGTGCTTGTACGCAGGCATGTCTGTGTATTTGGCCACTGACTGTTACAGAAACTACGTGTATGAGTTTGTAGAAAACTGTTGTGTATTATGGTAACATGTTTTACTACCACGAAGACCTAGGTGTTTGAGAAAGAAAGAAGCGTTTGAAGGATGTGAAGTTTTTCCATGATGTACGAAACAGCTGACCATTGTGCATTTATGTCAACTTTTAAGATATTCATACGTGTTAGTTTCCATCCATCTTTTGAGGGGAAAAAAATGACATCATGATGTACAGTTTGTATACTTTTATACAAGGATATGTATTCATGTACATACTGTAGCACACAAGCTCAATATGAGCTTGAAAGAAGGCAGAAAGTGTTGAAATCGTGTGTGCGTGTGGTTGGCGAATCATGGGGTTATGTTTATCATCAGTCAAATTTATTCAATCAAACTATTCCCATGCCAGTAGAGTAAAAAAACAAAAACCTTTAGAGTGGGATAAGAAAACAAATATCGGTCACATATTTTCCCTTTCCCCTTATTTTCATGTTAGATAAAATTATCTTAACATCACATGCAATGGCAATACCTTTAATGTGTACCGTTGTCATTGTTTATATTGGTTTTGCCTGTTGTTTAGTTATACACTCAAAGCACATAGTGCGCTTATACCTTATCATGCAATATTATGAAGATGCTGATTATTTTTCTTTAAATAAATCATATCATTTGCGGTAATGATTAGGTCTCCCATAAAAAAATCAAACCAATCTTTTTACATAGCCAAAATTTACACAAAAACCCAACAAAAAACATATCGTATCATGTCTTTGTAAAAGTGATTGTTATTACACCAGAAGTATATGTAGTATATATGATTTTTAAAGCTTTCAATTTTTTTCTCTTGTGTCACATAATGTTTATATTTTGTGTAATTTTTTGGTAAAAATAATATCTAATCGGTAAATTTTGAGGGATGATTTCAATTTTTTTGGTCAGAGTATGTATACAAAGCCATTAAATATATTTAGTCCAGTGAATTTTTATTTATTTCTTTATTTGTTTATTTATATATGCCGCTGTTTCACCAATTTATTCTTTAAAAACAACAGCAGCTATAGTTCACTCGTAGTCCTGTGAATATTGCCAGGCTTCAAAACATTGTCTGTTCCTCTATCTCTACCTATCTGTCTGTCTGTCTCTGTCTGTCTGTCTCTGTCTGTCTGTCTGTCTGTCTGTCTTTCTTTCTTTCTTTCTTTCTATCTTTCTATCCATTTGTCTGCCTGTCTGTGTATTGATCTATCTATATTTTCCCCTGACAATTAATTGGGTTCAATATTAAGACATAGCACAACATCAAAATCGTGGGGATTTCACTGGATGATGAGCAAAGGGAGACAAGAAAGGCATGGCATGGTTCGTCAGAGGTATTTGCTAATCCTATAGGTTTTCACAACACAACGGGCAGCTTTTGAATTGTTGAATTTACTTTCAATTATTTTGTGTTATGAATGATGTGCAATTTACTTGTTGATATGCATATTGAAGCTGTCCTTTTAAAAAACAAACGTCCTGTGTTTTTATCATGCATTTTTAACGTGCTTTTTTCTTTGGTTTAACATGCAAAAGTGTTTTGTTATTGTTGTTGTTTTTAAAGAAAACACAAATATAACCCAAACCCTAGGATATTAAAATGATCTTTATCAACAAAAACTTGGTGTAGTTTATTAATAGCGACACAAGAAGAAAACTGTAACAATGATTTGTATGTAATAAAGTAATGCGAAAACAAAATGTAGTAAAGACGTGTTATTACTTCTTTTACAAAATATATTCTAGTTACTTGTCAAGGATGATAGCAACAACCATATGCATTAGTTATCACTAAAAGAAAACGTAAACCAGGTAATTTGTCAGGAAAAAAAAAAGATACTTTGTCAGGAATTAAAGAAGATAATTTCTGTAAACACGTGGTGTTCATGATTGTTAGCTTAACCAGTTTTATTGTTTTTTTCATTGTTGACAGTGTAGAGAACATGACATGAAAGCTTGTTAATTGTGTGAATGGATAGATTGTTAGACTTCTTACATGACAAGCAGAAATTGCCTTTTTCCCACGTGTGGTGAATCCTAGAATATTTTCATACAGATCTGGTCTGAGCTGGATTGTTTAACTTCATGTTTGTGTGGTGGTGTAAAATCATCTTGGGGGATATTGCGCTGAAAATATTTACGCAGAAAATATTATACTTCATGTGCCTAGCTGACAAATACTTTCAGTGTTTGATCTGTTTGTGTGTGTGTGTGTGTGTGTGTGTGTGTGTGTGTGTGTGTGTGTGTGAGAGAGAGAGAGAGAGAGAGAGAGAGAGAGAGAGAGAGAGAGAACCAAAAGTCCTCACTTGCATAGTTGTTCACATATACACAAGTTAATACACTTATTTTGTGGTTGGTGCACATGAGCACACATACACATGCACTTAATTCAGTGTTTGACTTGACCTTCTTATCCTTGTTCATGTGTTCAAGATTATTGTAGCATGTTTGCAATCCTGTTCTAGGTTAGATGGGAATGTTTGGGAATCTGTGCATGTACCTATGTATACATACTTCCTTGTAGGTTCATCTGTACGTGTATTGATTAGTATGAATATGCAGAGATTCAGTGTACGTGTGTACATGCATGCGTGTGTGTGCGCGCGCAAGCATCCAGTTTGCACATATCCTTGTTTAGTTTTGGTTTTCAGGTTTTAAAAAAAAATTTGTGTTTAAGAAGAATCGGGAATGGTGTAGGTAACCCAGAGAATGTGTCTGGCTCTCTTTTCCTTTCTCACATAATTTCTCTGAATCTTCATCAGTTCTTCAGTGGTTGCATCATTACGAAATAGTGTGACAAAACTCAGAAATCTACGAGCGTCAGATGAGTAATTGTTTGCTCACTTGGTCAGTTTCCTCTCTCCATCACTCCCCCCCTCCCCCCGAACTACACTTTTATGTTGCTATTTTGATGTTGTACGGGGTTGTTGTTTTTTTAAAGGTCATATCACTTTGTGGTGTCTTCTCTTCATCCTCTCCCTTCCTCCCTCCTTTTCACAAATTTTTGTCTTCTGTTTATTCCTTTAAAAAAAGAAAGTATATGTGGTTTGGTTTTTATATATGTATTTTTTTAGGTTTTCAGGGGTCTTTAATCTTTTGTGTTGTTTATATGATGGGCCGGGTTGTGTAGAGAAAACTGTAACTACTGTATTCAGTGCTGCAAAGTTCTGTGGAGGCAAATGTGTGGTAGTAAGGAACGGAGGTACTATACTTACCAGGTTCCTCACAACATTAGTACAGGGGCAGATAAAATGAGGAGCACAATCACATCAACGTCAAACAGTATTATCTGCATTCAGATTCGTCTCCTCAGTTGTGTCAATTCAGGGACAGAGTATAGAAGGCAATTTTCTTTTTTTTTTTATGCAGTAAAGATAGTTGAGATATAAGCCATATTTAACATTATTTGATCATTTAATGAGCTTATTGTTTTGAAGGTGGAATATATACTGTGTGCGATTTGTTTGAGGAGCAATCTTTTTTTTCTTTAATTTTTTTTTTGGTACTGTTGAATTTAAATTGAGAAACAGTCTTGTCATTATCTATGCATTACATATCAGTAGCATGAAATCTAGGCTTGTTCAAAGGGCTTGTTGTTATGGCTTCCTATGAATTTTTTTTTTAATCAAGTGTGTTGGTATATTGTACTGATGATATCATCCATACTTTAGAATTTATTAGTGGAACAGCCACTGAATCATTTCAGATATTTGGAAAAGACTGCATCAGGGTTGTTGTACTTGTGTAGGATTGCCAGAAATGTGGGGTGGGGAAGGGTCAGGTGAGGTAGGGTGGGGTGGAAGTTTTGTTTACTTGTATTGTTGGTTATAGATTTACCAATATGATCAAAATGTGTTCAGGTCATTGGTATTGTATGTGGTTACAATATTGATTGTGTAAACAAATCACCTCCCCCATCTTCCTGTCTCCCTTTTCCCCATACATCAACGTTGGACCAATGATGGATTAAGTGGAAAGCAAGTGGTGTGTGTGGTGTGTGTGTGTGTGTGTGTGTGTGTGTGGAGAGAGACAAATGTAGAATTGCACAATTAACAAAGAAGAAGAATATGTATGATAAATTTAACCCGTGGTAACTATAGTGAATTTTTTCCCTTACTTCACAGTTTTCATGTTTCAGGACAGGATTGCGTTCGTTTAGCTAACTTTTGTTGTATGGTGCTGTTTGGTAGATAAGAAATAATTCCATGTCCCCCTTTGAAAATGCTTTCAGTGGTAAAGCCAAGGTATCTTTGGGATAGGATTTATTTGAAAAGTAAATGACTGAATCATTAAAAGGAAGAAACAATGATGACTGCCATTACACCATGAAAATAAGACTAAAGCTCAATTTTTATTTGACATTTGGGGTGTGGATTTTAACATTGAAAAAATCTATATGCTGTCATGTTAAATCATTTCTTTTATTATTATTATTATTATTTTCTTTAACCATAACAGCTCAAACTGCTATTTCCCCCCCCCTAAAATATGCAAAACCGTTTTCACTTAGGAAAATTAGAAACAGTGCTCATATCCCTTTTTCAGTGACATGACACAAATACAATGTGTTGTAATTTTTCTACATACTTGCTGGTGGACTTTATTGGCATCGTGCTCATTATGGTACAAAGATATTTTGATAGAATATTTTTTAGTGTGTATGAATAAGAATAGTCATGTTTGAAATGAAAATGACAAAACTGTTACTCATCTTGTAATAAAGTATAAACGTACATGTTCAATACTGGTGTGGCATATGTAATCTGAATGGAAGAGAGAGTGAAGTGAAAGAAAGGATGGTAAGTGTCATGATTGAAGAAAAGTGCATGTTTAACAATTCACAATACTTGTCTTAACTTGACTTGAACACAATCATGTGTTGAGCAAATTCTGCAGAAAAAGCCATTTATGTAGGTAATTCAAATAAACATGTATTATTTTCTCTCCATTCCTTTGCTAGAGCTCCAAGGTTCACCAGTGGTGAGATTTTGTGTATGCAACCATTTTTTCCTCCGCCATTTAGGTAACTGCATTCTGACTTTGGGGATAAACATACAAAAACTCAACAGCAACAACAAACATTTGGCATATGTAACATGCTCTTCCTGAAAAGAGATTCCAAAGACAGTATCATATCATTGGAGTGTTATGAAGACCACCAAATAAAGAGGACTATGCATGCATTTCTGTAATCATACCGTTTAAGGATTCTGACATCAACCATTTTAAACAGCTGAGCATGAGAAACTGACAGCTCATGAAAAGGCTCTTGTAGGCAATATCATTTCAAAATTTAATTGAAGTAGTGCTGTTAGCAGTTTGATCAAAGGACAATGCACTAATGTATCAACTAAATACAGGCAGGTCGGAATAGTTTGTAGGAATCATCAAACAGGTATGAGTGATTTTCAGCAAACCATAAGTTGGCTTACTGGTCAGACTATCTGCTGAGATTTACTCTTTCACATTGACATCACACATGGCAGTATGTGCTCATGGCAGTGCATGGGCACTAACTTCCATAACACTATCATCATCACCTGAAACATGCGCATGTGTGCACACATGCATGTATACACAAACACACACACTCTCTCTCTGTCTCTGTTTCTATCTCTGTCTGTCTCTGTCTCTATCTGTCTCTCTCTCTTTCTTCCAGGTCCAATCTGATTAATTTTGTGGTGGAGGTTCACATAATATATGCTGGTGAATATAGCAATGTGCTCACAATCTGATGACCAGGGGTCAAGCCCAGGTTCCAGCCACCACCAAGATATTCATTCAAGGGTTTGGTTTTTTCCCCCCTGGAGAATCAGTGCCAGCTCCCTTGCCCTGCCCTGAAAGTCCTTCTGATGAGGCTATAAACAGAGGCCCTGTGTGTGAATGCAGAGCTTCTTGCGCACACATTAAAGCCTTTAAATTAAATAAAAGAATACATACAGAAAAAATGAATAAATAAAGATAAAATCCTAAGTAAATTTTTTTCTGTCTTTTTTTTCCTCTTTAGGATTAAATTTTTATTTATTTATTTATTTTATTTTATTTTTTTGGGGGGGGGTGTTCGTTTTGTTGTTCACTCACTGTTCACTGGTCCCGTAACCGCCAGGGTTGTGGGGGCGCTGCATGGTGGACGAACGGTGGACCAGCTGGCTCCACTTAGCGCGGTCGTGGGCAAGTGCCTGGGTGACACTGAAGTCCTCCCCTGTCCAATCACGGATGTCGTCGGCCCACTTTCTCCTCTGTCTGCCCCGTCTTCTCTTCCCCTGGACTGTTCCTTGCAGGATGGTCTTTGCAAGTCCTTCTGAGCGTGTTACGTGCCCATACCATCTGAGTTTCCTCTTTTTCGCCGTGGTCAGTAGGTCTTCATAACCCCGCACCTGTTGAGTGATCATTCTGCGGACTTCATTGTTGGTGACATGGTCCTTGTATGAGATGCCAAGGAGCCTTCTGAGGCATCTCATTTCTACTGCTTGGATCCTCCATTGTAGATCTGCGTTTAGTGTCCATGCCTCACATGCGTAAAGCATGATTGAGGTGACTAGCGCGTTTAGTAACTTTACCTTGGTTCCGAGAGGGATGTTTCTGTCTCTCCATATGGTCTTCAGTCTTGCCATTGCTGCTGCTGTTTGTGCCGCTCTTGCTAGGATTTCGGTCTTCGATCCCTCCTCACTTATGATGGCTCCAAGGTACTTGAAATGGTCAACTGTCTCCAGTTCTTTTCCGCTGAGAGTGATCTTGGTGGTGATTGGCTGGGCACTGTTTGTCATGAGCTTGGTTTTCTCGGCACTGATTTCCATGCCGTATCGTGAGGATATTTCGTCCAGTTTCTTCACTAGGTTGGCCAGTTCCTCTTCATTTCCTGCCAGACCGTCAATGTCATCGGCAAACCTGAGGTTGGTGATTGTTCGCCCTCCAATGCTGACTGTGCCTGTGTGGTCTTCCAAGGCGTCAGTCATGATGCGTTCGAGGAAAATGTTAAATAGTGTAAGCGACAGCAGACATCCCTGTCGGACCCCAACTGAGGTACGGAACCATTCCCCTACCGTGCCCTGTACTAGTACTGCACTGGTGGCCTTTGAGTAGAGTTCCTTGATGGTGTGGATCAGCTTCTGGCCCATGTTGAATTTGTTCATGGTGGCCCACAGAGCGTCATGCCATACTCTATCGAAGGCCTTCTTAAAATCAATGAAGACGTGGAAGATGTCTTGTTGATGCTGGCTGTATTTCTCACACAGAACCCTCAGGTTGAATATCTGTTCTGTGGTGCTTCTATTTGGGCGGAAACCGGCCTGCTCTTCGGTGATGATCTCTTCTGCCTGTGGTTTCAGCCTGTTCAGGATCACTTTCAGCATGACTTTACTGGCATGACTTATGAGGCTGATTGTCCTGTAGTTTTGGCACTGCTGGAGATTTCCTTTCTTGGGGAGAGTTATGATGAGTGATTGGGTCCATGGTGTAGGCCACTCTCCCGTCTGCCAGATCTTGTTGCAGATACTTGTAAGGATGTCTGTCACTGCTTCTCCCCCGTGTTGGATCAGCTCTGCTGGGATGTTGTCGATTCCTGCTGATTTTCCTTTCTTCAGCGATCTAATTGCTACTTCTACTTCCTCCCGTAGAATTGGGAAGTTGTCTTTATTCGATGAGGCTTGGCTTGCAAGAACGCTGGGGTCGCCTAGCGTCTGATGATTGTAGATTAAATAGAATAAAAAAGTATTTTCTTTGTCTTGAAAATGATTAGTTTTTTGTTTGGTTTTTAAAAAAATATTATTTGTGTTCTACAAAAACACAAATACATAAAACACAAAAGTATTTTTCTTAGGTTTTGAATACGAGAGTATAAAAACAGCAAAAAAAACTTGTGCATCGACCGGGAATCGAACCCGGGTCACCCGCGTGGCAGGCGAGTATTCTACCACTAGACCACCGATGCTTCTGTCCGTTGCGTTAAACTTTATATTGATAACCATTACAAATGTACTTCGGCTTCACTTTCCATGTGGAGACTGCAACCTGGGAGTGATATGGGTGTCACCAAGTGTGATTCCCCCTGACACGGCATATACTGTCCCAATCAATTTCCGTGAAATTGGGGGGTGGGGGGCGGGTTGGGGTTTGTTAACTGATCACAAGATTGAATATAGTTTCAAAACGAGCCAAATACCCACCCCCAACCCCCAAAAGATGTTCCCCTGATGGAGAGCTATGATAAAGGAACCCCCTCCCCCTCCTTTACCCCTCCCCCTCCCTTTTGCTTTGTTTGTTTATGGCAGCACAATAGACCCTAAGTTGTGTCTGGTTTTGAAGAGGGTTGTATATCAGGCGTTCTGCTGCATTATTTCATGATTAATTGTACGCTAAAATTAATTTGGGGGGGGGGGGGGGGGGGGGGGATGATGATGGTGTGGAACAGTGTGATGGTGTTCGACAGTTGTTTTGGTATACATGTGTCTCTTTTTGTTGTTGTGCATGAGTGTTGTGTGATGGGGGTTGCATTGCAAGACAATGAATATGAAGGCAACTTTTAGAGGTGTAGTCATACCTGTGTTGCCCTTTTGAGAGTTTGTGATTTTAATGAAAGGCATAAAACAACACAAATGTTATTATCATTATTAATAACAACAACAGATTTGCAGGTACTTAAATGGTGTGTGAAAACAGTCCCATATGCAAAATCTCACCATTGGTAAACCACAGAGTTCCAGTCGAGGAATGAATGTATATATATCTTGATTTAGTATGTTGAAGTGGTAGAAAGACAACAGGTTGGACTGGTTGGGACCTGCCTAACATGAAGTATGGCCACCTGCAGCAGCCCTTCAGTAGTAATAAATTGAGTTGGGTTTTTTAGCATCATGATGATGATACAGTCTGGATCTTTGAGATAGTGGGTTATTGGAGATGCAGTGAGTTGCTGGTTGTTAGAGTAAACCCAGATTTAAGAAAGAAGATAGTTGAACAGTTGAGACATTCACCTGCTTAACAAATAATTTGAAATAAACCATGAGGTTCTTGGTTCAATTCCCATCCTTGCTCTTTCTTCCCTATTTGACGGAAAATCAAACTGAATGTCAAGTCTTTTGGAGGAGACCAGGTGTACCTTTGTGCTTACAGACATGTGCACATCAAATGAACCAGCAACAGCTGAAAATAAGAAAGAGCAGGGAGGTACTTCCTGACTGCCCTGGCAAAACTGTTAGGTTCAATTCCCATCTATATCCCTGAAGTCAGACTGCAGCTGCCTTACTGGTGGGGGACAAAATAAGGTCACAATCACAGTGATCTCATCACTGGTGAACCTCACAGCTCTAGCCGAGGAATAACCCTCCCTACAAATAAAAAGAAAACAAAAACAAAACAACCAAACCCAAACAACCAAAAAATGAAAAAAAAGTTTTTCCCTGAAGTCAGAATGCAGCTACCTTAATGGTGGGCAAAAACAATCGCAAATGCAAAATCTCACCATTGGTGAACCTCTGGAGCTCTAGCTCAAGAATAGATCCCCCCTCCCCCCAACAAGGCTGTTGATCAGTGTGAAGTCCCATGCTGATAAATCATTTACAGGCAGAAATGTTCAGTCTTTCTTAAACTATTCAAGAACTGAACACCTGTCTACAGACACAGAAATGTGTCTCTACAGGTCCTTCAAATACAGGTATGCCGTGATTAGAGCGCACATGTGGCAGCATGGTAGCTGTGGTGTGAAATGCAGACAACTCACACTCTTCCTGTCATCCTCCTTTCTGTAATTTGTAGGCCAACATGCAGCAGATAGTTCTTGTATGGCACAAATGGTATACAACTGAACTGTTTCCTTCGTTCCTCAGCTAGAGCTCTGAGGTGTACAATGGTGAGATTTTGTGCATGTGAAGTGTTCTTGCCCACTATGAAGGCAGCTGCATTCCGACTTTGGGGATTAAAACTGTATGAAGTAAGTAACAGACACAGAAAACCTCCGCTGCACACGTTGATGAGATGTGTGGAGAGTTCTCACAACAAGTTGTCACCCCTTGCTGCATCCCTAACATTTTCTGGCTAATCACAAGTTGTTTCTCAAGCGCTGTGGTTGAAGCGATTTTGTCTAGTGACTTTAACAGCTTGAGTACTTGACCCCACAATAATCTGGTAGATAGTTCTGAAGTTATCTCTTGTTATCTCTCCTCAGGGATACACTTCCTTTTATGATTTCTAAAACCTCTCTTATCTATCTTTTCTGGTGGGTCACAGTATTTTTGATTAAGTGAAGTAGTTGGGTGAGAGGATCTCTCGACTCTGTATCTGCATATCTAGGCTTTGTAAATTTCATGGGTAACAATGTGGTAGCACTTGCTAGGTTAACAGGACATTTTTCCCTATCATCTTTCTGATCATTTTATGTGTAGAGATGCTTCTGCACTGACTTATTTCATTAATTCATGCATAATGGCACGATTTTTAAAAGAAGGGAATAAAAAAAATCATCATCCATGTTAGCGCTGTATACTTTGAGGAAACAATCTAATACCGATATCCTGAAAAGAGTATAAAAATGATTATGTATGCAGAAAAGAAAAAAAATTGCTTTAACATCTCAACATACATATCACTCAAAAGAGTTGTCATCATCATAATGTGAGTAGCAATAATAATCATTAAACAAAGCTTGGAATCTTTGATGTATACATGTTTGTGGATGAATTATATATCTGAGAGTGAACAAAGATTGAATGTGTACACACGCACACACACACACAAACACACACGTATGCACAAATAAACCAAATAATCAAACATGTGCATTTTCATATACATCTTTTAATACAGGCAACAAATCATAACAATGGAAACATCACAAAAACTATTGCACAAACTTGAAATACACCAGGACAAAATGGCCACAGTTCCTTCAAATTTCTCACCTACCCATACCCTTCTTCCCCTCACAACCAGCCATCCCATTTGTGCTATATTCCATGCCTTATCTCTCAGTATACCAAGCAGCAACATTTACTTCTCCATAGACATTGTTCGGATGAAATGAGTGTTGTTGATTTATGAACATATTCACTATCCTCTTCTACACATGTACGCACAGTGGGACTTAACAGCTTGGAAGCCCTTTTGTCTTTGGCACAGATGCAATGTCAAAGGCTTCAAGGTTTTCCATACTTCAAGGTTTTAAATAATCTCCTACGTTGGGCAAGGAAATTGTAACTTCTCTTTCATTCACACTGACCTCATTTGCGCAATTGTTCGCTAATTCATTCACTTCTGCATCAGACAGCTAGAATACTGAGATTATGAAAAATGCTGATTCTGACAATGTGACGAACTGACCAAACTGCACAAGACTTTTTTTTCTGAGAGAAGAGCAGTTCTTCTGATTATTCTCTGTGTGTGAGTGAGTGAATGAATGTGTGTGTGTGTGTGTGAGAGAGAGAGAGAGAGAGAGAGAGAGAGAGAGAGAGAGAGAGAGAGAGAGAGGGAGGAGGGTGGGGGTGAGCTGGTGAAGCACAAATAGTTGAACACACAGTAAGACCTTGTAACTTCCAAATCCGTTTTTTCCCTACATACCCTCTCTTCACAAACTTCATAGTCTCTCTCTCTCTATATATTTCTGAAGCTTCAATACAGCTACCATTTCTTCCTTTCAACTTACTATCATTTCATCCTTATTCTTTCAATGCTTGTTTAACACACATTCACAGGTGGAACAACGGACAAATACCAATAAATAAAATTACATCATATATAAGAGGGGATGAATTCCTGGGTGTTGACATGTTTCACTAAGTGGCCATTGATATAAGAATGTTTCAGAAAGAAGACAAGCAAAGTTGCTGACTGAGATCTTAGATTACATAGTTGCATAGTAGGACTCTTTGATACACGTCACATTTAAATGTATCAAAGGACTGGCTTTTTGTAATGATTTTCTTGTAGCACACTGCAAGATTTACCAGTGCAGCGTTCACAGGTGGTTGTGTGTACAGATATGGGGGTTTTCTCTTATTCGGCTTATTCTGGCAAATGTGCCCCCCCCCCCCAAATAAAAACCAAACCCTAAAACAACAACCTCTAACACCCTCCCCCCCCCCTACCCAAACAAAACAAAGTGTATCAAAGCTCATTTAAAAAAAAAAAAGGATATAGAAATAGTCTGCAGAATTTCAAATTACATTTGTCCACTGCCAAAATATTGTAACTGAATAGTTTATCAGTGAGAACAACCTTTCATTATGCGAGTGGCACAGGAAAACCTAGATATTTATAAGAAGTGTGTCTGAGAATGACCATTCCTCAAGCGAGTGACACAGGAAAATCTAAATATTGACAAAGCCACTACAATCGCTATCTCTTTTGCATCTTATTCCTGTAACAGTTATGATATTTTGATCTCTGTGTTTTGTTTCTCAAGCGTCTGCAGCTGTCTCACAATATCCTCATATTGCCACGTGAGGTGAGGCAGGTGAGGTCATGGGCAGAATAAATTAATGATAAATTAGAAATAAAAGTGTTTTCTTCTTGTATTATCACATACTATTGAAACTAATCATTCTGATCAGGAAAAAAAAGAAGAGAAAATAAGCTTGCTCAAAAATCTTCAAATTGGAATAAGTACATGTTTATAACTGTAGTAGGAATTACAGAAAGAGACTATACAGATGGGTTCTTTTTCTCTGTGAAAAGGATCTGGTTGACTACTGACATTTCTTTACATAAAAGCCACCCATAAAAATGGTTTAAACATCTCAAGTAAAGCTTATCATTTTGTTCCTACTTAAGTTTCCTCAGCTACTTTGCTCTTCAAGCCAAGAAACAGAAGGAAAAATGTAAAGAATGAAAACAAGGAACGCATCTAGAACTCAATTTCTAAAACAGGAATTCAGCTAAGATATAGCAAAAATACAAACAAAATTAAAAAAGCAACAGCAAACCAAAAGAAAAGAAAAAACCCAACACAATGAAGCATCTTTAGCAAGTGGCATATTTTTCTTTGTGGTCCTTGATAAAGACTATACAGAAAACAGTTATCTTCATTGTTTCACAGACCTGAATACGGTGGGTGTTTTGGGGAAGTAGTGTAGCAGACTATATCAGTGTCAATTTTGTTTGTTTATATTTTACAATACTGTAAGTAGTATAGTGGTCACAAGTACATTCTGTTTCACAGTAATTGATTTAATTAATCATAGCCCAGCCAACCTCAGTGGCCTAACATCAAGGAAGATTCATTCCATTCCACACTGTTTATAGCCCTACTGACCACAAAAGCCATATCAGGACGGTCACCTCAATCAGTTTCAGTCGCTCCAGCAACTTTCACTTCAAATTCAAAACCAACACCTCCCAAAACCTTCAAACATCTAAACTGTCCTTCTGAAAAAAACAACCAAAAACAACAACATGAAATGACACAATACCTAAATCATTTCATTCCTTAAGGCTGATAAACCAGGCTGTGCTGAGGACGCCAGGAAGATAAGAACCACCGTCAAACCTTGTCACAGTAACAATGTCAAATCAAATTAGAGCGAAGATCATATTTGAAAGAGGGAGGAAAATGATTAAGAAAATAAAAATGTGCGCATCAACATGATAAGCACCATGGCACATAACTTACATCATTATATTTCTCACCAGAGGGCAGACCCTCCCTCCCCTGAACAAAACATAAATACAATAAATTAATCAGCATTCCCCCCCCCCCCCCCCCCCAAAAAAAAAAGGAATGTCCAGAACAAATTTTAAAAAACTGCGTACAAGCAATACTTGTATCTTAGAATGAACAAAAGTATCTACTTAAGTATTTCTGAGAATTTCTCAATCAACTACAGATAAACTACTGTCAGATACAGATTTTAAAAAAAATTCCATGCACAAAACCCTTGAGATCCTTCCCTTCTAAAAAACAACAACAAACACATTGCAAACACCCTGGCCATACATAAAACCCTAATAAAAAAAAAAGTCATCTTACACACTTATAAAAAGAATGAACAACTAATTCTAAAAAAAAAGAAAAGAAAAAAGGACAGAACAACTTTTAACAAAGATTTTCCAGTATCGGAGATGAAAATTTATTCTGAAAGAGCCTCTCCTCCCCCCCCCCCCCCCCTCCCCCCCTACCCGAGCATCCCAAAGCGTTTGTTCTGTAATTTTCTAAACAGAATCTTGTACTTCAGACTCTTTGTTCTCTCTCAGAGCATCACTTAACTCAGAAAATAAGTCATAAGCTTGCAAAGTCAATGTACATGACTTCATTTATAGCACTGATGTGACACACATGTGCATGCACACATACACACATGCACAACATACACAAACACACAAGTGCACGCACATTCATGTGCGTGCAACACTGATGCATGCTCGCATGCACATACACACACACACATATATATATTTATATACTGAGAGAGGATGGCAAAGACAAAAGGAAGAAAAGGCTGGAATGAGGGAGGAGGAGGGAGGGAGAGAGAGAGAGAGAGGGGGGGAGGGCAGAGAATATATATATATAGGTGAACAAAATCTACCACTGTCTCTTCAAATGAAACATTCTATCATTATTTTTTAGTTACCTCAAATTCGTAAAAAATGATTACTATAAAAAACAAAAACACCAACATTCTCAATTTCCAAAGTCTGATATTCTCAAACTTATAATTTTGAAAATCATAAACATGCTCATGTCATTAGAAATCTTAAAAAAAATGACCCTCTGTGTTATGTGTGTTGATAACTTGTAATGGAATTCTGTGTTTTTAAAGGATGGCGATAATGGCTACAAAACAGTGAGTGTTTATTGGTAGTGGTAAACAACATACTTCTTAGTACACTGTGCAATGCAGAATGCAGATAACTATGTTGGTAATGAACCAAGTCAGGAGCTGTTTTCATTTAGGATTTCATGTTGAAGATATTTGCTTGCAGTAAAGGAACTCTACAGAGAGCCACCAAGCAGTATACATTGACTTTCAAAAACAAAACAAAAAAAAGACATCAGACGACTATTCTTTTATTTTTCACCGATCTTGTTTATAAATTTTTGAGAGTGAACTGATCTTTAGATCTGTGGATTAAAAAAAAGATGTCTGAGTAAACATACAGGCTTCCAAACACACACACATGCATACACACACACAACATACGCACAATTGACAGTCTACCTCTACCTCAATCTTCGTATCTCACACACCCTCTCAAGTACATAGCTTGCATAATACCTCTACACACTTAAATCAATCATGCCCACATGCCGGCATACAATATACCTTTTTTGCAGTGCTCATACAGAAACACACTTGCTCAAAACAACACAGCAGCGATATTCTGACACCAGTGCTGGCAGTCCATACATTCAGTCTTTGCATTCAACAAGGTCCACATCACATCCAAGCTGAAGGGTGATGACACTTTAGCCCAGTTCCATGGGAGGTGGGGGCGCTAATCTCAAAGAAAAACTCTCTGTCTGGAACACGCTGTGGGGGTTGCGATATCCTGAGGCTTTTTCAGGCTTTGCCAGCTCTGCCAAAATTGCCATCTGAAAAAGAAAAAGCCAGACCAAAATAAAGTTTTAAATAACCTTCATAGGACTGAAGAAAAATCTCTCTCTTTCTGATGACCATCAATGACATACTGTAAATGTATCGAGTCCATTTCCTGTTAAAATTTTCATTATGTGTTGAAAAAGATTCAGTAATGAAGGAGTTTCTTTATAATGTCTTCATTTTTGCATATACTTTATGCATAATACACATACATTCATATGCACTCACACGATAAAGACACTCGTAAGCATATGCAGGAGTGTGAGCTGGCAAAACACACATACACAAAAGGATTAAATCATTTGAAGAAAAATTTAATCTTGTACTGTCTTCTCACTTTGCGCATGATATACGCATAATGCACATATATTCATGTGTGCACACTTTGAATACACATAAGCACTAGCAGGAGAGCATACAAACACACACATACCAATATTGGTGTGACTGTGTATGTGTTTATATCACCAAGTAGTGAAAGACATTAAACAAAACAAAAAACTCCATAAGAACCCCACCCCCACCAAGATCCAGCCTGGGTTCAAGCCACCCCCGATGATGCCTGTTCAAGGGGATTTTCCCCCTGGAGTTAACGTCAAAGCCAACTACTCTCCTGAGAAAATCCTTCAGGTGAGACAATAAACTAAGGCTCCATATGTGAACGCATGCAGAACATTTGTACACAGGTTAAACCTGGAAGCCTTTCAGTGTGCAAGTGGGAATTGACTTATGCCTCTTGGTTCCTTGGGGAACATAGGGCTGCAACAACACCCCTCCAACGAACTCGGTGTGGGGAGATCTTCTTCAGCTCGGCCCATGTCATTCTGGCTGCCTTCGTTTCTTCGTCAACACTTCTGTGCCAGGTCTGTTGCAAGTGGGAATGGATGACAAAATTTGCAAAACCGCATGGCATAGGGACTGGATGTAAAACAGCAAACGAGTGTTTATTCCATCATCCTCAAAATAAGAGTTTAAATTTTTAAAAAAAAAAGATAAAACACACACAAACATGCAAAACAGCAGACACAGCAATACATACACACACAACACACACACACACACACACACACACACAAACACACACACACACACACACACAGAGAATAGAATGTTACGCAATGTTTCCTGTAAAAGCTGAACTTCTCACCCTGGAGGGACTCTTCATTGCTCTGCGCATGTCTTCATAAGCTGCTACATGGTGGGGATCCAGTGACATCTGTTTCATAACAAACACCAAGCATGTCACAAACATATCATCAAAAACTGAGCAGCTGATTTAACAAAATGAGGAAATGAATCACTTTCAGCAGAACAAAATATTCTAGCAGTTAACTTAGCTGAATGGTCAGCAATGGTAAGAGGTAGATATTGCATTAGCCATATTGAAAGAATAAAATGTTGGCTATCATTGGGGTGGAGGTGGTGGTAAATGAAGAGAGAACAAAGAAATTGATTACAAAAGCTGGAAAGTTCTGAAGCATTTTTTCTCTCAAAAACACTGCCTAATATAAGCACTAAAAAAACAAACTAGTAACTGAATCTAAATAATTGTTGTATATAATATGGCTGACAAAAGTAAACTGAAGTATATTCATGTATTTAAATGATGATATTTCCTTTAAAAAACCCACTTCATCTCTGAAAAACAAAAATTGCCATGCAATTTAACCACATGATGTTTTTGAATGCTGTATTTGCAAACAGTTTACCAACGTTTAATCAAATGGTGATCTCTATAAACTTTCCCTATGATATAAACTTCACATTACAATTACTGGCTGTTTATTTATCCAATACTTGCAAACAGTTAGCTTCACTTCATTTCATGCAGTTTATAGCCCCATCACTGACCACAAAGGCCACATCAGGGTTGTCATCTCATTCAATTTCAGTTAACTCCAATAACCTTCACCTCAAGCTGAAGACCAATGCCATCCAATCCCTTCACACATTCAACACCGTCAATCTGGAAAAAAGCCCCAACATCAAATGACAAAACACTTTCATGAATTTACTCCTTAAGGTCAATAAAACCAGGCTGTGCTGAGGACACCAGCCATTCTGCTGAATTTATCAATCCCCAGGTTACAAAAAAAAGCGTTAAAAAAAAAGCACAATGAACACTTCAATGTACAAAAACAATACCCAAAAATTGCCACATGGGCAAATAACACAGCAGAATGGACACCCTGTGCCAATCCCAGCGTTAACAATATCACTGCCTGGTTGCCAGAACAGACAATACATGCAAAATGTCATATAATGAAAAAAAGAAAATTTGAAAGTGTAAAAAAAAAAAAAAAAGGTAGATGAATGGACTGGGAAGGCAGAAAACAAACAAGCGAGATGATATTTATTCTTTTATATCGAGGATAATGGAATAAGCACTCATGTGCTTTTTTACAACCAGTCCCCGTGTGCATGCAGTTTTGTCAATGTTGTCATTTGTTTCCACCGGCACACAATGGCCTACTCCTCTGAAAAGCGGAACAGGATTTAACGTGTGCGCAAGATGTTCTGCATGCGTTCGAACACGGGGCCTTGGTTTATAGTCTCATCCGAAGGATAGAAAGGTCAAGAAAAAGACAGAAACAAAAGACAGTGACAGGAAAGGGGAAATTTCTAGCACAGAATTTCCAGGAGGCGGGGATACTATTCATACCGAGAGAGCCCCTGGCATCCCCACAGGACACATGCAAACCTTTGACCCAACTTTCCATCATACAACCGATCCACGGCACAAACTGACCTCTTTCCCTTGCATCTTGTCTCGCTTGGAGGACTGGGCGTTCTGGGCGGGGTTGGAGAGCGAGCGGTGGAAGCGGGTGCTGGTCACCTGGCCCCCTGACCGCTTGGCGTTGCTGCACAGGTAGCAGATGAAGGTTTCCTCCCCTTCCAGCACGTGGATGGAGGCCACCGCCCGTAGGCAGGGCTCGTGGTAACAGTGGCCACACCTGTCACACAAGTCCTCCTATACCGACATGCCACCTATCTGCGAAGTTGGAATGCGGCTACCTTCATGGTGGGTTAAAAACGTGCGCATATGTAAAAATCTCACCTTTGGTCAACCTCGAAGCTATAATCCTTGACAACATCCCCCCCCCCCCCACCCCCCTCCCACACACACTAATCTATATCACTGTAACATTCTTTTTTTGGTTTTTTTTTTTGGGCGTTCCTTGGCTAGAGCTCCAGGGTTCACCAATGGTGAGATTTCTGCGCAAGTGTTAAAATAAGATTCAGATCATCGTCCTATATTCCTCTATATCACTGTGATTCAGATCATTGTCCTATATTGGTCTACCATTTACATCACTGTAATGAAATGATCCAGATCATAATCTTACAATGATATACCATCTACATCACTGTTATATATGTGATTTAGACTTTGTATCATATCATCATGTCGTGAAAAAAAAATATATCCGTGGATTCTTCAGTAACATATTCTGATGTATAGACAAAGCTCACTGTAGATCCTCAATGAAAAATCAAACCCTGTGTATATTCAGGTTGTTATTGCATTCTTTTCTATCATGAAATATAGTTTGCAGTGACAGTTGTGATAGCAGCTTCAATCATATAACAGGTGACTTTGAAAGTAATCTACATGTAATACATCAAACATAAAGCGTGACTCCTCTCTAGACTCTGCGACGAGTCATCAGGGTACAGCACTAAAACTTTCAGGCAGTGCATCCTGGGTACGTTGAACTGGGTGGAGTCCACCCCTCTCCGAGTGGATGGCATGCTGGGTATGCTTGTCATCCATGCCTATTCTTCTGAAGAAGATGGGTAGGTTTTTAACATATCTGCTTTGATTTCTTCGCTTTTCAAGATTCAGCACGATAAGAATTTCATATACTATTATATTATAATTATTACTATTATTATCATATCATCATCATCATCATCATCATTATCATCATTACATGCCCTAGATCTCCCATACACACCTGAAAACTATAACCCCGTCCACGTCGTTGGCGGAGGAAGGATTGGTGAAGTCAGCGTTGCAGAGGTTGCAGTGGTCGGTGCGAGGAACAAAGCCTCGGTTGGCTGCACCTGTCAGACTGCGCAGGTGGACGTACAGGTCATGATACAGCAGGTTTTTACAGGTACCCATCAGCGTCTGGAACACACAGTCATACAGGTATGTACATCCCCCAATGTTGGAATGCACTACCTTCATGGTGAGCAAAAACCGGTTGCATACGCAAAATTTTACCATAGGTGAACCTTGAAGCTCTAGCCAAGGAATGGGGAAAAAACCCACCCCAAACAAACTAGACATATATCAATATTTGTTAGCGGCTCTAAGTTTTCAGCGATGAAATGATATGGTTTGCTCTCTTGTCGATGTGCAAACATGTGCACACTGGCACATGCCAGTGCATGCACTCACATACATATATATATATATATATATATATATATATATATATATATATATATATATATACACACACATATATATATATTCTTCTTCAAGTGTCCGGTCTGGTCCTGCAGACATTGACGATCATGGCTCTCCATTCTTCCTTGTTCTTGGTCCCTCTCATGAGCTCATTGTTGGTGCCCTCTTTATTCCTTGCGAATTTGTTTCAGCTGTCTGTGAATTTTGTGCGTTGTCTTCCTCTGCTCTTGTTTCCACATATTTTGCCACTCCATAACAGTTTCTCTAGTCTGTCAGCCCTGATTATATGGCCGAAAAATTTGAGCTGTCTTTCTCTGATGGTGTTGAGAAGGGATCTCTTGTATCCAGCCATTTCCATTACTTCTGCATTTGTTTTTCTTTTTGTCCACACATATATATATATACACACATGACATCACACACACACCTCCCAATCAACTCCACATACAAACCCATTGATATTAACTTTTCATCCAACTCCTCTCCTCTCCCCCTTTCTGTCATATCACTTTTTGGTGGACAGACATTAAAGTGAACACACACACACACACACAGAGTAGATATATATATTCTCTCTCTCTCTCTATCCAGTCTCCTATTTTAGGGTCGTCTGGTATCACTTAAAAGTGGAAAGACACTGAAATTGAAGATGGACTTACTTACTTACTTTACTTACACACACACACACACACACACACACACACACACACACACACACACACACACACATTTTCACCTCTGAGGCTCACCTCTTCATAGTTATAGTTCTCTAGCATGCCGATGATCAGTTCCTTGATCTCTCCAAATTTGCCGGTGTTGTAGGCAGGGTCCTGCCCACATGTACAGAGAAGCGAATGAACGAACAGCTTTTGTTTGGGGGCAAAAGGATACAGAGAGAATGAGATTTTAATTTTAAAGGAAACTTTTACACATATATGGGTGGACACATGTATATACATACCAAGCATAGAATCATGATTTGTTTTTGAATATGCACCTCACATACACACACAGACACACACACATGCATGCATGCACACACACAGAGATACACACACACACACACATACACACACAAACACTAAAGAAGCTTATCATCAAAATGAGCACCTTTCAGACAGATCTTTAATCACTATCCCTGTTTTTAGGAATATTGATCACTCTGAAACCTACACAAGTTTGTTCATGGCAAGAAGGGTTAGTGCTTTATTCTTTAGAATAAAACTGAATGCTTTTATCACTAAATATAGTAAAAATATAAAATGTTTGTGTGGTGAGAAAATTACTAGCATTCATATAATTTTTGAATGTAAGAGTCTAAAACCATTATTACCTTCTTTTCTGAAAAGTCCTTGGATAAGATATTCAAAAATATTGATTTGGCATTTCGTATAACAAAATCTTTAATGAACAGTCCTATAGGACATTTGTTATAGTTATAAGTCGCATTAGCATTTCTTATGTATTTATTTGTTGTTATCATTGCTTAGCCTTTTTCTGTATACTGCCTAGGATATTTTAGCAACAGATACCAATTTCACAGCACACAACCATCAACATCAATGTCCCCTGCCCTCCCCTTCCCATCGTCTAATATCACTTTGAGTGAACAGACGTAAAATCGAAGCAACAACAACAACACACAAACACACAGACAGACAGATGCACAAACACACTCTCACACACACACAGACACACACACAGCATACAAGCACATTCCACACATCATATTCAAGCAAATATATCAAATACAAAAATGCATAGACTTGTACAACCCAAAAAAGTCAAAAACCAAAAAACATGAAACAAGCACCTTTCCTCTTACAAACAAGTAACAAAGAACAAGAAACCTCTCACAGAAGTCCACAACATTTCAGACCTGCATGATTTTCTGCAGCATGTCTGGTGGAGCAATGTATCCCATCATGCTATTCAGCACATGGTGTGTCATGTCCTTGAAATCTGCAACACGCACAGTTCATTAACATATCTACTGACAGACTAAATCCAGCAAAGGGACCAAAAAACCCCAAACTTAACTAATCTGTTCATTTTCCAAAGACCCCCCCACCCCCAGGGCACTTCTCTTTGTTATGGATTTTTTATGTTGTTCTCAAACACATTCTTTCTTTATGTTTGCTGAATATATAATTTCTACAAAATTTCATAGAATTTAAAAATCGTGTAAAAACTTTCAGCAAACAGAGATCCAGACTGAGAAATAAAGCTAGAAGGGTCATTAAAGTTCCATGGTCAAAGACAAAATGGCAACAAATACTCACGCTCCAGACAGCTCTTGTCGGTGATGTCTGTTTTCAGTTTTCGCTGAGGAGCCATGATAGCCTCCAGCAGTGGAAACCACAGAGCCTGAAAAATTCAAAGATGCAAAAGTGAGCGCTGTTTATCCACATTGCCACCTAATAAAATAGAAATTTATAAATTCAGCTGCTGTTTGTTTGTTTAATTGTTGGTTTTTTAAAATAATAATGTTCAGTAAAAATAAGTACGCTTTTCTGCTTTCTTGTTCTTAAGTTAAGGAAAAAAAATGTTGTAAACCATTCTATGACAGCTGCAGCATTATAATAAAAAGTTAAATACTCTCTATTTTATTTGATAATTACAATTTTAGCAAACATCCAAAAGGAGTTAATAATTTAATTCTATTTTCTCTCTGGGAGATGTTAAACACATATAGAATATTATGTATCTTCTAAGCCATAAATGCCTCCCCCCAAACCCAATCACACAAACCCATCCTGTTACTTTAAATTTACTTTTCAACAGTTGACACAAAACTTAGGCTTTTGAATACACTTGCGTAAAAATTTTTTCATATAACAGGGGCAACAGTTTTTTGATGGAAGATCAGTTCTGAGTAAGTTACTGATGTAAGCAAAATGCCAAGGACAATACCAACATGCTGTTACAACTTTCACAGTTGGGCAAAAACGGTCACATACACGAAAGTTCACTATTGGTGAACCTCACAGCTCTAGCTGAGGAACAAAAAATGCTGTTAAGCTTTGAAATCATATACTGAGATCGTCTTCATCCATGAGAAGTTCTTAGTACAACAACCTGCACTCTCTGTTAAAGAGAAAAGAATCCTCTGAAACCACAATATGGCCGCCTAAATGGTCAGGTATCTAAAAAGCAGCCACGCTAAGTCAGATGCACTGGGCCTGACTTGTCAGGCACTTAATAGCAGCATGACACCCTTTTTTTTAATTTTTAATACTCATATGACAGACAACAGTAGTTGCTGTCTGAGCGTTCAACGAAGAAGAAGTAAAAAGCATCCATCCACGTAAACTTCCTATTTGATCTCAAAGCGATTCCCAGACATGATGAGCGAGACAGAGTGCATGTTCTGGATGCCCCCCTCTCTCCCAGAATGTTAAACTGGGGAACACCCAACAACAAAACCAACAATATAAACTGTTGTTCTACACACCTCCCTGGCTGCCTTGTCCATCTTGCCGGAGTTGCGCTGACACAGCTGAACCATGACGTACAGCTCAAGCTGTAGTTTGGAAAACAGCACCTCCACCTCTGTAACACAGACACCACTGCCGGCGTGAGAAGAGTAGGCCATTGTGTGCAGGTGGGAATGGATGATAAAATATTTTTTTTACAAAACCGCATGCACATAGGGACTGGATGTAAAAAAAAGCATGTGAGCGCTTATTCCATGATCCTTGAAATAAAAGAATAAAATAAATGAATAAGAGAGAGAGAGAGAGAGAGAGAGAGAGAGAGAGAGAGAGGAGAGAGAGAGAGAGAGAGAGAGAGAGAGAGAGAGAGAGAGAGAGAGAGAGAGAGAGAGAGAGAGGAGAGAGAGAGAGAGAGAGAGAGAGAGAGAGAGAGAGGCTCTTTAACAATTTATTGTCATTGTCCAACTAGGCCCTTTGACAAAGGAGGTAAAACATCTTTTTGTGAAACAGTAAACAAAAAGTGAAACATGTGATCAGTGCAATTACATTTGGCAAAAAGAAAGGATTCATCCACTTGTAATAAACTAATAACAACACTGGCGTCTAAACAGTTTCAGAGAGAGAGAGAGTGTGTGTGAGAGTGAGAGAGAGAGTGAGAGAGAGAGAGAGAGAGAGACAGAGAGAGACAGAGAGAGACAGAAAGAGGAGAAAGAAAAAGAGAGTGATACACAGAAGGAGAGAGGATAAGAAGCAGAGTTAGAGAGAGAAAGACAAAGGTAGAAGAAAAAAATAGATAGTAAGGGTGAGCAGGGACAGAGATGTATCAAGTCACTATTTTCCTTGATTTTATGCTACAAGGAAGATTTTAAAGCAGAAACACAAGCACAAAAGAGTTAAGTTCTGTTACACAAATGATGGGCTGGGAAAGCAATCTTTCTGTTGAAGCAAAACAAAACTTTCAGACTGCCTGCAACTATTTAAAAAAAAAAAATCAATATGCAAGCTTTCCAAATAACTGGTGATTATGCCTGTAGAAAAAGGGTTCATGGGGGCCTTGTAAGGGTTTCTTTTTGGACAGGACAAAATTGCATATATATGTCTATATTGGTCCAGTGATGATCTAGCTATTGCCGTGTGAGGCTTTCTCTCAAACAAATGAGCATAACAGCTCAAATAATTTGTTCCTTGGCTAGAGTTCCAAGGTACAACAACAGTGAGATTTTACGTATGCGACTTCTTTTGCTGACCATGAAGGTAGCCACATTTTGACTTTGGGGATGTATGCTGAATACATTTGCGTTTCCGTAACCCACTGATAGCTGACATGAATTATAGGATCTTTAACATGCATATTTGAATTTCTGCACGTGTATGTACATGAAGGGAACTAAGGCACTGACGGGTCTGCATTTGAAACTGACTCGGGAGATCATAAAAATCCCCACCCTCAATTCACCAGATGCTACCGAGATTCCAACCCTCGACTCCACAGACCAAAAGGATTGAAGTAAAACAGACTTAACCACTCAGCTATAGCCCCTGTCACACTTTGATTTTTTGGGTGTGATTTTCATTGTTTAGGATCAGTCAATAAAAACCAATTCTGGGCACACCATGGTTATTTTTACTGCTTTGCAGGGCAAATACAGGCCAGCTGTGATGATAGCCTTCAAGGTAACTGTTGACATTTACCTGCTGGTTTACTGTCCGTTTCCTGTACCACTTGTACCACCTGCTTCAGACTGGCCTGAAGGTGCTGGAACACACAGGTGTATACTGTACAATACACAATCAAGCATGGAAATTATTGAAATAAGAAAACCTGTCACAGCGGATAATAAATACCTGTCACACCCGTCATGAAACTGTTATAAATTCTTATTAAAAAAACTAACCCACCACCAGAACTCATCATTCCATTTCAACTCATCTCAACTCAAAGACACACACACACACATACACTTATACACACATTCACTCACACACACACTCACACTCATGACATTCCATTAGCACAATGAAATATGAAAGCCCTTATGCACAAGCATTCCTAAAGATCATGTCACTGACACCTTCATTTCTTCATGCACTGGCAAAACCTATATTTGCTCAGTTATCATTCTCATCTGATAACAGTTTGCACAAAGTATTTCAAGTAAACTCCAGTCAGGAAAGACAGCAAGTAAGCCTAACTCAGTATGCACACCTTAATCAGTATGTAAGCGTAACTCAGCATGTAAGTCCCTTTTTTTCATTTTCATACCACTTAAGTCATGACAGATTTTTCTGCATGAAATTCAGGCTGCTCTCCCTGGGGAGAGCACGTTACAAGACCAGCGCCACCCATTTTAGTTTTTCTGTTCCTGTCTGCAACTGCAACTGTAAATGTTTTCCTATCAGAGTGGCTTTTTTCTACAGAGTTTTGACAGGGACAACTCTCTTTAGCTGTGGGGTTTTTATGTGCGCTAAAAAGATTTACTCTCTTTAGCTGTGGGTTTTTTTATGTGCGCTAAAAAGATTTATGTAACACACGGGACCTCGGTTTATTGTCTCATCCAAAAGACTCTAACCCAGACTACCACTCATTGTCTAATGGATGGGGAAAAAGTTTTGGGCCCAAATGGGGATCAAACCACCACATACTTCTGACCCAGACTTTTCGCTTCCTAGGGAGGCATGTTACCTCTTGACCACAGATCCATGGGCCTAACTCAATAAGTAAGCCTACATCAGTATGTAAGCCTAACTCAATAAGTAAGCCTACATCAGTATGTAATCCTAACTCAATAAGTAAGCCTACATCAGTATGTAATCCTAACTCAATAAGTAAGCCTACATCAGTATGTAATCCTAACTCAATAAGTAAGCCTACATCGGTATGTAAGCCTAACTCAATAAGTAAGCCTACATCGGTATGTAAGCCTAAAATCTCAATTAAGTAAAAAGTAAGCCTACATCGGTATGTAAGCCTAACTCAATAAGTAAGCCTACATCGGTATGTAAGCCTACATCAGTAAGTAAGCCTACATCAGTATGTAAGCCTAACTCAATAAGTAAGCCTACATCGGTATGTAAGCCTAACTCAATAAGTAAGCCTACATCGGTATGTAAGCCTAACTCAATAAGTAAGCCTACATCAGTATGTAAGCCTAACTCAATAAGTAAGCCTACATCGGTATGTAAGCCTAACTCAATAAGTAAGCCTACATCAGTATGTAAGCCTAACTCAATAAGTAAGCCTACATCAGTATGTAAGCCTACATCAGTAAGTAAGCCTACATCAGTATGTAAGCCTAACTCAATAAGTAAGCCTAACTCATCGGTATGTAAGCCTAACTCAATAAGTAAGCCTAACTCATCGGTATGTAAGCCACAGGGACAGAGCTGTGATGAAAGATGCTGATGGTGGTTATCTGCAATGCCAAAGATGCAAGGCGTCTTACCTGCA
This sequence comes from Rapana venosa, assembly GCA_028751875.1. Classification (NCBI taxonomy): domain Eukaryota; kingdom Metazoa; phylum Mollusca; class Gastropoda; order Neogastropoda; family Muricidae; genus Rapana; species Rapana venosa. The sequence continues at coordinate 60,726,013 of CM054135.1, forward strand.
GCAGAATTCCAAAGGCTCCCTGTACATCTCCAGCTTTTTCCAGCAGATAGGCAGTAGCTTCAGACACCTTGTGCTTGCGACATATCTGGACATCAAAACACATCATCAGTTGAGAAAGTTCTTATGTCATTTCAAATGGGTATTTTTTGGTTGTTTTTTTTTACATTTCATGCTTGTTGCTTTAGTTTTGCTTTGGTTTTTTTTGGTTTTTACTTGTTGCATTAGTTATATCATGTTGTATAACTCTATTCATGCAGACAGAGATGTACACACTCACAATGACACATGTATACACAGACAGACACACACCCTTACACAGACACACACAGACACACACACTCTCTCGCACACGCGCGCGTGTACACACTGGCCACTTGTATACAATTACTCATTCGTACACAAACTCACAAAAGCATGTTTGTACAACTGGATGTACATCTACACACACACACATACACACACACACACACACACACAGACTCACTCACTCATTCACAGACACACACACACATATAAAGAAGACACAAACAAACACACTCTCTCCGAGTCTCTCTCTTGGACAAAAAACTCCCGCATAACTGTGAACCCCCAAACCCCAGCCCTCCACATTCCCTCTAACCCAAACAACAGACCTTCAGGGTCTCCTCCAGGCGGTAGCCTTCAGTGATCTTGATGAAGTTGCAGGCCTCTCTGGGCAGGAACTGGCACATGAGGTCGATGTAGAGCTCTATGACGTCTGGGTCCAGCTTGATCTGCTTGTCTGGGTTGATGGCGCTTCCATTACTGTCCCTGTCAGATTGCAGGCAGACACAGTGTCAAAAAACGCCAGGTGTGTCTGTCGCTACCTTCTGGTTAAACTTCAGCAGGTCAAATTCTCTATTCCAAGTATTATATTTGAGCACAAAGAAAAATGAACACAAAAGCAACTTATAAAAATCAGTTATCAAGATTTGAGATTGTTTTATCAAATCCAAATAAACCTTTAAAAAATGGACGTTAGAGACAGAAGGAAGAAGAGGAGAAGGAGAAGGAGGGGAGGAGAGAGAGGGGGGGAGGAGGAGGAGGAAGAGAGAGAAGAAGAAGAAGAAAAGGAAGAAGAAGAAGAAGAAGAAGAAGAGAGGAAGAAGAAGAAGAAGAAAAGAAGAAGAGAAGAAGAAGATAAGAAGAAGAAGAAGAAGAAGAAGAGCAGAAGAAGAAGAAGAAGAAGAGAAGAAGAAGAAGAAAAAAAGAAGAAGAAGAAGAAGAAGAAGAAGAAGAAGAGAAAAAAGAAGAAGCAGAAGAAGAGAATGATTGGGAGACAAGAGGAAGACAAAAGAGAAACAAAGACAGAAAAAAAAAAAAAACAAGAAAAAAAAAAAAGATTTCCAAACTCTTAAACCCCATGGCTTAAGCACCATTTCAATCTATCATCCTGACCACACACACACAGCTACCTCGCACATCAAAACCAACCAAACCAACCTGAAAGCCATGACGCCTTGCAGGAAGTCAAAGAGGGTTTTGGGGCTGTTGTTCAGCTTGCTGATGACCAGGCGCAGACTGGAGGGCAGGCCGGTCATGATGGTGGTGGCCGCCTGCTTGCAGTCGATGCTGACCAGCCCCTGCAGGTGGTTGAGGGCCTCCTCCTGCAGCAAGGTCTTCTCTGCCTCCGTGTAGCCCTGGCTCTGCAGGATGCTGTTGATGAAGCTGAAGGCATGGTACTGCGACAGACACCACCATCAGCCGACATGAGTAGTTTTTTCCTTTTTTTTTTTTCTCTCCCACTTAGGTTTCTTTCTTCTTTTATGTCGAGGATAATGGAATAAAAGCACTTGTGTGCTTTTTTTTGGGGGGAGAGAGGGTTGTTTTGGTTTTTTTTTACATCCAGACTCTATCTGTATCCGGTTTTGTAAATTTAGCCATCCATTCCCATCAGCACAAATGGCCTACTCTTTCAAAAGGAAGAACAGGATTTTTGTTTGTTTGTTTGGTTCCTTGGTAGAGCTCCGAGGTTCAACAAAGGTGAGATTTTGCATATACAACCGTTTTTGCCCAAACATGAAGGTAGCTGCATTAAGACTTTGAGGAGGAACAGGCTTACCATGTGTGTAAGATGTTCTGTGTGCGTTCGCACACGGTTTCTCAGTTTACAGTATCCTCTGAAGGACTTTTGGGGAAAAGGAGTCAGCACTGGTGTAAACTCCTGGGGAAAAATCCCCTGAACAGCGGTGGTTCAAACCTTGGCTCAAACCCGGGTCATCAGATCACGAGCAGAACCTCTGACCACCAGGCTATCCCCCTCCCCTCCTCTTTGCTTTATGCCATAAACACATGAAGGAGATAACTGGGGTCTTCTTTTTTATGCTCTACTTATCTTCTTTTCTTTATTATTTCAAGTTTTTAGTTGATTTCCACTTGATACAAATATGTGATATCAGTGCCTAGGAGACAATACCTATTAAACAAACAACATGCATCCTAGAAATGAAACAGTCAGCACAAGACACTGAAACACACAATTCAAAGTAAAGAGAGGGAAAACCCCACCAACACAATACCTATGACAACATGACTCTGAAACACTCTATTCAATGTAAACAGAATGAAAAAACCTCAAAACAAAACAACACTCAAACATGCAGGGGTTTCTCACCTGTCTGGCAGGATCTCTGATGTAGCATAACAGAATCTTGTGATATTCACGCCGCTTTTCATACAGGAACTCACACACCCGGTAGCTGTAACAAATCATACCATTTTTGGGGGTTTGTTTCGTCTCTGAGCAACACTGATTGTACACATAAAATCATATATCTTTACAAAGAGAACAGAAATTCGCTGATCTGAAATATGGCTTACATGGAAGAAACCAAAGACAGGCATAAAACAATGGGAAAAAAATGGCCTGGTTTTTAAAACTACTTGCAGAGCCTAAAAATGCTTTACACGCTTCCTTCAGTTGTTAAATCTGATGACTTTGTAGATGAAATACAGAAAAATGGTGTTCCTTTCCTTATGTCTTTGATTAAATTATTATAAAGAAAGGTGAAGGAAGCCATTCTAATGCCATGCAAGCTGCCTTCAGATAACATGCACCAGATGACAAGCTGGACAAAGTCAGTTGAAAAGGCTTTAAAAACCAGCAAACCTGGTCTTATGGCTACCTAACAATTATAGCCTACATTAAAAGTGACAGAACAAGCAAGCCTAGTTGTGGCAGTGTGGGTGACAGACAGCATGTAAAATAGGGCAAAGACCATTACAGAAAAAATGAGGCAGCACAAACACAACCAAGAGAAAACTCTAAACAAAACTTGGCAAAAGCCAATACAAACAAACACCCGGTCAGAGAAACAGAATGACAAACATCCCAAAACCAAACACAACCCCTCTGAGGTTTAACTCACAATTTGGCATTTTCGGCCAGCTTCAGCAGGCGTGTTTCATCAAACTGAGCCAGTCCACCTGCGTGGATGAGTTCCATCACAGCCTGCTGCCTCTCCTCATGGCGAGACTCGTCGGCTGGGTTTGACAGGAACTCCAGCACCTGAGAACCCACCACAACTGCATGAGGTAACAGTCAACTGTGTGACACTGAAGAGTCGTTACATTCTGTGATCGTAGTGACAAAAGCATATCTAGACTAAAACAATCAGATGTTAGTGTCGTGTCAAAGAGACTGGACAGTCGTTCAATTCAGTGATTACAGTGACAAAGAGCATATTTAGACTGAGACACTTCGATGTTAAAAGTGTCGTGGTAGCCTTTCTTTTACTATCAAGATTGCCAAGAACCTAAATGTAAGGACTTTTCTATCATAAATTTTTTAAAATAAAAATGCTATGATGATGACACTTTTTTTTATATATAAAGGCTTCATGACAGCTTCTATATTTGTTCTCTAGTCCCTGTACTTTAAACATAAGCCATGCAATTAGTTTTACAGAAATCCAAAGAAGTTTTAACAGTCCTATGTTCTTATATATGTTCTTATTTATTCACATGCATACATGCTTGTCATCCATCCCACCAACATCATTACAACAGGCACCCTCTCAAAAACACTGCAAATGAAAAACCACAGAAGAATCATGGCTCATACCCAATATTTTAAAGTACACAATCCTGCCTGCATGCTTATGCACACCCAGATACATACATATGTACAGTGATACACACGCACCTGTTCAAACAAGACCCTGTTGACGATGATTGTGTTCTCGTGTCGAGCCATCTGACGAGCCAGGAAGGTGAACAACACTCCCACCTGAGTTGGCTGCAACATACAAACATCAACAATTTGTCCAGGGCTTCTATTCAGCTAGAATAAATTAACTGATAAATAAAGAGAAGGAGAGATTGCGGCAGAAGGGACAAAGCTACTGATGGCCAGTACAGGCACCTCAAACAGGAAGCTGCCTACTGTCGTCAATCACCTGGTAGTGAGTAGACATTAAATCAAGAAGAAGCAGCTTCTCAGACACAATCTCCCATCCTTTTCGAAAGACTTCAGCACTAATTTAGCATCCTGGAAGATTGCTCATAGTTGAGAGCAGTATGCAGGCTGTCTCACACACAGCAGGACAATTTGCAATATATACATCATCTCATGCATGCATGTACACATGCACCCACTCTTCCACTTCCCTTCCCTCATCCACAATCAAGCCCCCTGTCCGACCCCCCCCCCCCCCCCCTCCACCCCCCTCCACACACACTCAACAAAGACAATCAACATTGGCATTTTGTTCTGAAACAGATTTTGCTCTTAATCCTAACTTGACTCCTTATTACTGCAAATTTTACCTCCATAAAATGTAACTAAAGGCTGTTATTTAAATGGAGAACACAACCCTCCCCCCCCCACCTCCCCAACCCCCCCAAAAAATGATACTGAAGCACACAGAAACATGGTAAATCTTTCTGTTCATACATACCGAGAAGCCAATGCTCTCCACCATGACTTGCAGCAGTATGTCCACGACTCGCTGTCGCCTCTGGACTCTGCAAACCACAGACCATGAACAGCATGCAAACTTCACCATTTTCAGTAAATACAGACCACGAACAGCGTGCAAACTTCACCATTCCAGTAAATACAGACCATGAACAGCATGCAAACTTCACCATTCCAGTAAATACAGACCATGAACAGCGTGCAAACTTCACCATTCCAGTAAATACAGACCACGAACAGCGTGCAAACTTCACCATTCCAGTAAATACAGACCATGAACAGCATGCGAACTTCACCATTTCAGTAAACACAGACCATGAACAGCATGCAAACTTCACCATTCCAGTAAATACAGACCATGAACAGCATGCAAACTTCACCGTTTCAGTACAGACCATCAAAACTACTTACAATGTTTTAAAAAGTTTATTGAAATCTATGTCAAATGCACATGACAAAATAAAAAATAATGAACCATACTTGCGTACTGGAAATCTTGCAATTATGATGCATTGTAATATGGTCATATCTTTCTCTCTACACAGTGAATTACTCAAAAAGAAGCTTAAGAACTCATCTTGGCTTTAATAACTTTAATCTTCACCATACTGATTAATATAATAACTGGCTATTGCCAGAAAAGGAACCATCACTAATAGAGGCTAAAGTGAACTGTTTTTTGAAGTCTGTAGATGCTTTGTTCCAAAATGCCTTTTAAAATTAATTCTATAAATCTTGTAGAAGTTTCGGTAATTTATACCTTAATGGCTTTGGTTTTGGCTGAGGGAAGTTACTTCCCTCAGTATGATCAAAGATAGAGAGCATAACACTCGGAGATATGAATGACTTCTTTAAACAAGTTCCACTTTGACTGATCATCAATCCTCATTTCTTGCAAAATGAAAGAACCATTGTCTACAAAGTCCAATTGTTATTAGCATTATGCCTATCATTCATGACTTTTTACGACATGGAACACATGTAGAAAAAGACGGAGATCTTACCCAGCTTCATCGTTGAACTCTGGTTCTTCAAACGCCTGAAATAAAACCATCACATCATCAACAGAGGAGTAGTAAAACAATGTGAGACATGGTCATTCACAGAAAGTCATGGACACATTTCCTGCACAAAATAAGATCAAACACTGACCTCTGTCACAATTAACACTAAACAACATGTCTATTTTCTAACCTCGATCTTCAGTCATAGTTCGTCCTCAACACAGACCTCGTTCCCTCCCCCTAATATTTTTCACAAACAAATATCAAGATTCTAATTGTACCCCCTTTTCTTTTAACCCAACCCAAACATGTACAGATTCATGCACACATGCATTTATATATTATTACACTTATTATATACATATTTTTCCATTATAAGAACACCATGCAACATCAGAATAGGCAAAATTTAAATAGATAAAGATACAAACATCCCCCCAAAAACAAACAAAAAAGTAGAGCACAGCATACAACAGAATCAGGAAACAAGAACAAAACTAAACAAAACACTCCTCTGCCCCCCCTCTCCCCCCAAAAAAGTAACAAAATGTGCAAGTTTACCAGCGCCAGAACGTTGAGGAACTCCCTGGTGTCAAACTGAAGCAATGTCCTCAGGTGTGGGTAAGCCGACTCACCTGCAATCACACAGCCATGTGATTCATTTACTACTGAAAGACACTCGCAGATATGCACATATATGTACACAGAGACACAGACATACACCCATGCAGGCATACTACACACACACACATACACACACAAACACACTACATACACACACAAACTGCACCATACTGTATCATACGTCATCACACCTTAACACACCAAAAAATCCCCACCATCCCATTATCGGTTCCCACCTCATCCCGCCATTCTTCCAATAAACTAGATAACACCTCAGAAAGAGGACCAACCAGTCCACCACACCACACCATTCTACAGTCACCCACAATCACACATAACAACAGAGATTCACAATACACCATGTGAACAAAACACAGGCTTCTCTGACAGGTGAATTCACTCTTTGGGTGGTTCTTGGTGTGAGTACTGGTGTCACCCACCGTCACACATAACAACAGCGATTCACACTACACTGAGTGGACAAAACACGGGCTTTCTCCGAGAGGTGATGGTGAACTCACTCTCTGAATGGTTCTTGGTGTGAGTACTGCTGTCACCCACGATCACACATAACAACAAAGATTCACACTACACTGAGTGGACAAAACACTGGCTTTCTCCGAGAGGTGACGGTGAACTCACTCTCTGGGTGGTTCTTGGTGTGGAGACTGGTGATGCAGGCGAAGACCTCATCCTTCACGCGGGTCACCTGGTCACTGGGGATGTCCCCCATGGGGTAGGCCCGGCCTGCCAGGCAGCAGCTGAAACAGGCCAGTCATTCATGAACCTTCGGCCTGTCAGGTCAAAGTGATGTGCTGCAGTACAGGCATCATCAACATTGTAAATCTTTCTCTTTGTTTTTTTAAAGACACAAAGTGAGGTTCAATCCAAGTAGTTGTTTCCCATTAAATCATGAGCCTATGTCGGATTGTATTACAAGATTTTCTTAGATTTTTGTTGTTGTTTATGTTGCTTGGCTAGAGCTCCAAGGTTCACCAATGGTGAGATTTTTGTGTATGTGAACTTTGTTGCCTACCAATAAGGCAGCCACGTTCTGACTTCGGGGATAGTGTCTAAACATGACGTCAGTGTGTAATTTCTTCTTTTTTTAAATATTGTTTCTTCTTGCCTGCAGAAATGGCTAACTATTCTGAAAGGTGGAACATGTTTTAGCATGTGCGCAAGATGTTCTGTGTGTGATCACACACACAACCTCAACTGATAGAGTCTGAAGGCCTTCCAGGGGAATAGAGTCAGTACTAATGTTAACTACCCTTGAATGGGTGTCTCAGTGGTGGCTTGAACCCAGGCCGTCGGATCACTAGCTCAGTACTCTAACCACTAGGCTATTCCACCCTGCCACCCCTTTACTTTTCTTTGATAAATTTTGATGAGTTAAATACTGGTTTTTGCTTTACTGAGGCTGAACGTGTCTCTCTTTCCTTTTCACTGTTTGCAGCCATTTTGCAAGTAGTTCATACAGATGCTTTTGTAAGTACTGATTGTAATCATTTAGATAAATACTTTTTCAAGTAGCTTGTAACTGTACGTAAACATTTTTTTTTAAAAAAGATGTGCACAAAGAACAACAACAAACTCTGTTTACATCTGTATTCTTTATCATCAGAAAAGTCAAAAGTTTAGAACCTGTTCCAGTTAAATATTTGTTTCACATGCTACTATCTCCTACTACTACTCCCACTATTCATTTTTATGATTATTATCATGGTCATTGACAGCAACTTTCTTGTCATGCAATGCCACAGTCTTTCAGCTGTTAATAGCGCCCTTAAGAAATCATGGAGGAGGCACCGTGGTCGAGTGGTTTAGGCGGTCAACTCGTGATCCAGAGGTCGCGGGTTCGATCCCCGCTCGGCTCGGTGTTGTGCCCTTGGGAAAGACACTTTACTCCTATTTTCCTCACTCCAACCAGGTGTACAAGTGGGTACCAGCTCTGCTGGGGAAGTATCTGCGACAGACAGCGTCTGTCACAGGTGGTGAAAAACCAATCATTCGCTTACGCTACAAAACGGATAAGCTCGCTCTATGGGGCCCTCTGGCTCGAAAGAACATACTTTTTACGAATCATGAGAGTGTCTCACCTGATTACACCAGCAGCTTGTACCCAGCCTGATTGGTTATCGTGGATAAAGAAGCAGTTCTAGGTACAACAACAAAACAACATGTCCAAAAAAACAGAATTTCTCCCCCTGAAAAACAAAAATGTATAACCCAAACAAACAACTAAACAAAACAACAACAAAATCCAAAACCAAACCAAAACAAAAAACACCACCCAAAAAAACCCAATACACAAAAACCTTATTTCAACAAACGCAGCCATAAATCCTATTCACAGTCTTTCCAATATTTAATGAGAAAATAAAAAACAACAACCACCCCAACACAAATAAGGGGTACAGAATACAAACATGCATTGAAATATATCTAATACTTCAGGTACACGTGTTTTAAAAACTCACTGATATACATCACCTGCTACAGTCAGTTTACCGCAACTAGAAACAACAAGAACGATCACCAAAACAATGAATTTAAAAAAGCTTGAAAAAAAACAAACAAATGTAAATGCAACAAAAATCTAAAGCATATTTCTTTACTAAAACAGGTCAGCAACAAATTCACTTCTCATGCCATAGCCACAAGTGTCATATGAAATGCAAATCATCATTTTGCACCAATTCACTTTCTTGCCAAAACAAATCTGTATTTAAAGGTGGGTTAAAACAGTGGCACATGCAAGAATCTCACCATTGGTGAACCTTGGAGATCTAGTCAAGGAAACAACCCCCCCCCAAAAAAAAAACCCACCAAAAAAAACCAAACCAAAAACAAAACCTCTCTATACAGAAATCACTAGATGGCAGTCTTAGTTGTAACTAAGTTAAAGCTGAGTGCACTGCTGTTTTGGGGAGTCCAGAAGTAACTTAGCTGTCTTATTTGAAACCAAACTTTTCCACACAACTTTGAGTGGTAGTTTGGGCGCTAATGGTTTCTGGTAAGACAATGACACCCCCTCCCCCTCCTACCCCAATCTATGGCAACATGACAGTTGTTCAGGCAAAATAATAGAGAAAATCTTGCTCTGACACAAAAACAATTACACATGTAGAGCAGAAAATTTGAACAAAAGAAGAAATGTGTAGAGAATAGCTAAAATCTCTGGCAAAAGAATTTGCCATTATTATATACAGAATACAGAATGAATAAATACGTCTGCATCTGACCTGTGAGTTGCTTGCCCCTGCTGACGGCAGCGCCCAGCTGAGAGAGAAGCTGTTCCAGTGGAGTTGTGTAGTCATTCATGCCGCGAGTGTACACGTAAATGATGGCGTCATACAGGCTGTGGCTCCAGCATAAATGCACCACCTGTATGCCAGACAGAAACCAAATTTGCTCTTTTTAACCTCAATCACCCCACAACAGTAAACACCCTTACCCAAGTTGCCTACATAACTTGTGTGGCCCTACATACAGGAATCAGTGTTGAACCGCAGCTTTTTGCCTTTGCTCTTGAAAATAAACTAACCTGCAATTCATGGCTGCAAATATTAACTGCATATGCATTACTTTGTGAGTATACCAATATATTTTGATGTACAGAAGAGGAAAAAAAGAAAATTCAGACTTAATATTGCAACATTTTGTGTAAGAATGATAGAGAAATTTACTGTGGAAATTGGGATTCAAAATACGAACAAAGCTCAAGATAAACAGAGAAGAAAACATCAGAACCAAACTGAACATTTGTACATATCCCAAATTTGAACAGGTTTTTCATTGATCACTCCCCCACAGTAAACCAACCAAACAATGAATCACAGACATGATTTGAAGAAAAACAAAACGACAAACCAGAACATCCCACACTTTCCCCCTAAAACAAAATAATTCACATCTTAACAGAAGTTCATTGACAATGTTTCCAGTCTTGCTACCTATGACAATATCACACAATCATCAATGACACCAGCAAACTCATCAGCGGTATCAACAATCACCTGATGAATGTCCAGGCTGGCAATGTCCAGATGGACAATGCAGGACTCCACACTGTCCAGCATGCTCCGGGACTCATAGTGGTCCACAAAATCCTTCATGACTGCTGGGGGGATGGCCGTCAGACGATCTGACTGGATGTAGGGCTCCAGGCACTCCAGAAAGGTGCCCTTGGCAATCACGTCCACTGCAAACCGCTCGTATATCCGGCCAAACAACACGTCCCTGTTGACAGAAGTGTTTGACTGTTAGATTGTAGAGACCATAGAATAATTACTAAATCTGCACTTCATCTATATTTATTTTACTGATCTCCCGACAGTCTTTCAATAATGGGGATTTCTAATTTACCCTGCATCTTGAATCTCAAAAGCCTGAAGATTCAAGATTTCACGATTTAATTCACTTTTAACCCCTCTTGGGGCTGGAGGATTTCAGCAATCAAAATCAGCTGTAGCATATATAAAATGCATTAACAAGAACGTTTACAACAGTCAACAAGAGCATACGATTCAAAGTGAACTTCTTCTTCATCAAACGCTCAGACAGCAGCTGTCGCTGTCTGTCATATGAGCAAAAAGCGTTGTGCTGCTCTTAAGCGCCTGACAAGTCAGACCCAGTCCATCTGACTTCAGTGTGAAAATGAACTATTAAAGTGACAATATAAAGCATCTGAATTATTAAGAGAGCAAAATGTGTCTATTTCTGTGAGAAGACTTAGATATCATTAACTATATCATGATGATAAAATGAAAATAAGTTATAAAAATGAGTGAATGATGATTTATGATTTGTAGGGAGCATAACAATCTCCACTTATCCACAATCAGTGTCATCAAACCAGCATAAAAACATTCACAAAGAGACACATGAACAAGTGTGTGTTTGTGCGCACGCGGGCATACACACACATACACACACAGAAAGAAAAACACACATACACAAAGAATCCATCTCTCACAAACATACATTTCACAAAAATCATGTAACCTTTGATAAAGTTTCATACGTTTCCACAACATATAATACAAGCCAGGTACAACCCACAACAATCTATAGCACAAGTTACACTTGCCATGCCAATGAAATACACTGAATCACAAACAGTACTACTTGTGATCAACAAATACAAAATTATGAAATATTAAGATAATTTACAGAGAGCAAAAGAAAAAGGTAAGAACTCTCATAACTGTTACACTGTATGCTTTATCCCAGCTTTAAAAAACCCAACAAAACAATGAAAGTATGCTCACGTCTTTTTGAGGTGCAAGCAGTAATCCACGCAGACTGGCACAATCTCCTGAAACACACAAACATGCACACACACATGCATGCACGCACACACACACACGCATGCACGCACATGCACACACACACACACAGATCCATATTTCAGGATAAATCAAAAGTACAACTGACATCTGAAAAGATCCAAAAAGAGACAAGTATGGCAGAAATAGATTGAATAGCAGAGCGCATCAAAGATAAGACAGAATCTGACTATCAATTCACCATTTCAATCCATTAAAAAAAAGACTAGGATGAACACCTCTTGTTTACAAAGAAATAAAAAGGTTTTTAAAAATTCTCTACATCAACACGAAGATACATTAAAAAAACCCACAAAACCATATAGGCCACACAACACTGCAGAAGGAACATCTAGCATCCCTTCTAGAATCTACATCATCACCAATAAAAAAGACTGAAAAAGTTGGAGGGGCATTTAAGGTGATGGGTTCGTAAAGTAACACAATCTGAGCTGAACAGTTTTCGAGACTTTACTTTAGCAGTGCACACACACGCTAACAAACATATAATGAAAATCTCAGCCAGGATGTACTTCTTCAAGACACTGAAATGGGCAAATTAAGAACTAACAATAAATTAAAATCTTACATGAATGGATTTATTTCCTAAAGAGATCAACCCTAACCACTTAGGTTGTAGAAAAACTTACAGATGTATAACACTGCTATTTCATAAGAGATCGACACCATCATTTATAGCACAAATCAGAATGGTTTTCAATCACTATGTCCTAAAAAAACAAATAAAATAAAATTAAATAAACTCCCACGATCAGATTATTTTCTGATATACCACAACATAACTTCACTGAAAATTAACGTGTTTTAAGAATAAACCAGTTTAAACTTCTATCTAAGAAAGGAGGTGGCAGGACAATTAAGACATTCACCTGCCTTACAAGTACCCTGTGACATTCTGTGTGCGATTCCAGCTTTGCCCTTTCTTCCCAGTTTCAGAAGAAAATCAAACTGAATGTCGAAGTCCTTTGGACGAGACTATAAACTGAGGCCCTAAGTGTGGATGCACAAAGAATACCTTGTGCACACATTAAAAACCCATTCCGCCTTGCAGAAGAGTAGACTCTTTCATTCTGGATGAAAAAAATGTCAAAAACGCATGCACATAGGTGTCGTGTTTAGATACCATCCCCAAAGTTATTATACAGCTACCTAAATGGTGGGGTGAAAAAAACAACAATCGCACACACAAAAATGTCACCACTGGTGAACCTCGGAGTTCTAGCTGAGGAATGGGGATAAAAGAAAACAACATTTCAAACTAATGGCTTGTTTCATCTTTCTATCACTGTGCAAGTGAATTACTTGTCCAAAACATTTTTAACAGAATCTCTCTTTTACACAGCTGCCAGTAACTAACGTTCCAATGAATATAAATTATGCTAATGCAGAAATGGGAAGGTCAGGAGGGAAAAGCAGGGAGAGGGTGTGGGGTGTGTGTGTGTGTGGGGGGGGGGGGGGAGGGGAGTAGGGGCACAATCCAAAGATGTCAAACTGTGGGACTAAAACCAAACTGAGCAAAGCTTGGAAAGGGTAGTGACTGGAATGGGAGAACAGGGAGGCGTAAGAGGGAAAGATAGAAAAAAAAAAGTCTGCTGCTTACACTAAGCAGTCTCATTCCACTCATTTGATGTGCATTAGCAAGGCTATGGCACGCTAAATATTTTCACACAATTACACACACACAAAATCATCGCTCCATTTTAAAACCTCTCTTTTTCAATTCCTGAGAAGATGCACTTTCAGCACTGTGATTATGCATCCTTCATACTGTAATTTCACGGTGGTCATACGAAGGAAACAAGAACATGTTTTAACAAAGAAGAAAAACACAACAAAACCTTTGTTACCAAAACAACTACAGGTCCAGGCAAAAAGCTTCGTTCATTACTGATGTAATCGCTAAGTACCCCATCATACAGTAAAATAATATGCTTTTCATTATTGTGTAGAGACTGTCTTCAGCCATGACACGCTCTTAGCATTACATTTACAATCTGCACCCTCCTTTACAGGAGAAAAAAATACTCTGAAGTTGGAGTATGGCTGCCTATACATGAAAACAGTCATACACGCAAGCGTCTCATTCAGTGTAAACTTACGATTTTACAACGATTTCCAGGTGTGATGAGGGGTCAGAGTGCCTATTCTGAGAGACCCTCACAGCGTTAAGCTGAGGAACGTGCAGCAGCAGCAACAACAACATCAACAACATCAACAACAAAGCAACAATATACAACACCCACAACACAATACTCCATGCTCATTTTCTCTGTTCACCAGCCTCTCTCTCAAACATGTTCGATAAACACACTTTAGTATATTGAAAAAAAAAAAAAAATCAAAACTGTACGTACACCCCTTACAACTAAATACATACAAAACATGCCATGCAAGATCAAGTCTATGCATGTGTACACCCAAACTCACATACAATAATAACAATATCACTCAATCTAATTTGAACTTGGCTACCTAAATTGAAAGCTTACTCTCTACAAAAGCAGTAATACTTTAATCTTTATTTCATGCATACTATTAATACAACAATTTACATTATATTGTAAAGTATAATACTAAACAATCGGATTCATATTTTAAAATTACATAGACTTAAGCATCACACATGATGAGGATCATTACATTATAAGAAAAAGCAAACATCAACACAATAAAACCCCAACCGTTTTTTTTACCCCAAATAATAATGCCGTTACAACAAAGATACACAAAATAAACAAATAAGACAAAGCACAACAGCACCAACTAAACAAACTTTCATGACAAATTAGTCTGGCACATGTCAATCCTACTGGAAAGAGCAGGGAAGTACCTCCCAACTGTCCTGGCAAATTTGGTAGGTTCAATTCCAACTGTATCCCCTAAGTTGGAATGTGGCTACCTTAAAAAGTCAAAGGGTGTCCCATAACCTATGTAGTTGTAGGGGAGCGAGGCGTCAGAGACCTCACTTCACTAGGGGCCAACATATTGAGGGCGGTGCCCATGTCCTCTCCCTCGCTGCTTTACCTTCCCTGACCCTAAAGAGGGCCCATTTACAGCTGGGTGAACTGTACTGAAGCCAAGGCGCGCAAACAGTCACCCATTCAAGTGGTAACCACGCTTGACGCAGCTTAACTTGGCTGGGGTAAAGCGAGTGCTCCGACCACTGAGCTATCCTGTCCCTTACCTTAACCCTTTACCATTCGCATTTCTTACAGAGAAACTCTCTGTAGTATTCAAAAATTTACTCAGTTTTTTAAGAGAATAAGGTACCTCAAGTACACATAGTGCTGTACAGTTACCATTGTTCGCAGAGCAGTCATCTTTGGCCAAAGTATTCATATGATGTCATACTTTGTTCTGCACCCCAAGATGTGTGTCCTACCTACATGTGTCGTGCTGCTGTCCCCTCTTTGTCACCAAATACAGGTAACATTGCAGTGACATCATGCTGTTAGTGTACAACTACCCTCTAACATGCGCAATATACGTATGTGATTTTTTAAAAAAAGTGTGGTCCTGCCTGAATGTGTCCTCCATCGCATCCACCGTCATGGTAATCCAATCGAACATTCACACTTGTCACAAAATTACTGTCACCAAGTCTACGGAGGTGAAAATACTGATTAATTTTGAGAAATCTGGTTTTCGTCATAATATTACTGATCTGTGACTCAGAAAATCTCAAATCAGTAGACCAGTAGAGATGAAGCCTTGGCAAACGCTTGATCCCCATCATGATCAAAACTGACAGGTAAGCCCTAATTTCCTCAGGTGTTGTTTCTGTCCATAATGGATCTATGACTAAGCCTTTCACAGCGATCTTTTGCCTGGCATAATTGTTAGTTTTATCTGCTACAATTTGAAAAAACAAAACAAAGTAATCTAAGGGCTTGGCATTCAGTGGGAGAGTTTGTGCCGGCCCAGTCGGCAGTGTGAAGTCTTGCACTGTACAAGGCACTTGTGCGCCGCGCCATGTCGTCTGCTATGAAGCCAACGGAATGTTATCCTCAGCATCACTTTCCGACTCACTACCTTCTCCTATTTCATCTCTTTCTTCTACATCTACTTCAACATGGGATTCAATATTTTATTCTCTTTCGAACTGTTCCACTTGAGCCAAAATAGCTTCAATTTCCACATCAGTATAATCCTCCCAAATCCTATGCTCAATCTTTGCTGCCATTTTTAGCTACAAGAAAGCGTGGGAAAGACAAAGGCAGTCACTGGCCAATTTCTTGTGAACAGAGGCTGTGTAGCACTGAATTTGGTGCCTATTCCTTCCTTAGTTTATGCTGACCTCAGTGGAATGTTCATTCATAGTGCGCGTGTACTAGGTAGAGCTTAGTGCATGAGGGAAATTCCCCACTAGGCTGAAATGACGTCCGGCGGGCTGCGGCGGGTATAAATAGATGCCGGCGAGCAGGCAGCGGCAGGCTACGGCGGGTACAAATGGGAAAGGGTTAATGGTGTGGAAAAAACCACCAACATACACAATAACCTCAACATTGGTAAACCTTGGATGTGTAGCTGAGGACCAGGACAAAAAAGAGAGAAAAAGATGTGGAATTAAGTCAAGAAGACATACATTTAAAAAGAAAACAATGTAGAATAAAGTCCAAAAGACATACACTATTATTTCAGAAAAACTAAAGTCCAACCCTCTTGCTTCTCTACATTTTTCTTTGAATTGCTCTTTTTTTTTAACAGAGAGAAAATATCTTTAAGTGTAAATGAAATTTAGATATATGAAATGTGAACACTGAACATGAGCACTAAAAATATCACATATGTAAGTGGGTCAGAAATTGTCTATGATATCAGAAAGTTCGTAACAGCTGAGACTATTACTATTGTTGTTGAAGTATTATTATTAGTAGTAGTAGTAGTAGTATCCAAAAAGCAAACAAAGAAGAACAAGAAGAAGATTTGGACCAGGTTTAAATGAACAAAAAATACTCCCTCCCCCCAAAAACCAACCCCAAAACAACCCCCCCCCCCCCCCCCCTAAAAAAAAAAAAGAACACCCCAAACCAAACAAAAACAACAAAATCGAGCAAAGAAGAGAAAAGATACAGAGAGGGAGGGGAGAGAGAGATACAGAGACAGAAAGACAGAGAGAAGGCGGAAGGGAGGGGGGCAAGCAGGTTTATTAAGGAAGTAATGAGAAATGTCAATCTAAGAAAAACAACAAAAAAAGAGAGGAATATCAATGTTAACTCCAGACTGTCAAGAACTGTAGTTAATTTTTCTGTGCACTATTAAGTTTTTGACAATACACCACAAGAACAAATCCAAGGCACACTGGTCAGTTTCAGTAACTAGCATGCACGGCTGAAACTTACGGAAAATTAATGGATCAGCAACCGATATGGTCATCTACTATTCTGTTGAACACTTACACTTGGAGGAAGTGTTCATATTGCTAAACACATATGGAAAAGTTACCTTGCTACACATGCATACACAGATACCCACACACCGACAAGAGTGCATATATACAGACATGACACACACACACTAAGACAGATATACAGAAATACACACACGTGCGTACACACACATCCCACCATCCACATACACAGGAGCGTGTACACACACACACACACACACACACACACACACACACACACACACACACACACACACACACACACACACACACACTCACACACACACACCCAAAGAGACACAAGTGATTGCTAGTTGGTGAGAAAACCAGAGTGCATCAAAGGCTTGTGACTGGGATACAACACAACACAGCAGTAAACAGCCGAGAGGACACCACATCTAAAGGGAAATACAGCGTGTCAGTACCTTGGACTTGCTTACCGAGCTCTGCAGTCACAAACACCATGCGTGTTAGCGCACAAACAGACCCAACACAGCACCATTACCATGACAATCCAACAACGACAAGAATCGCACAAATACCATCACGTCCAAACAAGAGAAAATCTGACGAGGATTGTTTCCAATATAATTTTACTGCCCCAACAACCCTCCCCTACCTTCACCGTCACCCCCTTCCCCATAAAAAAACAGAAACAACCCATCCCATATTGTAACTGATACATTAAATACAGACCTAAAATCTTTCTTTCTGTGGAATTATTCTTCCCTCTCTAACAAGAGTGTATCTGTGTTAATGCTAGCACCAGTCCAAAATGCCATCCACCACACAAGCCAAACTTTTTCTAACAGGTAATTATGAATATTTTATACACTGCATGATGATTAATAAACTTCCAAGAAAAATTCTCTGCCTTGAAACCCTTAAAAAAAAGGCAGTCAACAGGCTATGCTTAGAAATATCTATATAACATCTGCCATTTCTCCAAACTTCATACAGCTGGCATTTGGTTTTCGTAAACAAAAACAATGTGTTACGGTTTATCAATCACACCCCCACACACAAGCACAATAAAGACACAAAACTCAACAGTATCTAGCAGACTTCATCACTGTGCACACATAATCCTACATGTACTAATTTAAGCCACTGCGTAGTGTGCAAGTACACATACAGTGCACACTGCCAACATCACTGTCAACATTTCACAAATGAACATTTGACAAGACAGAACGTCACAGATTAACCCCAAAACATGGAAGCCAACACACAATACCCATTTCTTAAAAACGCTCCAAATAAAGAAAAAAGTACTCCTATAAACTTTTAGACACACCATAACCTCAAAGCTAGAAGTAGACATGTATCATGATGATCTCAAACAAAACACCGGTCGTACAATTGACAAAAGGAAGAAATCATGGCCGCCACTGACCTGGTAATAGTCTTCCAGTTCCTCAATCTTTCCTTTGTCAGGGCACAGCTTCGTCATAGACAGGTCCACGTATTCAAACAAGATGTCCATCATCTGAACAACGTAAACACCAACCAATAACATCTCTGAGAAATATGAACAGATGTTGGCAACATGCTCTAAGAATTAAATGGTTTCAGACAGGAAGACTGAAAGTACATGGTCAAATGTCATAACTTTTTATTTCTGACATGATGAAACATCTGTTTGGGGCGAAAAATGAAACACTTGATTTTTTTCTTTATACAGGAAATAGATAATAAGCCTGGTAAATAATGTTAAACATTTTTCAAACTTCAAAATTCACCTATTTGGTACCAGATTCAATTCTACACAAAGTAATGTTTTCAGGAATAAGATGATGTCTTTTATCAAAAATACACACACACACACACACAGAAAAAACACAACTCCCCCCAAAAAAACCCCAAACAAACCCCAACAACAACAAAAAGAAAAAAAAAACACAACAAGTAATGTATACATACATACATATTTTTTATATATATATATATATATATATATATATATATATATATATATATGTATATATATATATATATATATATATAATGTATGTATGTATGCATATATAAAACATAAACAAATATAAAGTTTACAAATCAAATACTTGCTAAGAACACTTAACCCTAGTAGCGCGGTTCCCGGAATATTCCGGTAAAGGCGGGTCTAAGCTGTGTGGCGGATCCCGGAATATTCCGGGATGACATGGGTGATCATAGTTGAAAGCTTACTTTTGCTTTCAAAGGTCAGCCAATGAATGTTAAGGCCATTGTAGGCCCGCAGAAAGGGGTGAATGTCGTTTGACACACACAAGCAACGAAGAATCTGATTGGTTAAGAGTGTATTTTTATTTTTTTTCGGACCAGCCGAGATCGTCTTCAACAAAAATGGCGGCCAGTGTTTGCATTAGAATTTCTTCAAGCGTTTTTCGAGCTTTTTTACAATATTGACAGCGAGGAGGAGTTTTAGAGGCTGGATTTGGTTGAAATAAACAATGAGAGAGACGATGAGGTAAGGATTGTGGAATATTTTATAAAAACTTGGTAAAAATCGATCGCGATCGGACTGAATCGAGCGGTGCTAGTTTTGCTGGATGGACTTCTTCGCTACTCGGCGATTTCGACGTCACAGATTGTTTTACTTTATTTTGACGCAACGAGGCTTCGAAATAACTGTTGTTGAGTCAAATCGCTATGCTTCTGAGTACTTTGCATCACATGAAATCAAGCGATCTTTGTATTTTCGTCATAGAAAGCCACCACTTCGCACATTCCGCCATGACGGTCACGATGACGTTGATCCTTTCGCTGAACTTTTCTGAGTATTTGTTGATATTTTTATTTATATTTATTTATACCACTTTAAGTCACGAGATTTCTCTGCGTAAAATTCGGGCTGCTCTCCCCGGGGAGAGCACGTCGCCACAAGAGCAGCGCCACCCCTTTTTTTTTTTTTTTTTTGGTCTGCAACTGTATTTCGTTCCCTATCAGAGTGGCTTTTTTCTAAGAATTTTGCCAGGGACAACTCTCTTGTTGCCGTGGGTTCTTTTTCGTGCGCTGCATAATTTTCTGTAACACACGGGACCTCGGTTTATCGTCTCATCCGAAAGACTAGCACCCAGACCACCACTCATGGTCTAATGGATGGGGAAAAGTTTCGGGCCCAGACGGGATACGAACCCGACTTTTCGCTTTCTAGACAGGCGCGTTACCTCTAGACCACCGATCCACTTGTGACCGATAAAGCGATACAAACTCCTTATTTTTTGAAAACTAATGTCAAGAAATAGTGTTTACCTAATCATGACATTTATGCACCGCAAGAACTTTGCTTATCGTGTTAAAATCGATCCGGGGCCCTGACGATGGAACAGTGATCAGTAGTGCCCACACGATTTTTTTTTTTTTGGATTTTTTTTACATAATCATAATCACTACACACTATTATAAAATTACACTCATTTAAAAGCATATTATCTGTTCTTTCCAGTGATATATAGCTTAACACATTTAATTCAGTTTTATATATCAATATCAAGGGTTGTTTGAGCCCACCCTGCTCCAAAACAATGCTAGCCAATGTTAATTCAGCCAATAGAAGTGAGGCTTGTTGCTGCATATTCAGCGCTACTAGGGTTAATGCTGGCTTTTCTTAATCTGAAGCTATATAGGGCTGATAAAGACCAACATAAAACAAACCCAAATAAAAGAAATTCATATCATGCCATACATGTACTCTATACACCGAATTATATATATATTCCTTTCACTGATTCACAGCATGCTGTATATGACATGTTAAATGACAGTAAATGATAACTGAACAGTATGCTGTATATGAAATGTCAGTTGACAGAAAATGTTAACTGAACAGTAAGATGTATATGACATGTCACTTGACAGAAAATGATAACTGAACAGTAAGATGCATATGACATGTCACTTAACAGAAAATGGTAACTGAACAGTAAGATGTATATGACATGTTAAATGACAGAAAATGTTAACTGAACAGTAAGATGTATATGACATGTCACTTGACAGAAAATGTTAACTGAACAGTAAGATGTATATGACATGTCACTTGACAGAAAATGATAACTGAATAGTAAGATGTATATGACATGTTAAATGACAGAAAATGTTAACTGAACAGTAAGATGTATATGGCATGTTAAATGACAGAAAATGATAACTGAACAGTAAGATGTATATGACATGTCACTTGACAGAAAATGATAACTGAACAGTAAGATGTATATGACATGTCACTTGACAGAAAATGTTAACTGAACAGTAAGATGTATACGACATGTCAGTTGACAGAAAATGTTAAGTGAACAGTAAGATGTACATGACATGTCAGTTGACAGAAAACGGTAACTGAACAAAACAAAAAAGCCTGTAGGTCGCCACATACCAGCTGAGAGACCAGCTGTGTACGTTTGCTATGGGACACCGGGAGACCAACCACAGCCTTTGCTTTGCCCTCGTAGAAGGACAGGGCCAGAGCCAGAGCATCCTGGTACTGATGGGCCTTCACCATCACGTCAATTCTCTGCAACAGACCAACCAACGCCACTTTGCGCATCAAACAAGGCAAAAACGTAACAGAGTACTGCAGAGTGACTAGCTATTTGGCTCTTTGTTTTGCGAGGCACTTTGAGTTGAAAATGTGTAGGATATTGCACCAAAGAAACACCATTTATCCTTATTAGTAATAGTAGCAGCAGCAATAGAAAAAGTAGAAGCAGAAGAAATAGTAGTAGTAGTAAGTAGTAGAAGTAAAAGCAGAAGCAGAAGTAGAAGTAGCAGTAGTAATATCACTCTCATAGAAAAGAGCATGTTATGGGTATGGTATGTGAATACGTGCATAAACATGTGCGTGTGTGCACATGTGCTCACACACACCTTCTCTACAGTAAACACACACAGCTCATTCAAGTATAACTACAAAATAGAGATTCTGATAAATATTACAACAAAGTCAGTTAAATCGACTGGTGTGTGGAAGCAACAAAAAGAATGAGATTAAAAAGAGAAAGAAATACAGATACACAAAAATACATAGCAACTTCACAGGGAAACAAGAAGGGAGAAGAAAAGATGACAGACTGAAGATAAAAAACCCACCAAACCCCCCCAAATTACCTCCTCCATAAAAAGCCACCTGCAGCAAACCCAATCTTTCCCAGACCCTGATGCCACCCCCCAACCCCCCCAGACTAAGAAGAAGCACTAATCTCACCTCCTTCCAGTTACGCAGGGTGTAGATGTGGACGGCCTTGGTGCCCAGCAGAAACAGCTGACCCCCGTGACTGACCACTGACTGGTAACACGCCTGCTCTCCTGCAAACGCCTGCGCACCAACAGTCACCGTATTCCACAATGATTTGATTACATTCTGATTCTGTAACTATTCCCTATTTCCCCTTTAACCAGAATCAGAATATTTTCCGATGGATGCTACATCCAAGTGGTTAAAACTGTTTGACTTCAATCTCTTGGGTTCATGAATTTGCTGGTTTGAATCTCGGGGGCGTCTGGTGAATAAATGGTGGGGTTTTTTGGGTTTTTTTGTTTTTTTTTAAATCTCCCAGGTTAACTCAAAGTGCAGACCTGCCAGTGTCTTAATCCTCTTCATGTATATATACACATGCAGAAGATCAAGATATACATGTTCAAGATTCTGTAATTTATGTGTATGGTGGGTTATGGAAATACAAACATGCCCAGCATTTACAATGAAATAAGCTGCTCTGAAGTCAGAATGTGTCAGCTGAGATAAGCAGGCAGACCTCCTGTAGCAGTAACAGCAATTCATCAAGTAAAAGAAATGAATTAAACCAATAAAATACAAAGTAACCAATAAAAATGTCAGTTTCTTCAGATTTAGTCTCCAATCACATGTTTTCACATACTAAAGTATACCCCAAAAAGTGCTATCTTTGCCTGCTGAAACTGCCTTTTTACAAATCCTAGTCGAAACAATTACTTTAATGCTAGTTTCAGTCAATAAACAATGTTTCCATACTTTTTTGTCATCAATCTGTATTATGTGAATGGTATGTGGTAAAGAAAAGCATTCTAATGTTACAGAAAACCTCCAATTTGAAGTAAAAAGCTTGTGAGGATGATTTGAACTCGGTCTGTAGAAATGTGGCTTTTGTTCTGCACTTATTTGTGCTTTTAAATAAATGCTTTGGGTACAATGAAACTTTGAAGCGTTGTTTTTCTCACAACTAGGACACTTTGTGTCCATCAAATATTGCTGGTTGATTACAAAGTTTTATATATCTAATGTAACACTTGGAATTACAATAACATTTACTTTAAAAAAACACAACTAAATCTAATTATGAAGCAAGACTGTTTCCACAGGAGAAATACATCATTCTTCTTCTTCTTCTTCTTCGTCAAACACTCACACAGCTACTATTGTTGTCATATGAGTGAAAATGTGTTGAGCTGCCATTAAGCACCTGACAAATCAGGCTCAACACATCCACCTTCAGTGTGGGAGAGAATTGTTTACCTTTTAAGTCTTTGGAGCAAGAAGGCAGAAAATAGACAAGAAAGGGATGACAGGAAGAAAAGGAACAAAGCAGAAACAAAGAAAGGGATAGAAAAGATTTATTTATTTATTCTTTTATATCAAGGATAATGGAATAAGCACTCATGTGCTTTTTTACATCCATTTCCCGTGTGTATGCGGTTTTGTAAATTTTGTCATCCGTTCCCACCGGCACAAAATAGCCTACTCTTACAAAAAGCGGAACAGGATTTAATGTGTGCGCAAGATGTTCTATGTGCATTCGCACACGGGGCCTCAGTTTATAGTCTCATCCGAAGGGAGTTCCTAGCGCACAATTTCCAGAAGGTGGGGATGCTGTTTATACTGACAGGCCCAAGACAAGGGTGAAAGTGAATTTATTTGAACACTAGCTGTGGTACTGACACTGACCAAGCCTCACGTTACCCTCCAGTGGCCAAGACTCTGAGCTTTTTGTGCTCATTTCCCTGGGCTTTGAACATATCTACAGCACACCATTCCTAACCTGCATCTCGTATGGCCATATCTATATCTAAACACAAAATTTAACTTTTTTGAGAGGCGTGCGTCAAAACAAGGCCTCGGTTTCAAGAGAAGATTTTAAACAAGTTTGATGTGTGGGATCGCTGTTTATCTGGGGTCCCCCAGCACAGGGACGGGAGGTCAGTGGGGAAGGTGAATCTCTGAGAAGCATAACTGGGTCTGAGAACTGCAATGCTGGATATTCTCAGTGCCTGGCACATGAAGCATGACTGCGACTTCCAGTTTGTCCTCTAAGGAAGCACAGCAGTTAAGAAAACCTATCAGCATCTAGCCAATCCCAACATTTACAAACCAAAATTTAATTTTTTTTATGCCTGGAATAGCTAATCAATATCCAGATCCTACTTTTGAGCTTGGCTATTTGAAATCAAGTAAAAACAGACAGGTATTTTTTTCTATATGGAGTCTCAGCCATGCTTCGTGTACAGATTTCTTTTTTCATTCTTCAGCTGGAAGTCCAAGGTTCACCAATGATGAGATTTATGCGTATGTGTCCATTTTTTCCCCTCCATCATTAAGTTAGCCACATTCCGACTTCAGGAATGTAGACAAATATAAACACAATGTCACTAAACCACATACAATGTGACAAAACTTTATTTTCACCTTTTGGGTGATGTTAATATTCTTTTTTTGTTTTGTTTTTTTGTTTTGTTTTTTTTAAATTAATATTCTTTTTATTTATATGTGTATGCATTCTCTTCTCCACTTTTCCTGCTACTACTTCCTTCCTCTCTCTCACAGCACCTGTCCCTTCACCTACACACCTTCGTGCACTTTCACCCTCCTTATTATATAAACATGGTTGTTTTAATACTTTACAGTAGTATGAATGCACCCTGGCCTCTTACAGCATCAGAAATGAAAGGCTAAAACATTTTCCAGATTTGGGCTTTTACTCTGAAAACTTTTAGCTTTTCAACTCCCCCTAGTTCCTCTTCATTCTATCAAAGGGCCCAATACAAAAAGAGATATGACTTTTACTGTCATATCTATCACAGAAAATCAATTTCTACAGGGCACAAAAAAGACCTGAAAAAAAAGCTTTTATCATCAAATCCATCCCAGAAGCTCAATCTACACAAACACACACACAAACACACACAGAGGAATGTGCAAGTGTGCACACTCACATTTAATCCGTTAAAATAAAGAAAAATCAGAATTAAAAAAAATTACTTAAAAAATAGACAAACCTCCAGTTCTTCTTCAGACCGTACGTCCAGTATATGGATCTTTTCACTTTTGTCCAGAGTCACCAGTGTACGAGGATTCATCCACTGCCCAAAATAAACACCAAGAAAACAATGGATTAAAGGATCATCTTTCACATTAATGTATTGACCTCCCCCCTCCATACTCTTTTAAGTCCATCAATCACCAACTCAAAAACCTTGATAATTAATAAAGAAGGAAAAATAAGAGCAGGCTAAAAACAAGCTTTCAGTCAAAATAACAAATAAGCATCAACTAATCAGCCACATTACTAGAAAAGCATGTAAGAAGGTTTTTAGGTCTGTTGAAAAGATGACACTGCACTTTGAATAAAAGCTAAAAATGAAAATCTCAGTGTTGAAATAGGAACACACAAAAGCTTATTATACCTATCTATCTACTATCTATATTATTATCTATCTCTCTCTCTCTCTCCTCCTATCACTCTCTCTCTCTCTATTTATATATCCTATATATACAATTTCATCAATTCTACACTATAATTTATCATTGACCTTAAATAACTTATTTGGGAAGGGGGGGGGGGGGGGAGGAGGTACTAGACATTAAAAATGATCTTAAAAACCCCAATCTAAAGCGCACAGATTTCAAGATGAACAAAAACAAAAAGTGTCTTACAGCGATGCTCAGCAGTTTGTACTGAAGCTGGATCTTCTGAAGCCCTGACACGCGGATGTCCAGGGGGCCGGCACAGATGACCTGGTAGAAGTAGACCGTCTGGTCACGGCCGAAAGCCAGCACCGGGTCGATGACGCGGTCCTGCTCCGACACCTGGATCACCACGAACTGCCACGCCAGCTGCGGCAAGGTCGCTGGGTCGCCCTGGTGTGAAATGTTTCACAGATTAAGTTTCTTGTAGGTTTAACGTTGCATTGCCTAAAAAGAATATTTCTTGCATATGTAGCATCGCTGATTTGATATTGCATGTTTAACACTGCATACCTGAAATCAATATTTCTTTATCAGGTAACTGTGCTGATCTGATGCAAAATATTTTCTTTGCATGTTTAACCTTAAAAACCTACCCATAAACTTTCACAATCACTATCACCAATATTTTAGCTTTAAAACTATATGAAAAAGGCCATTTCTGGGGATATTTGTGAAATAACTTTTATACCTTATCATCAAATCAAATCACCTCTATCTGACTATAAAAAATAAACATGTATTTAATGTACTGCAGAGAGCATTAAAACCTTAGTTTGACTAAAACACAACCAAGTATTAAAAAGACCAAAACAACATACACACACACCAAAACATAAAACTGGCCTGTTTAAAAGGAGAGGAATAGATATTCATAACAAATATGCCACTGTTCAAGAAGTTTTATATGACTCTCAGCAGTTCATAACATCAGTTGCTGAGGTTACATATTCTTCCCCAGTACAACCTCTACTGTAGATAGTTGTGAGAATATAGATATACATACATGAGAGAGAGAGAGAATGAGAGAAGAGAGAGAGAGAGAGAGAGAGAGAGAGAGAGAGAGAGAGAGAGAGATTGGTTTGAATGTGGGTGTGTCCTTCTCACCAAGTAGTGAATGGACATTAAACAAAACAAAAACCAAAAACTTACAACAGAAAATCATATAATTACAAAACCACATTTTTTCACTCAAGGTGACATTCTGAACCTGCTTGTTCAAATATCTTAAAAACAAGTCATACTGGTCTGAAAAAAACACACCAAAAAACCCCAAGTCATACTGGTCTGAAAGTGATCTTCGCTTTTTCTAAAAACTGTTAACAAAATTACTTCATGGCATAAAAAAGTTTCAGGATCAGAGTTATGCACACACCTTCAATGGGTGAGTGAACATCACTTTGAGCTGAGGACGAAGCGTCACCAGTAGCACCTGCAAGGAAAAGGGAAATTTCCATACATGCATCACCATCATCATCATCATCGTCATCATCATCATCATCATCATCATCATTGTCATCATCATCGCCTTCTGTCTCTTTATGAATATAACTCTATATACTAATTTCACCTTTGTTGAAGCTGAAAAACTGCTGAGTTTTGTTCATGCTGATTGTGAAGAGTATAAAATGTAGATGTCTTCTTCAAACGCTCAGTTAGCAACTGGACTGAATCTGTTGCCAAATTTAAGTGTGACTGTGTGTGCGTGTGAGCATGGTATGTGTGTGTGTGTGCATGCGTGTGTGCATGCGTGTGTGCATGTGTGTGTGCATGTGTGTGTGCGCGTGTATGTGTGTGTGTATGTGTGTGAGTGGAGAAAGTACAGCAGCCATAACAATTTTGTTTTGGGACAAAGGAGCTGAAAGATTTTGGAAAACACACACACACACGCGCGCACACACAAGCAAGCACACACACACACAAGCAAGCAAGCAGCTTACTAATGTACGCATGGCCCAGATTTGCTTCAGTGTCTAAGCCTGCAATCTCACTTCATTTCTGCCCTTGCACAACACACACACACACAAATGGGAACAGATGACAAACTTTACAAATCTGCACACACAAAGGGACTAGATGTAAAAAAAGCACACGAGTGCTTATTGCATTATCCTCTAAATGAAATAAAAGAGTTAAAAAATATAGGTTATAATACACACACACACACAAGACAGAAATATAAGGAGGAACAGACAGAAACAAACAGAACCAGCCCACCTTGGAGAGGGAAGCCATGGCCAGAACCATGACGTCCTGCATGGGGTGATCTTTGATGGTGTAGTTCATGTGCAGCGGCTCTATCGTGCACACCTCACCACGACTGCAACGATGACACACAGGGATGACTTTTACAGTTCTGTTTTTATTCATTCATCTTATGATTTGTTTTTGATATATAAAAGTAATCGTATTAATGTATAAAACAAACAACAACACAAAAATAAAAAAAAATAACGCTCCCAATCAAACAAGCAATCATCCCCCACCAATCACATCTAATGTATTAAAAACAACAACACAAAAATTAAAAAAATAACGCTCCCCAACAAACAAGCAACCCCCTTTCCCCCAAAAACAACAACCACCCCAACCCAAACCAAAAACAATCCAACTCAACTCCCCTCAAAACAAACCCAAAAAACAAACCCAAAATGCCCAACTACAGAGATTTAGAAATGTGCAATACAACAAAATACCAGCTTGTAAACTAAAAGATTAACAAAATATTGAAAAGTCAGCAAATGACAAAATACACCAAATTTTGCTGACTATACATCTACATATATCCAATTCAGAAGCCAGAAAGGTGTTACGTGTTATCTCACACCCTTACAGTGTTGCACATTTCACCTACATGGGTCAATAATACTGGTACTGCACAGAAACTTCATATTTTTTTCACCAGAAATTTTACAAGACTGAATATGGCTTGTCACTGTTTAGACAAAAAAATAACACTCTTTTGTCACAAACAAGACTGAATATGGCCTGCTACTGTTTAAAAGTTTTTTTTAAAAACCCACACATACTCTTTTCTCACAAAGAGATCTCACCTGCCAGAGAACAGACACTGTGACTCACAGGACCTCACCCCAATCAGTCGCCTGGACAGAAACACTTTGGTTCTCATATTCTTCAAATATCAAATGTTCAAATACAAATACAACATGCAAATAATACTTTTGCTGTACATTATAAATCACTTCTCATAATCTGAGCCATCGTGTAGGCCTACACATCTGCAACAGGTGCTGATCTGCTTCACAGACCACCAACATCCTACATTGCCAACATCACCAAAACCAGTGGTCTGGTAGGGCTACAGAAGACTGTCAGAGAAGATGGCAAACCCTGGTGGTATTGCATGGAGCTCCTACTGACAACAGCGGCAATGGAAACAACTGAAATGTCATCTTTCCTGCTTTCTCACTTCATCTGCTTCTTCAAATCAATGCTCATTCCACAATGACACCAACCCTAATACGAATTAAATTTGTAGACAGTTAAATACAATCTTTTACGTCTGTAAAGAAATCATAACGAAAAGACAAGTTTAAAACTACATGTACTGCACGTATTACTCACTTGAATTCCAGTTCAAACACGGATCCACCACTGTCACTGCAGGCAGCCAGCACAAAGCTGTCTGTGAACTGCAAACAATATACAACACAGTCATAGTCTCTGTCTGTACTCTGCAAACAATATACAACACATTCATAGTCTCTGTCTGTACTCTGCAAACAATATACAACACAGTCATAGTCTCTGTCTGTACTCTGCAAACAATATACAACACAGTCATAGTCTCTGTCTGTACTCTGCAAACAATATACAACACAGTCATAGTCTCTGTCTGTACTCTGCAAACAATATACAACACAGTCATAGTCTCTGTCTGTACTCTGCAAACAATATACAACACAGTCATAGTCTCTGTCTGTACTCTGCAAACAATATACAATAATCCATGTGCTTCTGTCTGTAAACTGGAAAGAATGTACCAACACATTCATATTCTAATAACATTATTGCACATTAAAAAGATAAGAGTATATGCTCACTCTCACACAAAGCAATAAAAGTCAAACCAAAGTTGCTGAGCATTTTCAAAGAACTGTGAGCATGAAAACTTACATTACATTCAAATGATGAACCGTATAAAGTATGGTTTGTAATAAGCATGTGCAACAGTAAACAACATAACCATAGCTTCACCCCCCCTCAAACCTCATAACCATAGGTCATTCAACTAAAAAATAAATAACACCTGCTGCCTCTACTGCTTCCATTTATTGTCTGTCATGTAAGCGAAAATGTGTTGCCCTGCCGTTAAGTGCAAGACAGGTCAAACACATCCGACTCCGGCATAGGAAAGAATCGTTATCTTTAAAGTCTTCTTGGAAAAAAAAGGCAGGAGAATGGACCAGAAGGCAGAAAAAAGACAAGAAGGAGGTGACAGGAAGAAAAGGAACAAGGAAGAAACAAAGAGATGGACACAAAAGAGGGAATTCCTAGCATCCAGAAGGTGGGGATGTTATTTATACTGACAGGTCTCTGACATCCCCATGGGGAAATTTCCCTCATTTCATCCCACTGTCCTACCTTGACATGCAGGACAGCTGTGCCAGGTGGGTGAGCATCCGTGATGGTTCTCAGCAGTTTGCCTGTGTTCAAATCCCACATGGTGATCTGAAAACATTTGAACATTGAAATCTCTGAACCATAAAACTGTGTATATTGTGATTGTAACTAGACATCATAAGCAACTCTCTCTCTCTCTCTCCCACACACACACACACACACACACACACACACACACACACACACACACACACACACTCACACACACACACACACACACACACACAAAAACCATACACCACACTACACCACAACACATACACACACTTAGATATCAAAAAGCAAAAACTGTCAAGAAATTCTGGCGACTGGAAAACTCACAAACAAAATAAAAGCACCAACATAATCAACAAAAACAAACCATCATATTTCACACACACAAAGACTACACACACACACACCACACACACACTCAACACACACACACACACACACACACTCTCTCTCTCTCTCTCTCTC
Source organism: Rapana venosa (assembly GCA_028751875.1). Lineage (NCBI taxonomy): Eukaryota > Metazoa > Mollusca > Gastropoda > Neogastropoda > Muricidae > Rapana > Rapana venosa. The sequence continues at coordinate 60,757,142 of CM054135.1, forward strand.
TCACACACACACACACACACACACACACACACACACACACACAGACCCACACACCACCCACCCACACAGATACAAATACAGGTGGAAAAACAGGCACAGCCAGCCAGCCAGCCAGGTAAATCTACGAGCAAACAACTACATACCTGTCCTTTGGCAAAGCCACAGAGCAGGCGTGAGCAATCCCTGTTGAAGCTGAGGGCAGAGACTGCTCCGTACTGTGCCCCCACGGCTGTACTGCCCAGGCACCACTTCAGTACTTGTTTGGCATCTGGTACACACACACACACAATGGACACAACATTCAGTTCAATTATGTATAGAGCAGCAATGATGTACATAACACGTGCACTTGAATAGAAACAAATTTCCACAGAAAAGTAAGACGTGTAATAAGAAATCAAATGCTTTTTTTATATTGGCCAAAATATCTTCGCAATAAAATAATTTTGATGGATGTTTCAAAAACAGATTTAGTATTAATGGTCTACAGCCCTATAATCTTAAATTCACTTCTACGAATACTTTTCATTTTTAAATTAAAAGGAAAAAAATGAGTTCAGAGGATGGACTAATCTGGGTCTATTGAATTTCTATTAAAACTCTCTTCCCAAAAAAGCTATTCCAATAACAGACACAATATCAATATCAATAATAGCATTCTTTCTGCTCTCCAATGAACTCAACATACTGAAAAGGAAAGGATGAATTATAGTCTGGAATTTAAGATGTGGTGGTTCTCAGGTTAACAAAATACCTTTCTGTGAAATATATTCTTTTTTCAACCATTTCACCAAATCTAGAGTGGTGATCCATGTGTTACATCTTTCACATGAGCTGATCTATCAATGTCCCATGTACAATACATGCATTTGGTGTATTTGAAAGACCACACTCTAACAACTGAGTTGTCCCTGGAAAATTTGTGCAGAAACCCCCAGCTCTTATAGGCAAATATTTTTTCAGAGACAATAAAAACTAAGCTCAGAAGAGTGTAATACATTTTTCCCAGGACCTCAACCCTAAATTCACACAGAAAAGTCTGCTATGTTAATAAAACTGCATAACACACTGCAATATGGAAAAGAACGAACAAAAGACAAAGTTCATAGCTACTACAATACAAGTCACACACAGTTTCCATACCAAACACAAGAACCAGCCCGTGAGATGTCCCAATGGCAATGAGGGCCGACACTGCCTGTAAACAAACATTTCGAGTTAGGCTTACAAAATCATAGTCAATGAAAATGATATGGTCAAGAAAGAAAATGCCTTTACTCCATTTCCCAAAGTAAGACAGATACCTACAGTAATAGGAAGCAGATAAGAAATGACTGCTTGAATGTTCTATTGCGCTCATGTATAACAGTTTATGTCCGTCTTCTCTTTCTTAGATTCAATGTCTCTTCATTCAAAGTGATACAAGATGTGTATTAAGTCTTCGTCAGTATGTGTGTGTATGTGTGTGAGTGTGTGTGTGTGGTGTCATGCATATGTGTGTTCTTATGAGTCAGACAAGGTCTTCTTGTGTGTTCTTATAAGTCAGACAAGGACACATGTACACACATGCATGCATGCACACACACAGCTGTACACACACATACACACACACACAAATGCCCACACATATAAACAAAAGGAACTAAAATAAATCTTACAATGGCTGTTGGCATTCCAGCATCCACACGATCCTGTTTGAACAAAAAATATTTCAAGCTTTAATACCATTCATCTTAAAAAACACACTACAAAAAATAAAAACAGGTGTAGCTATCATTACAGCTCTAAAAGATAAGTCTGCTCCATTGTTCCACAGAGTTTCTTCTTCAATGTGCTCAGTTCTACATGGAGTGTCAGTTCTACATGGAGTGTCAGTTCTACATGGAGTGTCAGTTCTACATGGAGCGAAGTGTCAGACGAGTGATTACTGTCACATATCTTATTTGTAATATCAAACTAGCTGTAAAAATCATTAGCAAAAATGAAAACTTAATCTAAAATTTAAATCTAATTTCCCCAAAATGGTTCCGAAAAAAAGTCCAGCATATACATGCATGTATAACTTCAATCACAGATGGAAAAATTATATATGTATGATTGTTGTTCCTGCTATCTGACCAACACTCTGAGTCTGACAGAAGTAAATGGAGGTTTTAGCTGGGAGTAGCAACAACAGGATATCATAAAAGATGAAGCAGCATCCCCTTTCTAGGCACACTCATGTATGTAGCCCCTCCCCTCCCCTACCCACATAAATTCACATCACAAACTCCTCAGAAAAATGGTGAAATAAAAAACCCAAACCCAAATGATTAAGCACAATGGCTGCTGTAAATGACCGTAAAAGAATGAGAAATAATGTTCAGACCTTAATCATGACATTGTCATTTCCAGGTCTATGCTATTTCACTTACTGCAGCAGACAGCACTTGAGCTGAGACACTCTTCAGCTTACTGGGCTTCAGGACTGACCCATGGATGGTTTTAGGAGCCCGCAATCTGAAAATGAAAGATGTTGGTCTAATGCCGATATAACTGTTTTACAGATGTTACTGCTCAAGTTCCCCTTTTAGCGATGCTCTTGGGGGAGAAAATAGCCCAGTAATCAGTTACAGCTTTGAATTTGTGGTATGACGGTCACTTAGAGTGAGGCTGAAGCCACTGCTGAGGTGTTGATGTGAGAGGATATTTTTTCTGTGGAGATTATACTGTCTCTGGCTCCGTTCCCCGCAAGACCTTGAGATGAGACCATAGAGATCCTAAAAGTTAACACAGCATCATCTTGAGTACAACTTTCTTTTGTGGGTCAGTTTCTTGGCTAGAGCTTTGTAGTTTACCAATGGCAAGACTCTTGTGTATGTGACCTTTTCAACCCACTATTAACACTATTCTGACTGGTGCTGTTACAGACACATCAGTGTGCTGGCCTGGGCATGCAGTGAAAAAAAAAAGCCAGAGTTTGACTGCTTGTAAACAAATCCCTGCTACAAACCTAAATGAAGTCTAATGTATACCAAATTTAGTATGTGTAATGAAAAATGGATGCTAAATTCTTTTTTTCCCCCTTACATATTGAGCACATTGCATTGGCAGCTTTTGGCTGACATACGTGACCCTTCTTCACATGATGAGTCGCATTCCATCAGAGGTCAATTTTCAGTTTTTAGCATGTTAACATACGCAATGAAAAAAAAGTTATTCAATGAAAAAAAAAAGATTGAAAACTGGATAAAGCCATGAAAAATTATTACGAAAAGAATTATTATTCCTAACACAAAAGTGAAACTATGGCAGATCTGTCTGTAGCAGTTCTATAAAAAAAAAATTAAACCCCATCAAACACACAAAATTATACAATATAAAGACATAATCATGTATACGGATACAACTAAGTGCACAGTGTAGTATATATCCTAAACCTTGAACCATACTGAAAACATCCCACAAAAAATATGATAGTGTAAATCAGATATATATTCTTTAAATCATAACCTACAAGAACAATAGGGCACACATGAAAACACAGAAATTCTAAGCAAGGGTGACAGACAGACAAAACTGGAGTAAATCAATAAATGACGTTAACTGATAGAGACAGACAGACAGACACTGCCACATTATATGACAGCCAAGTACCTCTCCCTTCTCCGGGATTCCATACTCTCCACACTGGAGAGGGAGGAAGTCTCTCCAGAATCCCCCTTGAGCTGCTGCACAGCCGCTGTTGCCAATGGCAACTCATCTTCCTCCAGTGCTCCGTCATCTGTCTGCAAAAATACCCCACAATATTATACACTCTGATTCCCAGTAAAACCCAAGAAGAACAATAAATCTGAACAACACCATCAGTTATACATCAGCAAAACGATGGATGCTATAGCCAAGTGGTTAAGACCATCTGACTTCAATCCCATGGGTCCATGAAGTCGTGGGTTCGAGTCTTGGCGGCATCTGGTGAATTAAGGGTGGGGCTATTTGCGATCTCCGAGGTCAACTTCAAGTGCAGACCTGCCAGTGTCTTAATTTCCTCTATGTGTGTGTATGTATGTGTGTGTGTATGTGTGTGTGAGAGAGAGAGTGTGTGTGG
>CM054135.1:60766228-60831228 GCA_028751875.1 Rapana venosa
AGTGTGCATGTTGGAGTCACTGGAGCAAGCAAGCAAGCGAAGAGAGAGAGAGAGAGAGGGGGGGGGGGGGGGGGGGGGGCGGCACGCGCACGCACGCACGCGCGCGCGCGCACACACACACACGACTTCCACGATTCTTAGTGTCTTACTGTCTAGCTATCTTGGTGGTATAGGTCGACAAATTTATGATAGGTTTTCCCGGTACAAAACTAACGAAAAAAAAGGTGTCTCATGACGTTTTCTTTAGGATAAACACGCTGCACACACGCTGACAAGAAAGAAACAAGACGTGACAGTAAGAATATGATAATGAAAGAAAACAGAGCAGATCTGGTGATGCGCCAGTGTCGGTTGGGCGTTAAAATCTATCAGCCAGCACAGCTGTAGCTTGATGCAATAGGCAGAGGAGAATAAAGCACTCAAATATGAACTCGTACCTCATCCAGATCGAAGCTGATAGGCTTGCTAGCAGTCGCTGAAGAGGAAGAATCACCTGCTTGAGAGTCCGGCCCCTCCTCCATCATGATTACGGAAGTGATGACCAGCTATCTCCCTTAGGGTTGTAAATTGATAACGGACAGTTATTTCCCTTACAATACCTAAATCGCCTGGTTATTGACGTATCTTGGTTACCAAGACGATGAGAGTTATGAGGTGCAATTTTCATGATATGCCACCTTAGTTGATAAATAGCGGGGCCCTTAAGCTAGAACTTCGAAGGTAAACTTGAATGATGGGGATGAAAGACAGAATATAAGGCGTTTGTCAGACCAGCCCTGGAACCCACACACAATATATATATATATATATATATATATATATATATATATATATATATATATATATATATATATATATATATTGTAATAACGTTATATAAATGACACTCATTATATATATATATATATATATATATATATATATATATATATATATATATATATATTGTGTGTGTGTGAGTGAAGTCAAACAAAATTTTTATTTCCAGATGGTACATTGAATAAGCAATGCATTTGCTTTTTTTCATCAAGCCTTCCATGTGTGTACATGCATGCATGCGCGCCGTGTGTGTGTGTGCACAGGTCAAGTCCAGTCCAAAACACTTTAATCATCCGTGGAAGGGCAAGTGCAATACTGACAGGCACATTGATTCAAATAATAATTTTGAAAAGACACAGCTACATTTCATATTGGTTTAAACATTCCAAGATAACTTCAAATAAAAGTCTCTCTCTCTCACACACACACACTGTATGGGATAGCCTGGTGGTTAGAGTGATGTGCATTCCATGCGTGATCTGCTGAACTGGGTTTGAATATTGTTCAAGAGGATTTTTCCCTCTGGAGTTAACATCAGTGGCAACTCCACTCCCCCCCCCCCCCCCCCCCCCAAGTAAACTGAGGTCCCATGTGCGAACGCATACAAAACATCTTGTGCACACTTAAAACCCATTCCACATTTTGGATGAGTAGGCCATTGTGTGCTGGTGTAAACAAATGTTAAAATTTACAAAACCCAATACACAGGGACTGGATGTAAAACAATACACGAGTGCTTATTGCATTATCCTCAAAATAAAAGAATTTAAAAAAAGAAAAGAAATGCACAATGTATGAATACAATGTTGTAAGGGCCATTGACTAGAAAAGACATAACTGATCATATATATGTCAGTAATATTGCTGAGATTGAAAAAAAATGTACTCATTTTGTTTGGGATATACATATATGTGAACGTGCAAAGACCATTATAAGATCATTATAAACCAAAACTAAGTATGTTCTTTCGAGCCAGAAGGCCCATAGAGCCGGAGCTTATCCTGGTTTCTGTAGCGTTAAGCAAACTGATGGTTTTTCACCACCCCTGTGACAGGACGCTAGTCTGTCGCCAGATACTTCCCCAGCAGAGCTGGTACCCACTTGTACACCTGGGTGGAGTGAGGAAAATAAGAGTAAAGTGTCTTTCCCAAGGACACAACACCGAGCCGAGCGGGGATCGAACCCGCGACCTCTGGATCACGAGTTGACCGCCTAAACCACTCGACCACGGTGCCTCCCAAACCAAAACTAAGACATAACTTATTTTCACGAGCTTGTACATGTGTGCACATACGCCCCCCCCCCCCCCCCACTTCCTGAAATGCACACATCCCCACATACATGCGCACACACAAACACAGTTTTTTCAAGTTGATGTGAGGTTGAAAGGGGAAAAATAAACGTTATTACAATGCAAACACAAGCATTTTCTCTCTACAGCATGAAGGCAGGAACATGAACCCATCTTGTGAACACATACCACGCATGCTTGGGTGTACGCATGTACAGGTTTGTGATGTGCAGGCGTGTGTCTGACCCTGAGCATCTATGTGCGTCTTTGTGTGCATGCAAACATGCGTGCTTGTATTAATTCTTGTATTTAATATCTGTCCACTATTAGTAATATTAGAGATGAAAATAAAGGACTGATAGCAGAAACAAAAGAAAGCAATAAGGAAATGGGTTAACAGATTGGCATTAGACCATGAATATAACATAATAAAATGTAACACAGGGAAAACAATTTAACAGGACCTTAAAGGAATGCAAAAACTGAGCAATGTTCAAGGGATTTAGATATAAAAAAGAATACATTAACAGGATGAAATCTAAATTTTCTTCAACCTTTTTTGTTTTTAAGGGTTTTAGGTATTTTAAAAAAAAAAAGCTTTTGACAATGCAATACACACATCTGCAGAGAAAATTGTCCACCACAAATACACTTGACATACTTGCAAATTTGTTTTAAGACCATTTAGTCTTATTTTGCAAGAAATGGGGGTAATCAGTCTTATGAAGAATATCAAAGAAAACATTGTTCTTTCTTTTAAAATGTGCCCTAAAGAAGCTATACTTTTCTGTGGTATTAACATTTTTATGATCTGAAGTCACTAAGTTTTCCCAACTTACAAACATACAGAAACTTCAGAAGACTGTTCTGAATTTCGCATGCCTTTTTGGTGGCTTTTTTCCTACTATTTAATTACCATAGAGACCAACATGATAGGGCAGCCAACAAAAACAAGACATCTGTACCTTTCAGTCTCATACAGTGTATCAGATGATTTACGTCAATAATCAAATATGGTTGTGTTTTAATATTAAAAGATTATGAATCAACAAAAAAGGCTACTTTAAACAAAGTTTGAAGAAATATTCCAGCCCTAATAAAAATATTGATAAACTGTCCAATTAAAAAAACCTTTTTAACTTTCAGTGCTGGAATAATGAAAGCAGCACCACAGCCTCAGTGCACGTGTGTATATGTGTGCACGTGTTGCTGCCTGCTTGCACACAGGGTCTGCAGAATGCATAAATGCATGTGTAAAAAGTGTTCCTTTTAGAAAGACCAGAAATATTTAGCAAAGATTAGTGAACATAAATCCTTTGACGAGTAGCACAACGGTTCAGTTCCTGTAGTTATTCGAAACTTGCTTTTCAAAGCACACACATACCCACTCACACTTCATTACACATACCCACTCACACTTCATTACACATACCCACTCACACATCATTAGAAAATACAATCAGAAAATGACAAAGCTGACTTTTCATGTGCAGTGTTTATTTACTCAATTTTACTCTCTCCTTTTAAAAACAAACACGTAAACAAAAGGAAAAAACCCTCACGTACACAAATTAACACCATTTATTGCAACACACACAACACTATATCATAATAGCAATAACCACAATACAATTAAAGTAATGCACATTTCCATACACAAATGTGAAATTGATCACACACACACACGATATAAAATTATTTTGCTTTAGAAAAAGAAAACAAAACCCTTATTTAAGTAGTTAAGAAGTAAAACTTATCCTCTTGTGAATAAATAAATCCATTTCTACTACGAGTATTATGATAAAATGTATTTAGATAAAGGGACATAAGTGTCTTACTGGTTTGAAAAAATTAAAGATTGCATCCGAGCCACGTACATTAGGTTAAACACACGCACAAAAAAAAAAAAAATCCAAATCGCAAATATCCAAGAACAAAAATCCCAAACAAAACGAGTAAACTTTTTCCTTCTTAACAATATTACTGAGCATCACACAGCAAGACAATATTAGAAATATATTTCTTTAGCAGTTCAGATGAATCCAGCATTTAAGAAATGAAAAGAAAATAGGCATACAGACTATATAGGTAAAGGAGTCCCATAACCTATAAGGTCGTAGGGGAGCGAGGTGTCGAGACCTCACTTCTCTAGGGCCAGCATATCGAGGGCGGCGCCCATCTCCTCTCCCTCGCTGCTTTACCGTTCCTGACCCTAAAGAGGGCAGGTACCCATTTACAGCTGGGTGAACTGTACTGAAGCCAAGGCGCACAAATGGTCACCCATCCAAGTGGTAACCACGCTCAACGCTGCTTAACTTGGCTGGGGGAAAGCGAGTGCTCCGACCACTGAGCTATCCCGTACCTTTTACAGATTATATACATATATATATAAATTTTTTTGTTTTAGGCCTCAGTTGCATGCAGATCATGGAGCACCATCTTTTCCCCTTTATTTCTCCTCTTTTTAGTGAGTGCTCAACATGTCTCTCTTCATTGGCCAACACCCCCCCCCCCCCCCCAACAAAACAACAAAAATCACCAAACAGAAATAACAGACTAAATGACATTCATCTAACAAGTAACATTACTATCCATCACAGCATGACAACAATTTCTTCAACAGGTCAGTCAATCCAACTTTGAAAGGGAAAAAATCCCTTTGTGTATGCGCACTACTATGTGTACACACACACACACATATATTTTAGGCCTCAGTTGCATGCAGATCGTGGAGCACCTTCTTTTAAATTTTACTTTTTATTTCCTTTTCCCTTCTTTTGGTGAGTGCTCTTACCCGTCTTTCTTCATTGGCCAAAAACCCAAAAACAAACAACAAAAAACCCACTCTAAGACACACACTAACTCAAATAACACTTTTACCTACTGTCCAGAGCGATGATTGCCCTAGTGTGAAATGCTGCCTGCGTTCTATTAATGTTCAGCTGCAATGAACAGTCAGCTGGGTTTATTGTTGCTCTAGTGTGTGCTGTTGCATGTGTAAACATAGTGTAAACAAGTGATTTACCTGTCTGGGTTTATTCTTTTGCTCTAGTGTATATGTGATAGTGCTAAGTTTTCACCCTTTCATTAAGTAAAAAAGGTGACTTGTTTCCTGAGCTAACAACAGATGCCATCATGAGACTATAACAAACTCGACCATGTTTAAACAGATTGAAGGCATTCAGAAAAAATCTAGATAACCTAATGACAGTGTGTACATTGAGGTTCATGTCGAACTATAAATTTAAAGACTAATACCATTTCATTTCCATAAAAAAAATCATGCCTAAACCCCCTTGCATTCAAGGATCATTTCAAAAACAAAAAACTACTGAGAAAAGCCCTCAAATAACATCCAAACCAGCTTCTTTGAAGTATTGTCTGAGGATTTTATGTAATTTTATGTAATACAAGAATAAAACTAGAACAAATGCATAAAGTGAATGAACCTAACAAAACTAATATCTTGGCACCACAACAATTTTGAACAGATTGATAACACACAAAAAGGCAAAACTTTCTTGCCAGAGATCGATTTCTTGATCAAAGGAAACTGTTGGAAAAGTTTTTCCTTAATTTTATTTTGATAAGTCATGAGCAGCGTTAATTTTTTTCAGCCTCTAGCCTGTACAACAAGAATCCTTTCCCTAATAACCCATATCCCACTTTTTGGTATTACGCACAAAAACGATCCCTCTTTCATGAACTAGTGTTTGAAGGAGTACAGAGAAAATCCTTCTCACTAACCGCCATAAAACTGCTGAGCATCAAACTTGACAGAATACTACGACAAAAGATCAGATAAAGAACAGAGTTAACAGATGTACTCAAGTTTTTGCTTATGGAATGGAAAAATGCAGGTAATTTGCAAGATGAGAGATAGATTGATGACCAAAATGGTGCACAGAAAGGCAGCCAACATACGGCTACAGAACCCTAAGTGGACTGGCAACCAGACGGCTTGATAACATCTAAAAGTATATGGGCTGGACATGGCACAGAGACACACAAGAAAGGAACTGTCGAAGGACTACTGTGAAGAATTATCCTGCAATGGACGGACAATGCCAAAGTGCTAATAGCCCTATTACTGGCTATTTTGCATGATACGTGGTGTTGACATTAAAGTACACTACAAAGCCATGATAGAGGTAGACCAATCTATTGGAAGTCATTGACAAATTTTGAAACACTATCCCAAAATCTAATCACATATAGAAATAAAACAGTGCATCAACACCTCAATATGAAGAAAAAACTTTATACATTAGACACCAACTCAACAGGAAGGAATTGACAACTCGATTGGAAGGGACCAACACCTGAGTCAATATGAAAAAAGCACTTAATACTATGGTAACAACTAATATGAGGAAATGAACCTTTATGATACCAATTAACTGACGAAAGAAACTTTTATACTTTGGTACCAACAAAATCAGTTTTATGAAAAGAGCACTGTATAAAAAAATCAACTAATTCAACAGAAAGGAAATAACTTTACTGATTTCATATGAAGGAAATAACTTAATACCAACTTAATTTAAAGGAAAACTTTAAACATTGACACCAACCCAAAATGAATGGGGGGGAGGGGCACTTGTTTCTTTGACACCAGCTAACTTAATAGGAAAACGATTACTTGGCCCAACTAATTCTATACGAAGGAAAGAATTTTTATTCTTTTATGCAACTAACTGAATATGAAATAAAAATCCGCTTAATGACAATTTTGTTCGATTGTTCCTCAGCTAGAGCTCCGAGGTTTAATAATAGCAAGATTTTTGTGAATGCGACTGCTTCTCCCCCCACCATCAAGGTTGCTGCATTCCGACTTTGGGGATACATTTGGGAATTGAACCTACCAATTTTGCCAGAATAGTCGGGAGGTACCTCCCTGCTCTTTTTGATTTTCAATGTCACAGGTTCCTTCGACAAGCACAAGTCCGTAAGCACACAGGTCTGACTGGTTTAGAGTGTCCCCTGAAAGACTTGAGATTCAGTTTTAGATTTTCCTGTCACTAGGAAGACACCCACTAAGTATAAAGGAAAGAACTTTGTAATGATGCACTGACTTCACTACACTAAGCACTTTTTTCCCTAGTCCATGGGTTAAGCCTTCTCCTATGGGAATGCTGGGGGGGTGGGGGGCGGGGGGGCCGTCAGTATAAATAGCATCCCCACCTTCCGAAAATTCTGTGCTAGGAATTCATTCTTTTCTATCCCTTTGTTTCTACCTTATTCTTTTTCTTCCTGCTCCTCTATTTTCTGCCTTTTCGGTCCATTCTCCTGCCTTTTCCCCCCGGAAAGGCTTAAAAAATAACAGTTCTCTCCCATGCTGAAGTTGGATACACTGAGCTGACTTGTCAGGTACTAAATTAACAGCAGTAAAACACGTTTTCACTCAACCAACTTAATCTGAAGGACAGAACTGTATACTTTGATAACAGCTAACTCAATATGAAGGGAAGAATCCTATACTTTGATACCCACTAACTCAATATGAAGGAAAGAACTTTACATAATGATAGTAAATCAGTATGAAGGAAAGAACTTTACATTATGATGTAGTTTCAACTAATGTGGAGAAAAGCTTTACACTTTATTGCCAACAAATTCATTCTCAAGGAAAGAACTTTATAATTTGATAGAAGCTAACCCAATACGCAGAAAAGATTTATACTTTAATAGCACTTAACTGAATATGAAAGGAGAAGACCCGTAACATTTTAACACCAACTAAATATGAAGGAAAGCACTATATAGTGTCTAATTGTATGGAAGAAAGAAACTTGATACCAACAGAATGAATTTTACGGTTAAGAGCTTTACACTTTGATACCAATTAATTCAGTATAAATAAAGGAAAGAACTTTCTACACCGATACTAATTGATTTCATTTGAAGGAAAGAACTATATACTTGGTACAAACTTAATATGAAGGAAAGAACACTAAAGTATAACACAAACTTGATATGAAGGAAAAAAAAAAAGTGGATATGTGATCCATATGAAAGAACCTCCTCATTACTTTGGCACCTGCTAATTCAACATTAAGTGAAGAACTTTACCCTTTGATGCAACTGAACATGAAGGAAAGAACTGTATATTTTGATGCAACTGAATAAGAAGGAAAGAACATGTTTAACAACAAACTATAACAAGGAAAGAACTCTATAGTTTGATACCACCTAAGTAAATACAAAGTAAGGATCTTTGATACTATCTGAATGTGAAGGAAAAAGTTTTATAGTCTGATATCAAGCAAAGGACCGTTATACTTTGTCACGAACTAACTCCATCGGAATGGAATAACTTCACTCTTTGATGCTAAAAAGAAAAACAGTACAGAGAGACACCAAATCAGTAGGAAGTACAGAGCTTTATACTCTGATACCAATGAATTCAACAGGAAGGAAAGAGCTCATTCTGATACTAACAAATTCAATAGGAAGGAAAGAGCTTTATACTTTGATACTAATGAATTCACAAGTACAAAAGAGGTTATTTTGATACCAACAAATTCAGCAGGAAGGAAAAGAGCTTAATATTTTGATACCAACAAATTCAGCAGAAAGGAAAAGAGCTTAATATTTTGATAACCAACAAATTCAGCAGGAAGGAAAAGAGCTTAATTTTTTGATACCAACGAATTTAGCAGGAAGGAAAAGAGCTCTTATCTTTGATGCCAACTAACTCGCTTTCAAGGAAAAAACTTTAAGCTGCAATAACAACTAGTTTAGTTTGAAGCAAAAATGTGCAAGTGGCACATTACAAAAAACAGTGCATACTCCCATACATTAGGGACTTTTTCCAGCACCGCAACTATCAAGGGTTAGCTTATTTTTCGGCATTTCATTTTTCTTGTGCAAATTGTTCTATCACGGTAATTTCCAGAATTTAAAACTTTTTTTTTTTAGCCGGTCTGTAAACCCGAACCACACTTTTCCTGTACTGATGTTCCCTTATATAGCTGTTTCCCCATGCCGCAGAGATGAGTCAAAAGTTAAGGCGTTAAGTGTTAGCATAAAAATGGTGAAGTGCAAGGGTTTGCGGCATGGGGCAAGAACTCGGGTTAGCGTCGGTGTTAACAGCACCAAGGGAACAGCACTGCAGGAAAAAAGCAGAATCAGGAAAAGTAATGCTCTTTTTAACATCCAAAAGCACACTTGTCTGATACAATTTTTTGAGGAAAAATAATTTGTTGCGGTGAAATTTGGAGCGGCATGCCAGAATTGGCCAAAAAAATATTTGCATTACCACAAATGTCTGATCCTATTCATAGTGACTCGAGCTGTTCCATTTCCAGTCAGGAGTTTCTGTTACAGGTCAATTTTTTACAAGTGCTTCCAGCTAGAAATTTATGATTCAGAATTTTCAGCATTTTTTTTTGCAACATACCAAAAATTATTATGTAAGCCATCAGTTGGACCATTTGCCTTAAGATTGGAACAAATTTCTTTGGTCTTTGAGTGTGTGTGTGTGTGTGTGTGTGTGTGTGTGTGTGTGTGTATGTGTTATGTTGTGACCTGACCATTACAGCATCTCAGCAAAAGAGAAACTGTCTATATATTACTACGAGCTGAGATATGAAGAAAAGAACCGTATTGCTTTGAAACCAACTAATTCAATAAAAAGGAGAGAACTTTACACTTTAATATCAACTGACTCAATGCAATATGCAGGAAAGGTAATGGAATACCTTGATACCAGTTAAGTGAATATGAAAGAGCTTTATACTTTGATACCAACTAATTGAGAAACTTTCAATATGAAGGAAACAACCTAATTCAATACAAAATGACAAAATATAAAGGAAAGAATGCTTCAATATGAAGGGGAAAAAAATTAAGTAAATACTTTGATACCAGCTAACTCAAGGTGAAGTACAGAAACCTTAAAGTTCGACAATTAACACAGTACAAAAGAAATAACTTTTCACGTTGACAGCTGATTCTATATATACTTTTGGTGTCAAATAAAGACGTAAAGAGGAGAGAAATTCATACTTTGACAGCAACTAAATACGAAAGATAGCCTAACTTAACTAAATATAAAGGAAAGTACTTATGTGGTAGCCAGCTAACTTAATAATTATTAGGGAAAGCAGTTTACATCAACAAACTAAATAAGAAGCAAAGAACTTTTACTTTGACATCTACTAAACAGATATAGAATAAAGGGCTGTATACTATGATATCAAACTAGATATGAGTGAAAGAGCTTTTACTCCAACACCAACAAACTTGACTAGAAGAAAAAAACTTTGTTCAATGTCAGAGGAAAACTTTATACTTTAATACCAATTAACTGAATATGAAGGCAAGAGCTTTTTGCTGTAATACAAACTAACTCAACATGAAGGAAAGAAGTTCATACACCACTGGACTCGAACAAAGATATTTGTAGAGAAACAGACAGATAGACAGACAGACAAAGAGACAGACAAACAGAGACAGAAGCACGACAGAGAAGAGAGAGAGAGAGAGAGAAGAGAAGAGAGAGAGAGAGAGAGAGAGAGAGAGAGAGAGAGAGAGAGAGAGAGAGAGAGACACACACAGAGATTTTTTTTATACCTTGAAAACCAACCAAATCAAAATGAAGGAAATATTACTTGACAGCGCCTCAACATGAAAAAATTTATACTTTTAACACTCAATATGAAGGAAAGAACTTAACACCCCAATAACAACTAATCTTACAACATTTAAGGAACTTTTGATACCAAGTAACTCAATGGGAAGAAAAAAATAGTATACCTCTACAACTAAACGATTATGAAACTTCTTTACTTTAATGACAACCAACTTGACACATAGGAAGTAACTTTATTATTTAATGCACATTAATTGAACACTAGCTGGATAAGTTCAGATATTCACCTGTCTTTTCTTCTTCTAATGCTCAAACAGCAACTATTTTTGCCTATTAAATGAGCGAAAATGTGTTGTGTTGCCATTAAGCACCTGACAAGTTAGGCCCAGTGCATCTAACTTAGGCATAAGAAAAAATTGTTATCTAAGTCTTTCTGGAAAAAAAGCAGGAGAATGGACCAAGAAGGCATAAAATTAACAAGAAGGTGACAGGAAGAAAAGGAACAAGGCAGAAACAAAGATTGATAGGAAAGAGTAAATTTCTAGCAAAGAATTTACAGAAGGTGGGAACGCCATTTTTACTGACAGACCCCCAGCATCCCCACGGGGAAATTCACCCATCTAACAAGTAAACCCTTAAGTTCTGGGTTCGAATCCCAGCCTTGCCCTTCTTCCCATTTTGACAGGAAGATCAAACCGAATTTTGAGTCTTTCAGAGAAGACTCTGAATCAGTTGGACCCCTATGTTTACGGGCTTGTACACATCAAAAGAACCCACAACAGTTGAAAATCGGAAAGAGCCGGGAGGTTCCTCTCAACTGTCCCAGCAAACTGGTAGGCTCAATTCCCTACTGTGTCCCTGAAGTTGGAATGTGGCTACCTTAATAGCGTGGGGGAAAAAAAGTTGCAAACACAAACGTGTTGCTCTGGTAAACCTCAGAGCTGTAGTCAAGGAACATCCCCCCCCCCCTTCCCCCCACCAAAGAATACCCCTCCTCTACATGAAATACACCACAGGGGACTTTGATACTAACTAAAGGAATATGAAGGAAAGGGCTTCATACTTTTGACCCCCTAACTTGGTATGAAGGAAAGAACTTGATACTTCGCTAACAACCAACTTAATCCAAAGGAAAATATTTGATACTAACTTACTTAAAAGGAAAAAAGTTCATACCTGGATAGCAATTAATATGATAGAAAAGACCTTTTACTTCTGTGCCAACTATTCAACAGGAAGGAAAGAATCTTACACTTTAATCTCAAATTGTTCAACAGGAAGGAAAGAATCTTACACTTTAATCTCAAATTGTTTAACATGAAAGAAAGAAGTGTATACTTGAACAACAACAACTAAATAGGAAAGAAATATAGTTTGATACCGACTCAATATGGAGGAAAGAACTGTATACCTTAATGGAAAGAACTTTACCTGAAGACCAACTTTTCCAAAAATGAAGACAAGAACCTTACACTTTGATACTATCTGAAAAGGAAGGAAGAACTTTACACCTTGATAACTTCAACATGAAGGCAACAACTTTATACCTTGACTCGAATTAAACATGAAAGGAAAAAACTGAACACACAGATATGAACTTGGTACGACTAAACTATGCTTTAGATTTTGCGTTAACTTTTGTGCAAAGGAAAGATACCTCATCCTTTGACCTTAACTAGCTTAATACGAAGGAAATATAACACTTTGACCCCATCTAACTCGGTACGAAGGGAAAAATTTCATATCTTGACACCAGCTTTTTATTTTGATGTTAAATGGCAGAAATACTTTGTACTTTGGTATCGGCAACGTCTATGTGAAACTGAAAATGTAATACTTTTATACTAATAAGCTTAATGAGTTGACATGCTTCTAAAACTTTTCTAATTTAAATTTTAAAAGTTTAAAAAATATTTTTATTTATTTATTAGACCCTGTACCTAAGAAGGATGTGAAAAAATGTCAGGAAAAAAACTGGCAGGGCTGAGTGATTTGAGGGCTTTATGTTTTCTCCTTAATTCAAAAGAAACCAATATTTTCTTGTAATATCCAACAAAAGTAGTATCTAATTACATCTTTCTACTTGCTCATGCCACATTCTTGTTTGAAGTACTTGAGACGGGAACAACTTGATGACGAAGCTGCACAAAATATTGTCTGCTTCGGTGAAGTCCTTTATGGTAAAGTCTTATGTGGTGTATTCCTATTCAGTGGAGTTGTTTATGGTGAAGACCTTTACAGTGAAGTCCCCTATGATGAAGTCTTCAATGGTGTATTTTTTGGTGGAGTTGTTTATGGTGAAGTCATTTATGAAGTCTGTGGTGAAGTCCTTTATGGTGAAGTCTGGTGAAGTTGTTTATGGCGAGTCCTCTATGGTGAAGTCTTCTATGGTGAAGTCTTCTATGGTGAAGTCTTCTATGTTGAAGTCCTCTATGTTGAAGCCCTGGATGGTGAAGTCCTGGATGATGAAGTCCTGGATGGTGAAGTCCTAAGTCCTGGATGGTGTGAAGTCTTCTATGTTGAAGTCCTCTATGCTGAAGTCCTCTATGTTGAAGCCCTGGATGGTGGAGTCCTGGATGGTGTGAAGTCTTCTATGTTGAAGTCTTCTATGTTGAAGTCCTCTATGTTGAAGCCCTAAATGTTGAAGCCTTGGATGGTGAAGTCCTTTCTGGTGAAGTCCTGTATGGTGAAGTCTTATGGGGTATAGTCTTCCATACTGTAGTTTTCCAAAAGACCAGTGGGGCCTGAAAGGGAAGATGCATTCAAGAATAAAAACTTGTGGTTGTAATTATTATGTCATGGACAAAGTTTTTAACAGTTACTTCTAGTTCTAACACATATCAACCGTCTCAAATATGAAACGGCGTCATTCTGGTAAAGGAAATGTATCAACAACAAACATAGCTCAGGCTCACATGCAGGGGAACAAGATAGCTTGGTGGTTAGTGTGATGTATTTGTGATCTGACCTGGGTTCAGACCTCATTCAAGAGGATTTTTCCTCTGGAGTTAACATCAGTGCCGACTCCACTCTCTCCAAAAGTCTTTGGATGAGACTATAAACCGAGGTTCTATGTGTGAATGTAAAACATCTTGCGTGCACGTTAAAATCTGTTCTGCTTTTAGGAATAGGCCATTGTGTGCTGGTGGGAATGGATGACAAAATTTACAAAAAATGCATATGCACAGGGACTGGACGGAAAAAAAGCACATGAGTTCTTATTCCATTATCCTTGAAGTAAAATAAATAAATAAATGCCTATATTAAAATATTATGCTTTAAAATGTCAAGATTGTGTTCATCCATGATAATCTCCCAACAATGCCAACAACCACAACTGACATACAGTTACCTTAATCTGGGCTTCCACATGCTCGTGCCGCATCCTCAGGCATTGAAGTACCTAGAACAGGAACAGCGTTGTTGAGAAAATGAATCTGCACAAAAAATTTAAGCATTTTAAAATCAAATACCTAAACATACACACACACAGATGGAGAGGGGGAGAGGGAGGGGGAGAGGGAGGGGGAGAGGGAGGGGAGAGGGAGGGGGAGAGGGAGGGGGAGAGGGAGGGGGAGAGGAGGGGGAGAGAGAGGAGGAGGAGAGAGAGAGAGAGAGAGAGGGAGAGAGAATGGGAGAGAGGGGAGAGTAAGGGGAAGGGAGGGGAAGAGAGAAAGGATTTTATTAAAAAACAAAAAACAAAACCCCAAAATGTACAAACTGTTCACAATCTTTAAAGACTCACTGTGGCAAAATATCTAAATCCAACATTCTACTGACAGATGAAAAATCACTAACAATAGAAACGGAAATAGGAATTTAAAACCAGAAAGGTCCGCATTGCAAAGTTCACACACACTCTTTAGATTGAAATTCATGGGGATTTTCTCCAAGTTCAAGGGTGTGATTCAAGCAGTATTACAGATGCAATCCATACAAGCCAAGCTTTATCAGGGATTGCATGCTAAAACAAAAGAATGTCCTATTTCAGAAGGAATATCCTATGTGGAAACCAAAAGTACAACGTTCACTTGTCTTGATCATGTCGTTTAGATACATATATACACACACACAAGTCCTCTAGCAAGTAGATTTAATTAATGATGAGCACTAGGCACCTGTTGTGACAGATTTTGTAACTGTTACCAGTACCTTATTGGGTGGCTTCCACTTGCTCATGCCGCATCCTCAGGCATTGAAGTACCTAGGACGGGAACAGTATTGTTGGCAGAATGATTCTGAAATTTTCTGGAAATAAAAAGGAGACATTTAAAAATCAAATGCCTGCACATAAACAGAGAGAGAGAGATAGAGATAGAGATAGAGAGAGAGAGACAGCACACTCGATGTATACACTTTTATTAGATGGGTGGCATGATAAAGAAAATCCTGGGCAGAGCAGCCCTAATTTAGCACAGAGAAATTTACTGTTAAAGAAGTATACAATACAACAGAAAAGTAAGACTGGGGCAGGATAGCTTAGTAGTTCGAGCGTTGTGCTCGTTATCTGACAGCCCAGGATTGAGCCACCATGGTGACCCCTGTTTTAAGGAAGTTTACCCTGGAATCAACAATATCAAGCACTAACTCCACTTCCCAACAGTCCTTTGGACGAGACCATAAACTGAGACCCAATGTGCAAACGCACACAGAACACCTTGTGCACCTGTTAAAAAAACATTCCGTTTTTCAAAAGAGCAGGCATTTTGTGGTGGTAGAAATGGATGGCAGTATTTTTTAAATGCATGCACCCAGGCATAGCAGTTTGACACCACATCTGAAGTTGGAATGTGGCTACCTTACAGGTGGTAAAAACGGCCGCATACGCAAAATCTCACCATTCTTGATCCTTGGAGCTCTAGCGAAGGAATGGAAAAAGAAAAAGGACAGAAAAAGATACCTACTGGAGTTCTACAGGTCCTTTTTCCAATGTGCAAGGTGGTGGTAGAAATCCTATTGAGTGACTTGGCAGTGTATTTTTCCAAGGTGCAGTCTTCTGTGGTTCCGTTTTCCAAGGTATGGTGCAGTCTTGCTCGGTGTAGTTTTCCATGGTGCAGTTTTGGGTGTTGCAGTATTGGGTGGTGCAGTTTTCCTTGGTGCAGTGTTGTATGTAGTCCTCTGTGGTGTCGTTCTCCATGCTGCAGCTATCCAAGGGATCAGTGGAGCATGAAAAGGAAGAAGTGTGTTTAAGAATAAAAACTGATGGCTTTAGTTTTTGTTTGTTTTTTGGCTAGAGCTCCAAGGTTCACCAACAGTGAAATTTTTGTGTATGTAACCGTTTCCCCCCCTCCATTAGTAGGTGAATTCCGTCGTCTGCGACGGTGTCTAAACATGACACCAGTGTTAATACATTTTAAAAACATTTATTTGTATCTACCAGCACAAAATGGCCTAGTTTTTTTAACCTGTGCCAAAGATGTCTGGCATGTATTCGCACATGGAGCCTCAGTTTATAGTCTCATCCAAAGGACCTGACATTCAAAGGTGTGACTTTCAAAAGTTTTCAATACTGAACTTTCCCCCCAATTTTTTTTAACCATAGCCAGCATGTATCCCCTAGTCCTTGCCAAAAAAAAATCACACTTCATAGCAAAGAAAGATGTTTTCAACTATAAGTAAATACCTGAAGCATGCAAAGTTACATAAATAATAGAGCCAAGTAAGCAACCTTTCAGACTTATAATTAGGTATATTAAAAGACTTAATTAGGTATATTACAATGGATGGAAGCCCCGACTTTCAAGGAGGTGGTTGTCACAGGCTGTCATTTTCAAAAGAATTCAGACTTGGATCTAATATTCCTCCCTCCCCCCCCCCCCCCCCCCTGAAAACAAAAACAAAACCCTACTGAAAATTGCAAATATGGAATTTTGTTTAAAATGGAAGAAAAATCACCCATGTTATTATGCTGTGGACAAAGTTTTAATATTCTCTTGGAATTTAAGTCAGTACTGCAACAAACCCTGAATACTTTGCAGGTGCACACAATATTGCCTGCATGTGCAAATTTGTAGTCTCAAACAAGATAAGACTCCTGGCTCAATATTATTGTAGAGAACATCCTTAACAGAATGAATATTCTTAAGAACTTTTATAATGTTAAGCTGTGGAATGCCTAACAACAACAGATGACACACTGTTATTACCTTATTGAGGGCTTCCATTTGCCCGTGCCGCATCCTCAGGCATTGAAGTACCTAGGACGGGAACAGTCTTCTTGGCAGAATGATTCCCCTAAAAAAAAAGAAAAAAAAAAGGAGACATTATTAAATTAAATGCCGAGAGAGAGATACAGAGAGAGAGAGAGAGAGAGAGAGATACAGAGAGAGAGAGAGAGAGAGAGAGAGAGAGTGGGCCAGCCAGCCAATTAAGCAGATATACAAGTACATATTCAAACAGGCATGAGTGGTCACACACACAGGCACAAATGCGAACGCTTGAGAATACTCACTTTTGTTAGGTGAGTAGCATAGTGAGAAAAAATACCAG
Source organism: Rapana venosa (assembly GCA_028751875.1). Lineage (NCBI taxonomy): Eukaryota > Metazoa > Mollusca > Gastropoda > Neogastropoda > Muricidae > Rapana > Rapana venosa. The sequence continues at coordinate 60,783,425 of CM054135.1, forward strand.
AGGAGCCCAAATTTTGCACAGAAAAATTTGCTGTCACTGAAAGTAGTATACAACACAATAGTGAGAGAGTAAACTGGGTGGGATAGCCTAGTGGTTAAAGCGTCGCACTTGTGATCTGAGGCTGAGGATTGAACCAGCACCAAGGCACCAGTTTTAGAGAATTCTATCCTAGAGTTATCAACAGTACTTACTCCACTTTTCAAAAGAGTGGGCCAGTTTGTGATGGCAGGAATGGATGACGACATTTTATAAAAATGCATGCAAACATGTGTGTTGTTACCATTCCTGAAGTCGTAATGTAGTTAAGTTACAGCGGGAGGGGGCAGGGGGTCAAAATGGTCGCATATGCAAAATCTCATTTGTGGCAAACCTTCTGGCTTTAACCCCCCCCCCCCCCCCCCTATTTCACAAAAAAAAGGAAAACAAAAAGGAAGGAAAAAACAAAAAAACACACCTACTGGAGTTCTGTAGTTCCTTTGATGTTAGAGGTGGTGGTAGAAATCAGACTGAGTGGTTTGGCAGTGTAGTTTTCCAAGGTGCAGTCTTCTATGGTGCTGCTGTCCAAGTTGCAGCTTTCATAGATGTAGTTTTCCATGGTGCAGTTTTCCAAGGTGTTGTCTACAACAGAGCAGTTTTCCTGGGTGCTATCTTTTATGGTGCTCTTTGGTGTAGTTCTGTATGATGATTTCCACAGTGCAGTTTTCCAAGGTGCAGTCTTCCATAGTGCAGTGTTGTATGGCGATGTCCTTTATGGTGAATCCTCTGTGGAGAAGTCCTCTGTGTTAAAGTCGTTTATGGCAAAGTTCTTTGTGGTGGAGACGTCTATGGTGAAGTCTTTTGTGGTAAAGTCCTTTGTGATGGGAGTCCTTTATGGTGAAATTCTTGGTAGTTAAGTCCTTGGAAGTAGAGTCCTCTATGGTGAAGTCCTTTGTGGTAAAAGCCTTTATGGGGAAGTCGTATGTGGTGAAGTTGTTTGTGGTGAAGTCACAGGTGATGAAGTCCCTTGTGGTGAAGTCCTCTATGGGGAAGTCCTTTGTGGGGAAGTCCTTTGTGGTGAAGTCCTTTGTGGCAAAGTCCTCTGTTGTGAAGTCTTCTGTGGTAACAATTTTGTGGCAAAGAACTCTATGGTGAAATCCTTTGTGGTGAAGTCATCTATGGCAAAGTCTTTTCTGGTGAATCCTTTCTGGTCAACTTCTGTATGATGAAGTCCTTAGTGGTGAAGTCCTTTATGGTGGTGCTCTTTCTGATGAAGTCCTTTGTGGTGAATTCCTCTATGGTGAAGTCTTATGTGGCGCAGTCTCCCATAGAGTAGTTTTCCAAAAGATCAGCGAGGCCTGAAAGAGAGAGACATACATGAATGAAAACTTACGGTTTTTAATTTATTTCAGGGGTGCATTTGGTTTAAGACAGAGAGAGACAGAGAGAGAGAGAGAATGAATCTGTGAGACGAGAGATTTTTATTTAAATACTTTGAGGCATAACATTTGAGTTACTGTCAAACTGTATGGTATGGTATGTTTATAATGGAATTGGTTTGTATGTTTCAAGTAATAAAAAGTTTGGAATTATCTGGTAGAAAAAATGTGGTAGAAAAAATATTTGCTAAGTTCATAACTATCATTAAACTTGGACACCGCATCTACCAATTAATACTAGTCAGCACAAGAATGTTGCACTTGAGAAAAAATATCTGTGTGGACATTGGAAATTGAAGTACAATGTTCCCTTGTTATTATCAAGGAAGGTAACAGGATGGTCAAGATGTTCGCCTGCTAACAAGTAAATCGTGAGGTTCTGGGTTCGATTCCCAGCCTCGCCCTTTATTCCCAGTTTGACTAAAAAAACGAACCGATTGTCAAAGTCCTTCTGATGAGAATATAACCCGAGGTCCCGTATGCGAACGCATGCAGAACATCTTGTGCACATGTTAAATCCTGTTTCGCTTTTCGAAAGATTAAGCCATTGTGTGCCGGTGGGAACACATGACAAAATTTACAATAACCGCATAGATACGGGGACTAGATGTAAAAAAGCACCTGAGTGCTTATTCCATTATCCTTGATATAAATTATTTTTTTAAAATGTCATCTATACGCTTTGATTTGTTGCTTTACAAGATTCAGCACTATATAAATTGCATACATTATTATTTTTATATAAGTTATTTACAAAATTAGCATGTAGATTTCATTAAGGCCTGAGTGCTAGGCATCAGTTGTGACATATTTCCTAACTGTTACCAGTACCTAATTGGGTGCTTCCACTTGCTCGTGCCGCATCCTCAGGCATTGAAGTACCTAGGACAGGAACGGCCTCGTTGACGGAATGACTCTACACCAAAAAAAAAGACATTTTAAAATTAAATGTCTAAACACATACAGAAAAAGAGAGAGGGAGAGAGACAGAGAGAGCGAGAAAAAGAGAGACAAAGAAAGATAAGAGACAGACAGCAAGCCAGCCAGGCAATACAGCAGTTATACCAACAAGTTCAAGTATATTCTCAAACAGTATTGTGCGGTTATACATGCATAAACACACACACATTTTTGTTACATGGGTGGCATGATGAAAAAAAAATCCTGGAACAAGTATCCCAAATTTTGCACAAAGAAATTTGCTGTTACTGAAAGTAGTCTACAATACAACACAACAGAAAGGTAAGACTGGGGTGGCATAACCTAGTGGTCAGAGCGTTGAGTTGTCAATTGCTGGCCTAGGATGAAGCCACCATGGTGCATCCATTTTAAGGAATTTTTACCCAGGAGTTTACAATAGTGCTGACTCCACTCTCCGAGTTCTTTGACGAGACTATACCTGAGGCCCCATGTGTGAATGCACACAGAAGACCTTTGCACACATTAAAAACCTGTTTTGCTTTTCATAAGAGTAAACTATTTTGTAATGGTAGGAATGGATAACAAAATTTGAAAAACGCATGCTGGTGTCGTGTTTAGATACCGTCCACAAAGTTGGAATGCAGCTACCTTACTGGTGGGTTAAAATGATCGCATACGAAAAAGTTCACCTAGTTGCTTTAGCCCCCCAAAAAAGAATAAAAGAATACTGGTATTACCTTACTGAAGGATTCCACTTGCTCGTGCCGCATCCTCAGGCATTGAAGTACCTAGGAGGGGAACAGTCTTGTTGGCAGAATTGATTCTAAACAAAAAAAAGGGGACATTTTAAAATTAAATGCCTGCACACACTCACAGAGAGAGAGAGAGAGAGAGAGAGAGAGAGAGAGAGAGAGAGAGAGAGAGAGAGAGAGAGAAGAGAGAGAGAGAGGAGGAGAGGGGAGGGGGAGAGGGAGGGGAGAGGGAGAGGAGAGATGAGAGAGAGAGGCAAGAGAGAGCAGAGAAAAGAGAGAGACAGAGAGACAAGAGAGATGAGAGAAAGAGAGAGAAGAGAGAGAGAGAGAGAGAGAGAGAGAAAGAGAAAGAGAGAGAGAGAGAGAGAGAGCAAGCAAGCCGGCCAAGTCAGCAGATAATACAAACAAAAAGAAACATAATCGAACAGGCTTACATGGTAACACACACACACAAACAAAAACATGAATGCACACACTCAAGTGTACACACTTGTTTGATAGGTGGTATGATGAAAAATCCCTGAGGTAGAGCAGCTCAAATTTTGCACAAAGAAATTTGCTGTTACTAAATACAACAGAAACACAAGACTTGGGTGGAATAGCCTAGTGGTCAGAGCACTGCGCTTGTGATCTGTCAGTCCAGGATCATGCCACTATTTTAAGGAGCGTCACCCTGGAGTTAACATTAGTACTGACTCCACTCCTATAAGAGTCCTTTGGACTAGACTATAAACTGAGGCCCCCATGTGCAAGCAAACACAGAACAGCTTGTGCACACATTAAAAACCCGTTTTGCATTTCAATAGAGTAGGCCATTTTGCGATTGTAGGAATGTTTACACCATCCCCAAAGTTGGAATGCAGCTACCTTACAGGTGGGTAAAAATGATTCCATACCTAAAATCTCACCAAGGAAAAGAAAAGGAAAAAAAAAAGTGAAAACATAAAAAGTTACTTACTGGAGTTGTGTAGAAATCTGACTCGAGTGATTTGGCAGTGTAGTTTTCTAAGGTGCAGTCTTCTATGGTGCTGCCGTCCAAGTCGTAGTTTTCATAGATGTAGTTCTCCATGGTGTTTTCCAAGGGGCAGTCTACAACTGTGAAGTCTTCTATGGTGTCTTTACGTTGTACTCCTGGGTGTAGTTGTTCTATATGATGTTTTGCACCAAGGTGCAGCCTTCCATAGTGCTGTGTTGTATGGTGAAGTCCTCTGTGGAGAAGTCATCTATGGTGGTTCTTTTGTGTGAAGTCATCTGAAGTCCTGTACAGACAAGTCCTCTAGGGTGGAGTCCTTTGTGCTGAAGTCCTTTGTGGTGGAGTCCTTTGTGGTGGAATTGTTTGTGGCAAAGTCCTTTGTGGTGAAGTCCTCATGGTGAAGTTGTTGTGAAGTCTGTGGTGAAGTTGTTTGTGGTGAAGTCGTTTGTGGCAAAGTCCTCCATGGTGAAGTCCTTTGAGGTTAAGTTCTTTGTGGTGAAGTCCTCTATGGTGAAGTCCTCTGTCCTCTATGGTGAAGTCCTCTGTCCTCTATGGTGAAGTCCTTTGTGGTGACAAGTCCTCTATGGCAAAGTCCTTTGTGGTGAAGTCCTTTGTGGTGAAATCCTCTGTGGTGAAATCCTTTGTGGTAAAGTCGCTATGGTGAAGTCCTTTGTGGTGAAGTCCTTTGTGGTAAAGTCCTCTATGGTAAAGTCCTCTGTGGTGAAGTGTGGTGAAGTCCTCTCTGGTGAAGTGTGGTGAAGTCCTCTGTGTTGAAGTCCATTGTGGTTAAGTTCTCTGTAGTGAAGTCCATTGTGGTGACAAGTCCTTTATGGCAACATCCTTTGTGTTGAAGTCCTCTATGGGAAAGTCTTTTATGGTGAAGACCTTTGTGGTGAAGACCTTTGTGGTGAAGACCTTTATGGCAAAGTCCTCTGTTGTGAAGTTCTTTTTGGCAAAGTTCTTTGTGGTGGAGTCCTTTGTGGTGTGTCCTCTTTGGGAAAGTCCTCTGTTGTGAAGTTCTTTGTGGTGAAGTCCACTATGGCGAAGTCCTTTGTGGTGAAGTCCTCTATGGCAAAGTCCATGGTGAAGTCTTATGGTGAAGTCCTTCCTGGGTAAATCCTTTATGGTGATATTCTTTATGATGAAGTCTTGTATGATGAAGTCTTCCACAGTGTAGTTTTCCGTAAGATCCTTAAGGCCTGAAAGAAAAAGACATTAAAAAATAAAAACTTCTGGATTTAATTTATTACATGGGTACATTTCCTTAAAGGATTAGGGTGTGTGTGTGTGTGTGTGTGTGTGTGTGTGTGGAGAGATTTTTATTTAAATACTTTTATCCAAAACATCTGACTTACTGTCAAACTATTATGGTCATGCTGTATGATATGTTTATACTGGAATTGGTTTGTATGTTTCAAGAAATAAAAAGAAAACTTTGGAACGACTTGGTACCAAAAAAAAAAACCTAGCGAAGTTCATAACCATTTCTCAATAAAGTTGGATACTGTATCTACTGATTAATATTTGTTAGCAAAAGAATGCTGCCCTTGTGAAAAAATATCCTTTGTGGAAATTGAAAGCACAATGCTCACTTGTCTTGATCAAGCCCTTTTTAAAAAAATAAATCATATATAAAATCAATATAGATTTCATTAAGACCAGAGTGCTAGGCATCAGTTGTGACATATTTCCTAACTGTTACCAGTACCTTATTGGGTGCTTCCACTTGCTCGTGCCGCATCCTCAGGCATTGAAGTACCTAGGACGGGAACAGTCTTGTTGGCAAAATTGATTCTAAACACACAAAAAAGGAAACATTTTAAAATTAAATGCCGAGAGAGAGAGAAAGATAGAGACACACAGAAAGTCAATTCAGCAGTAATACCATGTACTGACATGTGTTTAAACACTATTGTGTAGTCATGCATACACACACACCTTCTTAAGTATACACACTTTTGTTACATGGGTGGCGCATTGAAAAGAATCCCAGTTAGGGTAGCCCAAGTTTTGCACAGAGAAATTTGTTGTTATTGAAAGACGTCTACAGTACAACACAAAACAACAGAAAGGTAAGACTGGGGTGGCATAATCTAGTGGTTAGAGCGTTGAGCTTGTGATTCTACAGCCAAGGAATAAGCCGCTATGGCGACACCTGTTCTAGGAATTCTACCCTGGAGTTACTACAGTACTGACTCGCTTCCCCAAGAGTCCTTTGGTTGAGACTATAAACTGAGGCCCAATGTGCAAATTCACACAGATGACCATTTCACTTTTCAAAAGAGTAGGCCACTGAGACAAAGACAAAGAAATTGATGACAAGATTTTTAAAAAACCCCAACTCAATGCATTCTGGTGTCATGTTTAGACACCATCCCTGAAGTTGGAATGCAGCTACCTTACTGGGGGGTTAAAATGATCACATATGGAGAAATTCACCTAGCTGCTCTACCCAAGGAGCAACAAAAAAAGAGAATACTGGTTATTACCTTATTGAGGGCTTCCACTTGCCCGTGCCGCATCCTCAGGCATTGAAGTACCTAGGATGGGAAGAGTCTTGTTGGCGGATGAATCTAAACCAAAAAATAGACATTTTATGATTAAATACCTGCACAGACTCACACAGACATAGAGAGAGAGAGCTAGAGAGAGAGGCAGAGAAAGGAAAAGAGAGAGAGAGAGGCAGAGAAAGGAAGAGAGAGCGACAGAGAGAGGCACAGAGATAGAGGCAGAGAAAGAGAGAGACAGACAGACAAAAGAGAAAGAGAGAACAGGAGAAAACAGGCTTGCATGGTTACACACACACACACAGAGTACACACACACACAGTACACACAAGCTCAAGTGTACACACTTGTTAGGTGGGTGGTATAATGACACCTACCCTCTTCCCCCAGGTAGAGCAGCTCACATTTCGCACAGTGAAATTTGCTGTTACTAAAAGTAGTATACAACACAGCACAACAAAAACATAAGACTTGGGTGGAATAGCTTAGTGGTTAGAGCACTGTGCTTGTGATTTGTTGATCCAGGATCAAGCCACCATGGTGAGGCCCATTTTAGGGAATTTTACCCTGGAGTTAACATTAGTACTGAATCCACTCCCACAAGAGTCCTTTCGATGAGACTATAAACTGCGGCCACATGTGCAAACTCACACTGAACACCTTGTGCACACATTAAGAACTCATTCCGCTTTTCAAAACAGTAGGCCATTTTGTGATGCTAGGAATGGATGACAATTTTTTTAAATGTGTGCACACAAGGTCATGTTTAGACAAACAAAAAACACAACCAAACAAAAAAGATAGAAACATACCTACTGGAGTTCTGTAGTTCTTTCCTTGACCTGAAAGGTGGTAGAAATCTGACTGAGCAACTTGGCAGTGTAGTTTTCCAAGGTGCAGTTTTCTGTGGTGCTGGTGTCCAAGTTGCAGCTTTCATAGATGTAGTTCTCCATGGTTTAGTTTTCCAAGGTGTGGTCTACAATTGTGCAGTCTTCCTGGGTGCAGTCTTCATGGTGCTCTTGGGTGTAGTTCTATATGATACTTTCCATGGTGCAGTCCATAGTGTAATGTTGTATGATGAAGTCCTCTACAGCGAATCCTCTGTGGTGAAGTCCTTTATGGCACAGTCCTTTGTAGTGGAGACGTTTATGGCAAAGACCTTTGTAGTGGAGTCCTTTATGGTGAAATCCTTGGTGGTGAAGTCGTTGTGTGAAGTCGTTGGTGGTGGAGTCGTCTATCGTGAAGTCCTTTATGGGGAAGTTGTATGTGGTGAAGTTTGTGGTGATGAAGTCATCTGTGGCGAAGTCTTTTTTGAGGTAAAGTCTCTTTGAGGTATAGTCTTTTGTGGTGAAGTCCTCTGTGGTGAAGACTTTTGTGGCAAAGTCTTCTGTAGTGAAGTCCTTTGTAGTGAAGTCCCCTGTGGCGAAGTCCTTTTTGGTGAAGTCATCTATGGCAAAGTGTTTTCTGGTGAATCCTTTCTGGTGAACTTCTGTATGATGAAGTCCTCTACAATGAAGTCCTTTGTGGAGAAGTCCTTAGTGGTGAAGTCCTTTATGGTGTTGATCTTTCTGATGAAGCCCTCTATGGTGAAATCTTTTATGGTGAAGTCTTATGTGACGCAGTTTTCCATACTGTAGTTTTCCAAACGATCAGCAAAGCCTGAAAGAGAGAGACATTCAAGAATGAAAACTTACGGTTTTAATTTATTACTGGGGTGCATTTCTTTTAAGAGTGTGTGTGTGTGCAAGTAATGTGAGAGGAGAGATTTTTATTTAAATACTTTTAAGGCATACCAACTGAGTTACTATCAAACTGTATAGTATTTCTTATAATGGGATTGGTTTATATGTTTCAAGTAAAAAAAAAAACAGTTTGGAATTACCTGATAGAAAATAAAATTGTGAAGTTTATAACCTATCTCTCAATAAACTTGGACACCCCATCTACAATTAATATTAGTCAGCAAAAGTATGCTGCACTTGAGGAAAAATAATCTATGGGCAAATCGAAAGTACAATGTTCCCTTGCCATTTTTATACAAAATATACACAAAATTAGCATGTAGATTTCATTAAGGCCTGAGCACTAGGCACCAGGAGTAACGAATTTCATAACTGTTACCAGTACCTTATTGGGTGCTTCCACTTGCTTGTGCCGCATCCTCAGGCATTGAAGTACCTAGGACGGGAACAGTCTTGTTGGCAGTATGATTCTACACACAAAAATGGAGACATTTTAAAATAATAATGTCTGCACACACACAAAAACAGAGAAAGAGACAGAGAGAGCAAGAGAGAGAGAGAGAGCAAGAGAGAGAGAGAGAGCAAGAGAGAGAGAGAGAGAGAGAAGAGAGAGCAAGAGAGCAAGAGAGAGAGAGAGAGAGAGAGAGAGAGAGAGAGAGAGAGAGAAAGACACAGCAAGCCAACTAGGTAATTCCGCAGTAATACAAGTGCAAACGTGTTTAAACACTATTGTGAGGTCATGCATACAAGCATGCACACCCTTGAGTATACACTTTTGCTATATGGGTGTGAAAAGAATCCCAGGGTAAAGTAGCCCAAATTTTGCACAAAGAAATTTGCTGCTACTGAAAGTAGTCTACAACACAAAACACAAAGGTAAGACTGGGGTGGCATAACCTAGTGGTTAGAGCATTCACCTTGTGATCTGACAGCCAAAAATTAAGCCGCTATGGTGACACCTGTTCTAGGGAATTCTACCCTGGAGTTACTACTGTACTGACTTACTTCCCCAAGAGTCCTTTGCATGACACTATTAACAGAGACCCAATGTGCAAATGCACACATAGGACCTTTTGCACACATTAAAAACCCATTTCGCTTTTCAAAAGAGTAGGCTACTGAGAGAGAGAGGAATGGATCACAAGATTTTAAAAAACCCATGCATTCTTAAGTGTTTACCCATCATCCCCAAAGTTGGAATGCAGCTACCTTACTGGTGGGTTAAAATGATCACATACGGAAAATTTCCCCTAGCTGCTCTAAACAAGGAACAAACAAACAAAAAGTACTGGTTATTACCTTATTGGGTGCTTCCACTTGCCCGTGCCGCATCCTCAGGCATTGAAGTACCTAGGACGGGAACAGTCTTGTTGGCTGAATGATTCTACACACAAAAATGGAGACATTTTAAAATTAAATGCCTGCAAAGACTCACACAGCAAGAAAAAGAAAGAGAAAGAGGACAGAGAGAGAGAGAGAGATAGATAGACAGAGGGAGAAGACAGAGAGAAAGAGGCAGAGAAAGAGAGAGACAGAGGAAGGAGAGAGAGAGGAAGCAAGCAAGCCAGCCAAGTGAGCAGTTATACAAACTGCTACAGAATCATATTCAAACAGGCTTGCATTGTCACACACACCACAAACAGACACGCACAAGTGTTCATACTTGTTAGATGGGTGCTATGACGAAATCCCCCAGGTAGAGCAGCTAAAATTTCGCACAAGGAAATTTGCTGTTACTAAAAGTAGTATACAATACAACAAAAATAGAGTTAGGTGAAATAGCTAAATGGTTCAGAGCGCTGTGCTTGTGATATGTCAGTCCAGGATCAAGCCACCACAGCGAAGCGTATTTTAGGGAATTTTACCCTGGAGTTAACATTAGTACTGACTCCACTCTTACAAAGAGAACTTTGGACAAGACTATAAAATGAGGCCCCATGTGCAAACACATACAGAAGACCTTGTGCACACAGTAGAAACTCACACTGCTTTTTGAAAGAGTAGGCCATTTCATGATGGTAAGAATGGATGACATTTTTAAAATGCGTGAAAACAGGGGTGGAATGTGGCTACCTTACAGGTGGGTAAAAATGGTCGCATACACAATCTAACCATTGCTGAACCTTGGTGCTCTAGCCAAGGAAAAAAAAAAACCCCAAAGAAAGAAAAAACATACCTAGTGGAGTTCTGTAGTTCCTTTCTTGACATAAAGGTGGTGGTAGAAATCTGACTGCGACTTGGCAGTGCAGTTTTCCAAGGTGCAGCTTTTTATGGTGCTGCTGTCCAAGTTGCAGTTTTTATAGATGTAGTTCTCTATGGTTTAGTTTTCCATGGTGCAGTCTACAATGGTGCAGTGTTCCATGGTGTCATCTTCCATGGTGCTGTTGGGTGTAGTTCTATATAATGTTTTCTATGGTGCTGTTTTCCAAGGTGCAATCTTCCATAATGCAGTGTTGTATGAAGAAGTCCTCCAGGATGAAGGCCTTTATGGCAAAGTCCTTTGGGTTGGAGTCCTTTATGGTGAAGTCCTTTGTGGTGAAGTCCTTTGTAGTGAAGTTCCTCTGTGGCGAAGTCCTTTGGTGGTGAAGTCCTTTGAGGTAAAGTCCTTTGTGGTGGTCTTTTGTGGTGAGGTCGTTTGTGGTGAAGTCCTCCATGGTGAAGTCTTTTGTGGTGAAGTCCTTTGTAGTGAAATCTTTTGCAGTGAAGTCCTCTGAGATGAAGTCATTTGTGGTGAAGTCTTTTGCGGTGAAGTCTTTTGTGGTGGTCCTCTGTGGCGAAGTCCTCTGTGGTGAAGTCTTTTGTGGTGAAGTCCTCTGTGGTGAAGTCTTTTGTGGTAGTCCTTTGTGGTGAAGTTTTCCAAAAGATCAGCAAGGCCTGAAAGAGAGAGACATTCAAGAATGAAAACTTACGGTTTTAATTTACTACTGGGGTGCATTTCTTTTAAGAGTGTGTGTGTGTGTGTATGTGAGAGGAGAGATTTTTATTTAAATACTTTTAAGGCATACCAACTGAGTTACTGTCAAACTGTATAGTATTTCTTATAATGGAATTGGTTTATATGTTTCAAGTAATAAAAATAAAACTTTGGAATTATCTGACAGAAAAAAACATTTGCGAAGTTCATAGCTATCTCTTGATAAACTTGGACACCCCATCTACTAATTAATATTAGTCAGCAAAAGTATGCTGCACTTCAGAAGAAATATTCTATAGGCTAATTGAAAGTACAATGTTCCCTTGTCCTGAACAAGCCATTTTTATATAAAATATACACAAAATTAGCATGTAGATTTCATTAAGGCTTAGCACTAGGCACCAGTTGTGACGAATTTCATAACTGTTACGAGTACCTTATTGGGTGCTTCTACTTGCTCGTGCCACATCCTCAGGCATTGAAGTACCTAGGACGGGAACAGTCTTGTTGGCAGTATGATTCTACACAAAATAAATTGAGACATTTTAAAATAAAATTGTACACACAAAAAAACCCAGAGAAACAGACAGAGTGGGAGAGAGAGAGAGAGAGAGGGAGAGAGGGAGAGAGAGAGACAGAGAAAAAAAGACACAGCAAGCCAACCAGGCAATTCAGCAGTTATACCAAGTACAGACATGTGTTCAAACACTATTGTGCAGTCATGCATACACATGTACCCCATCAAGTATATACACTTTCGTTACATGGGTGTGAAAAGAATACTAGGTAGAGTAGCCCAAATTTTGCACAAAGAAATTCGCTGTTACTGAATGTAGTCCACAATACAACACAAAACAACAGAAAGGTAAGAATGGGGTGGCATAACCTAGTGGTTAAAGCATTGAGCTTGTGATGCGACGGCCCAAGATCAAGCCACTATAGTGACACCTGTTCTAGGAATTCTACCCTAGAGTTACTACTGTACTGACTTACTTCCCCAAGAGTCCTTTGCATGAAACAGGCCCAATGTGAGGAGACAAACTGAGGCCCAATGTGCAAATTCACACAGACGACCTTTTGCACACATTAAAAACCCATTTTGCTTTTCATAAGAGTAAGCCACTGAGACAGAGAGAGAGAAAGAGAGAGAGAGAGAGAGAGAGAGAGAGAGAGAGAGAGAGAGAGAGAGAGACAGAGGAACTGATGACAAATTAAAAAAACACCTCATGCAATCTGGTGTTGTGTTTAGACATCATCCCCAAAGTTGGAATGCAGCTACCTTACTGGGGGGTTAAAATGATCACATATGGAGAAATTCACCTAGCTGCTCTACCCAAGGAGCAACAAACAAAAAGAAGAGAATACTGGTTATTACCTTATTGAGGGCTTCCACTTGCCCGTGCCGCATCCTCAGGCATTGAAGTACCTAGGACGGGAACAGTCTTGTTGGTGGATGAATCTAAACCAAAAAATAGACATTTTATGATTAAATACCTGCACAGACTCACACAGACATAGAGAGAGAGAGCTAGAGAGAGAGGCAGAGAAAGGAAAAGAGAGAGAGAGAGGCAGAGAAAGGAAGAGAGAGCGACAGAGAGAGGCACAGAGAAAGAGGCAGAGAAAGAGAGAGAGACAGATAGACAAGACAGATAGACAAGACAAAGAGAGAGACAGAGAGAGGACAGGAGAAAACAGGCTTGCATGGTTACACACACACGAGTACACACACACACAGTACACACACAAGCTCAAGTGTACACACTTGTTAGGTGGGTGGTATAATGACACCTACCCTCTTCCCCCAGGTAGAGCAGGTCACATTTCGCACAGTGAAATTTGCTGTTACTTAAAGTAGTATACAACACAGCACAACAAAAACATAAGACTTGGGTGGAATAGCTTAGTGGTTAGAGCACTGTGCTTGTGATTTGTTGATCCAGGATCAAGCCACCATGGTGAGGCCCATTTTAGGGAATTTTACCCTGGAGTTAACATTAGTACTGAATCCACTCCCACAAGAGTCCTTTCGACGAGACTATAAACTGAGGCCACATGTGCAAACTCACACAAAACACCTTGTGCACACATTAAGAACTCATTCCGCTTTTCAAAACAGTAGGCCATTTTGTGATGCTAGGAATGGATGACAAATTTTTTAAATGTGTGCACACAAGGTCATGTTTAGACAAACAAAAAACACAACCAAACAAAAAAGATAGAAACATACCTACTGGAGTTCTGTAGTTCTTTCCTTGACCTGAAAGGTGGTAGAAATCTGACTGAGCGACTTGGCAATGTAGTTTTCCAAGGTGCAGTTTTCTGTGGTGCTGGTGTCCAAGTTGCAGCTTTCATAGATGTTCTCCATGGTTTAGTTTTCTAAGATGTGGACTACAATTGTGCAGTCTTCCTGGGTGCAGTCTTCCATGGTGCTCTTGGGTGTAGTTATATATGATGCTTTCCATGGTGCAGTCCATAGTATAATGTTGTATGATGAAGTCCTCTACAGCGAATCTTCTGTGGTGAAGTCCTTTGTGTGAAGTCATCTTTAGTAATGTACTGAGAAGTCCTCTAGGGTGAAGTCCTCCATGGCGAAAGTCCTCCGTGTTGAAGTCCTTTGTGGTGAAGTCCCCTATGGATAAGTCCTTTGTAGTGAAGTCCTCTATGGTGAAGTCCTTTGTGGTGAAGTCCTCTATGGTGGAGACATTTATGGCAGACTGTGGTGGAGTCCTCTATGGCAAAGTCCTCTGTGGTGAAGTCCTTTATGGCACAGTCCTTTGTAGTGGAGACGTTTATGGCAAAGACCTTTGTAGTGGAGTCCTTTATGGTGAAATCCTTGGTGGTGAAGTCGTTGGTAGTGAAGTCGTTGGTGATGGAGTCGTCTATCGTGAAGTCCTTTATGGGGAAGTTGTATGTGGTAAAGTTTGTGGTGATGAAGTCATCTGTGGCGAGGTCTTTTTTGAGGTAAAGTCTCTTTGAGGTATAGTTTTTTGTGGTGAAGTCCTCTGTGGTGAAGACTTTTGTGGCAAAGTCTTCTGTAGTGAAGTCCTTTGTAGTGAAGTCCTCTGTGGCGAAGTCCTTTTTAGTGAAGTCGTCTATGGCAAAGTCTTTTCTGGTGAATCCTTTCTGGTGAACTTCTGTATGATGAAGTCCTCTACAATGAAGTCCTTTGTGGTGAAGTCCTTTGTGGTGAAGTCCTTAGTGGTAAAGTCCTTTATGGTGTTGATCTTTCTGATGAAGCCCTCTATGGTGAAATCTTTTATGGTGAAGTCTTATGTGACGCAGTTTTCCATACTGTAGTTTTCCAAACGATCAGCAAAGCCTGAAAGAGAGAGACATTCAAGAATGAAAACTTACGGTTTTAATTTATTACAGGGGTGCATTTCTTTTAAAAGTGTGCGAGTGTGCAAGTGATGTAAGGATAGTTTTATTTAATTACTTTAAAGGCATACCATCCGAGTTACTGTCGAAACTGTATATTTTGTTTTTTTAATAATGGAATTGGTGTATACGTTTCAAGTAATAAAAGAAAAGTTTGGAATTATCTCACAGAAAAAAAACATTTGCGAAGTTCATAACCATCTCTCAATAAACTTGGGCACCCCATCTACCAATTAATATTTGTCAGCAAAAGTATGCTGCACTTGAGGAAAATTAATCTGTGGGCAAATCGAAAGTACAATGTTCCCTTGCCATTTTCATATAAAATATACACAAAATTAGCATGTAGATTTCATTAAGGCCTGAGCACTATGCACCAGTTGTGACGAATTTCATAACTGTTACCAGTACCTTATTGGGTGCTTCCACTTGCTCGTGCCACATCCTCAGGCAATGAAGTACCTAGGACGGGAACAGTCTTGTTGGCAGATTGTTTCTACACAAAAAAATGGAGACATTGTAAAATAAAATGTACAAGAGAGCGAGACACACACACACAGACAGACAGAAAGACAACAAAATACACAGCAAGCCAGCCAGGCAATTCAGCAGTCATACCAAGTACAGACATGTGTTCAAACACTATTGTGGGTCATGCATACATGCACGCACACACTTGAGTACACACTTTTGTTACATGGGTGTGAAAAGAATACTAGGTAAAGTAGCCCAAATTTTGCACAAAGAAATTTGCTGCTACTGAAAGTAGTCTACAACACAAAACACAAAGGTAAGACTGGGGTGGCATAACCTAGTGGTTAGAGCATTGACCTTGTGATCTGACAGCCAAAAATTAAGCCGCTATGGTGACAACTGTTCTACAAAATTCTACCCTGGAGTTACTACGGTACTGACTTACTTCCCCAAGAGTCCTTTGCATGACACTATTAACAGAGGCCCAATGTGCAAATGCACACATAGGACCTTTTGCACACATTAAAAACCCATTTGGCTTTTCAAAAGAGTAGGCCACTGAGAGAGAGAGAGAAAGAGGAATGGAATACAAGTTTTAAAAAAACCCATGCATTCTTAAGTGTTTAGACATCATCCCCAAAGTTGGAATGCAGCTACCTTACTGGTGGGTTAAAATGATCACATACGGAAAATTTCCCCTAGCTGCTCTAAACAAGGAACAAACAAACAAAAAGTACTGGTTATTACCTTATTGAGGGCTTCCACTTGCCCGTGCCGCATCCTCAGGCATTGAAGTACCTAGGACGGGAACAGTCTTGTTGGCTGAATGACTCTACACACAAAAATGGAGACATTTTAAAATTAAATGCCTGCAAAGACTCACACAGCAAGAAAAGAAGAGAAAGAAAGAGAGAGAAGAGAGAGAGAGCGAGAGAGAGAGAGAGAGAGAGAGAGAGAGAGAGAGAGATAGAGATAGACAGAGGGAGAAGACAGAGAGAAAGAGGCAGAGAAAGACAAAGAGAGAAAGGGAGAGGAAGGAGAGAGAGAGAGCAAGCAAGCAAGCCAGCAAAGTCAGCAGTTACACAAACACTAAAGAATCATATTCAAACAGGCTTGCATTGTCACACACACCACAAATAGACACGCACGAGTGTCCATATTTGTTAGATGGGTGCTATGACGAAATCCCCCAGGTAGAGCAGCTAATATTTCGCACAAGGAAATTTGCTGTTACTAAAAGTAGTATACAACATAATACAACAAAAACATAAGAGTTGGGTGGAATAGCTAAATGGGTAGAGCGCTGCGCTTGTGATCTGTCTGTCTAGGATCAAGCCACCACAGCGAAGCGTATTTTAGGGAATTTTACCCTGGAGTTAATAGTACTGACCCCACTCTTGCAAAGAGTCCTTTGGACAAGACTATAAAATGAGGCCCCATGTGCAAACACATACAAAACACCTTGTGCACACAGTAGAAACTCACACTGCTTTTTGAAAGAGTAGGCCATTTCATGATGGTAAGAATGAATGACATTTTAAAAATGCGTGAAAACAGGGTTATGTTTAGACACCATCCCAAAGGTGGAATGTGGCTACCATGACAGGTGGGTAAAAATGGTCGCATACACAAAATCTAACCATTGCTGAACCTTGGTGCTCTAGCTAAGGAAAAAAATAAACCCAAAAGAAAGAAAAAACATACCTACTGGAGTTCTGTAGTTCCTTTCTTGACGTAAAAGGTGGTGGTAGAAATCTGACCGCGACTTGGCAGTGCAGTTTTCCAAGGTGCAGTTTTTTATGGTGCTGCTGTCCAAGTTGCAGTTCTCCATGGTGTAGTTTTCCATGGTGCCTCTACAATGGTGCAGTCTTCCATGGTGTCATCTTCCGTGGTGCTCTTGGGTGTAGTTCTATATAATGTTTTCTATGGTGCTGTTTTCCAAGGTGCAATCTTCCATAATGCAGTGTTGTATGAAGAAGTCCTCCAGGATGAAGGCCTTTATGGCAAAGTCCTTTGGGTTGGAGTCCTTTATGGTGAAATCCTTTGTGCTGAAGTCCTTTGTAGTGAAGTTCCTCTGTGGCGAAGTCCTTTGGTGGTGAAGTCCTTTGAGGTAAAGTCCTTTGTGTTGGTGTCCTTTCTGGTGGTCTTATGTGGTGAGGTCCTTTGTGGAGAAGTCCTCCATGGTGAAGTCTTTTGTAGTGAAGTCCTTTGTAGTGAAATCTTTTGCAGTGAAGTCCTCTGAGATGAAGTCATTTGTGGTGAAGTCTTTTGTGATGGTCCTCTGTGGTGAAGTCTTTTGTGGTGAAGTCTTTTGTGGTGAAGTCCTCTGTGGTGAAGTCTTTTGTGGTGAAGTCCTCTGTGGTGAAGTCTTTTGTGGTGGTCCTCTGTGGTGAAGTCTTTTGTGGTGGTCCTCTGTGGTGAAGTCCTTTGTGGTGGTCATCTGTGGTGAAGTCTTTTGTGGTAGTCCTCTGTGGTGAAGTCCTCTGTGGTGAAGTCTTTTGTGGTGGTCCTCTGTGGTGAAGTCCTCTGTGGTGAAGTCTTTTGTGGTGGTCCTTTGTGGTGAAGTCTTTTGTGGTGAAGTCCTCTGTGGTGAAGTCTTTTGTGATGAAGTCCTTTGTGGTGAAGTCTTTTGTGGTGGTCCTCTGTGGTGAAGTCTTTTGTGGTCTTCTAAGGAGAAGTACTTTGTGGAGAAGTCTTTTGTGGTAAAGTCCTTTGTGGTGAAGTCGTTTGTGGTGAAGTCTTTCATGGTGAAGTCCTCAATGGCAAAGTCCTTTGTGATGAAGATCTTTGTGGTGAAGTCCTCTAGGGTCACATCTTATGTGGCGAATTCCCTTTAGGTGAAATCCTCTATGATGAAGTTCTTTATGGTGAAGTACTGTATGGTGAAGTTATATGCAGTGCAGTCCTTTATGATGGAAGTCTTTATGTGGTGTTGACCTTTATGGTGAAGTCCTTTATGGTGAAGTCCTCTATGTAGTTTTCCAAAAGATCAGCAAGGCCTGAAAGAGAGACATTCAAGAATGAAAACTTACGGTTTTAATTTATTACTGGGGTGCATTTCTTTTAAGAGTGTGTGTGTGTGCAAGTGATGTGAGAGGAGAGATTTTTATTTAAATACTTTTAAGGCATACCAACTGAGTTACTATCAAACTGTATAGTATTTCTTATAATGGGATTGGTTTATATGTTTCAAGTAATAAAAAAACCAGTTTGGAATTACCTGATAGAAAATAAATTGTGAAGTTTATAACTATCTCTCAATAAACTTGGACACCCCATCTACAATTAATATTAGTCAGCAAAAGTATGCTGCACTTGAGGAAAAATAATCTATGGGCAAATTGAAAGTACAATGTTCCCTTGCCATTTTTATACAAAATATACACAAAATTAGCATGTACATTTCATTAAGGCCTAAGCACTAGGCACCAGGAGTAACGAATTTCATAACTGTCACCAGTACCTTATTGGGTGCTTCCACTTGCTCGTGCCGCATCCTCAGGCATTGAAGTACCTAGGACGGGAACAGTCTTGTTGGCAGTATGATTCTACACACAAAAATGGAGACATTTTAAAATAATAATGTCTACACACACACAAAAACAGAGAGACAGACAGTGAGAGTGAGAGAGAGAGAGAGAGAGAGAGAGCAAAAGACGAAAAAAACACAGCAAGCCAACTAGGCAATTCCGCAGTCATACAAGTGCAAACGTGTTTAAACACTATTGTGAGGTTATGCATACATGCACGCACACCCTTGAGTATACACACTTTTGTTACATGGGTGTGAAAAGAATCCCAGGTAGAGTAGCCCAAATTTTGCACAAAGAAATTTACTGCTACTGAAAGTAGTTTACAACATAAAACAACGCAAAGGTAAGACTGGGGTGGCATAACCTAGTGGTTAGAGCGTTGAGCTTGTGATCTGATGTCCCAGGATCAAGCCACTATGGTGACACCTGTTCTAGGGAATTCTACCCTGGAGTTACTACTGTACTGACTTACTTCCCCAAGAGTCCTTTGCATGAGACTATAAACTGAGGCCCCAATGTGCAAATGCACACAGACGACCTTTTGCACACATTGAAAACCCATTTTGCTTTTCAAAAGAGTAGGCCACTGAGACAGAGAGTGAGAGAGAAATGGATGACAAGATTAAAAAACACCTCATGCATTCTGGTGTGTTTAGACACCATCCCCAAAGTTGGAATGCAGCTACCTTACTGGTGGGTTAAAATGATCACATACGGAATATTTCACCTAGCTGCTCTAAACAAGGAACAAACAAACAAAAAGTACTGGTTATTACCTTATTGAGGGCTTCCACTTGCCCGTGCCGCATCCTCAGGCATTGAAGTACCTAGGACGGGAACAGTCTTGTTGGCTGATTGATTCTACACAAAAAAGTGGAGACAATTTTAAATTAAATGCCTGCAAAGAGTCACACAGCAAGAAAGAAAGAGAAAGAGGAAGGAGGGAGGGAGGGAGGGAGGGAGAGAGAGAGGGAGAGAGAGAGAGGGAGAGAGAGAGAGAGAGAGAGAGAGAGAGAGAGAGAGAGAGAGAGAGAGCAGACAGAGAGAGAAGACAGAGTGAAAGAGGCAGAGAAAGACAGAGAGAGACAAAAGGAGAGAGAGAGAGAGAGAGAGAGAGAGAGAGAGAGACAGAGAGACAGAGAGAGAGAGAGAGACAGAGAGAGAGAGAGAGAGAGAGAGAGAAAGGGAGAGGAAGGAGAGAGAGAGAGCAAGCAAGCAAGCCAGCCAAGTCAGCAGTTACACAAACTGCTAAAGAATCATATTCAAATAGGCTTGCATTGTCACACACACCACAAACAGACATGCACAAGTGTTCATACTTGTTAGATGGATGGTATGACGAAATCCCTCAGGGTAGGGCAGCTAAAATTTCGCACAAGGAAATTTGCTGTTACTAAAAGAAGTATACAATACAACAAAAAAAGAGTTGGGTAAAATAGCTAAATGGTTCAGAGCGCTGTGCTTGTGATATGTCAGTCCAGGATCAAGCCACCACAGCGAAGCGTATTTTAGGGAATTTAACCCTGGAGTTAATAGTACTGACCCCACTCTTACAAAGAGTCCTTTGGACAAGACTATAAAATGAGGCCCCATGTGCAAACACATACAAAACACCTTGTGCACACAGTAGAAACTCATACTGCTTTTTGAAAGAGTAGGCCATTTCATGATGGTAAGAATGGATGACAACATTTTAAAAATGCGTGAAAACAGGGTTATGTTTAGACACCATCATAAAGGTGGAATGTGGCTACCTTACAGGTGGGTAAAAATGGTCGCATACACAATCTAACCATTGCTGAACCTTGGTGCTCTAGCTAAGGAACACAAAATAAACCCCAAAAGAAAGAAAAAACATACCTAGTGGAATTTTGTAGTTCCTTTCTTGACATAAAAGGTGGTGGTAGAACTCTGACCGCGACTTGGCAGTGCAGTTTTCCAAGGTGCAGTTTTTTATGGTGCTGCTGTCCAAGTTGCAGTTCTCCATGGTGTAGTTTTCCATGGTGCCTCTACAATGGTGCAGTCTTCCATGGTGTCATCTTCCATGGTGCTCTTGGGTGTACTTCTATATAATGTTTTCTATGGTGCTGTTTTCCAAGGTGCAATCTTCCATAATGCAGTGTTGTATGAAAAAGTCCTCCAGGATGAAGGCCTTTCTGGCAAAGTCCTTTGGGTTGGAGTCCCTTATGGTGAAGTCCTTTGTGGTGAAGTCCTTTGTAGTGAAGTTCCTCTGTGGCGAGGTCCTTTGGTGGTGAAGTCCTTTGTAGTGAAATCTTTTGCAGTGAAGTCCTCTGAGATGAAGTCTTTTGTGGTGGTCCTCTGTGGTGAAGTCTTTTGTGGTGGTCCTCTGTGGTGAAGTCTTTTGTGGTGAAGTCTTTTGTGGTGGTCCTCTGTGGTGAAGTCTTTTTGTGGTGGTCCTCTGTGGTGAAGTCTTTTGTGGTGAAGTCTTTTGTGGTGGTCCTCTGTGGTGAAGTCTTTTGTGGTGAAGTCCTCTGTGGTTAAGTCTTTTGTGGTGAAGTCCTCTGTGGTGAAGTCTTTTGTGGTGAAGTCCTCTGTGGTGAAGTCTTTTGTGGTGAAGTCCTCTGTGGTGAAGTCTTTTGTGGTGAAGTCCTCTGTGGTGAAGTCCTTTGTGGTGAAGTCTTATGGTGAAGTCTTTTGTGGTGGTCCTCTGTGGTGAAGTCCTTTGTGGTGAAGTCCTCTGTGGTGAAGTCTTTTGTGGTGAAGTCTTTTGTGGTGGTCCTCTGTGGTGAAGTCTTTTGTGGACCTCTAAGGAGAAGTACTTTGAGGTGAAGTCTTTTGTGGTGAAGTCCTTTGTGGTGAAGTCTTTCATGGAGAAGTCCTCAATGGCAAAGTCCTTTGTGATGAAGATCTTTGTGCTGAAGTCCTCTAGGGTCACATCTTATGTGGGCAATTCCCTTTAGGTGAAATCCTCTATGATGAAGTTCTTTTTGTTGAAGTCCTGTATGGTGAAGTCATATGCAGTGCAGTCCTTTATGATGGAAGTCTTTATGTGGTGTTGACCTTTATGGTGAAGTCCTTTGTGGTGAAGTCCTTTATGGTTAAGTCCTTTATGGTGAAGTCCTCTATGTAGTTTTCCAAAAGATCAGCAAGGCCTAAAAGAGAGAGACATTCAAGAACGAAAACTTACGGTTTTAATTTATTACTGGGGTGCATTTCTTTTAAGAGTGTGTGTGTGTGAGTGATGTGAGAGGAGAGATTTTTATTTAAATACTTTTAAGGCATACCAACTGAGTTACTATCAAACTGTATAGTATTTCTTATAATGGAATTGGTTTATATGTTTCAAGTAATAAAAAGAAAAGTTTGGAATTACCTGATAGAAAATAAAATTGTGAAGTTTATATCTATCTCTCAATAAACTTGGACACCCCATCTACAATTAATATTAGTCAGCAAACGTATGCTGCACTTGAGGAAAAATAATCTATGGGCAAATCGAAAGTACAATGTTCCCTTGCCATTTTTATACAAAATATACACAAAATTAACATGTAGATTTCATTAAGGCCTGAGCACTAGGCACCAGGAGTGACGAATTTCACAACTGTCACCAGTACCTTATTAGGTGCTTCCACTTGCTCGTGCCGCATCCTCAGGCATTGAAGTACCTAGGACGGGAACAGTCTTGTTGGCAGATTGATTCTACACAAAAAAATGGAGACATTTTAAAAAAAAAAGTCTGCACACACACAAAAACAGAGAAATACAGAGAGAGAGAGAGAGAGAGAGAGAGAGAGAGAGAGAGAGAGAGAGAGAGAGAGAGAGACAAAAAGACACAGCAAGCCAACCAGGCAATTCAGCAGTCATACCAAGTACAGACATGTGTTCAAAGACTATTGTGTGGTCATGCATACATGCACGCACACACATGAGTACACACTTTTGTTACATGGGTGTGAACAGAATTCCAGGTAGAGTAGCCCAAATTTTGCACAAAGAAATTTGCTGTTACTGAAAGTAGTCTACAACACAATACACAAAGGTAAGACTGGGGTGGCATAACCTAGTGGTTAGAGCGTTGAGCTTGTGATCTGATGGCCAAAAATTAAGCCGCTATGGTGACACCTGTTCTAAGGAATTCTACCTGGAGTTACTATGGTACTGACTTTACTTCCCCAAGTGTCCTTTGTATGAGACTATAAACTGAGGCCCCATGTGCATTTTGCACACAGATGACCTTTTGCACACATTAAAAATCCATTTTGCTTTTCAAAAGAGTAGGTTACCAAGAGAGAGGAATGGATGACAAGATTAAAAAAACCCATGCATTCTGGTGTCGTGTGTAGACACCATCCCAAAAGTTGGAATGCAGCTACCTTACTGGTGGGTTAAAATGATCACATACGGGAAAATTTCACCTAGCTGCTCTAGCCAAGGAACAAAAACAAAAAAAAGAATACTGGTTAATACCTTATTGGGTGCTTCCACTTGCCCGTGCCGCATCCTCAGGCATTGAAGTACCTAGGACAGGAACAGTCTTGTTGGCAGATTGATTCTAAACAAAAAAATGGAGACATTTTAAAACTAAATACCTGCAAAGACTCACACAGAAAAAAAGAAGGAAAGAAAGAGAGAGAAAGAGAAAGAGAGAGGGAGAGAGAGAGAGAGAGAGAGAAAGAGAGAGAGAGAAAGAGAGAGAGAGAAAGAGAGAGAGAGACAGACAGACAGAGGCAGAGAAAAGACACAGAGACAGAGGAAGGAGAGAGAGAGAGAGAGAGAGAGAGAGAGAGAGAGAGAGAGAGAGACAGACAGACAGACAGACAGAGGAAGCAAAGAGAGAGAGAGAGAGAGAGAGAGAGAGAGAGAGAGAGAGAGAGCGCAAGGCAGCCAAGTCAGCAGTTATATAAACTGTTAAAGAATCATATTCAAACAGGCTTGCATTGTTTTAATAATAATATATGGAATTTATATAGCGCTGAATCTTGTAAAGCAACAAATCAAAGCGCTCAGATGACTCCCCCAGTTCCCTGATAAAGGGAGATAACCACTCCTAGGCTGACGACAACTCTTCCACAACCTGTAGTTTGGGGGATAAGATGTCAGCCATTTCAACAGATGGACGTGGTTTATTTATTTATTTATACCACTTTAAGTCACGGCAGATTTCTCTGCGTGAAATTCGGGATGCTCTTCCCGGGGAGAGCGCGTTGCCACAAGAGCAGCACCACCCATTTTGTTTTTTTTCCTGTCTGCAACAGTATTTGTTTCCCTATCAGAGAAACTGAGTTGGGTGGAATAGCTTAGTAGTCAGAGCGCTGCGCTTGTGATCTGTCAGTCCTGGATCAAGCCACCACGGCAAAGCCTATTTTAGGAAGTTTTACCCTGGAGTTAACGACAGTATTGACTCCATTCCTCCAAGAGTCCTTCGGACGAGACTATAAACTGAGGCTCCAGGTGCAAATGCACACAGAACATCTTGTGCACACATTAAAAACCCTTTCCACCTTTCTGAAAAGAGTAGGCCATTTTGTGATGGTAGGAACGCATGACAAAATTAAAAAAATGCATGCACACAGAGTCGTGTTTAGACACCATCCCCAAAGTCGGAATGCGGCTACCTTACAGGTGGGTAAAAATGGTTGCCAATGCAAATTCTCACCCTGGTTCTCTAGCCAAGGAACAACAAAAAAGAAAAAAGACAAAAAAAGACAGAAACATACCTTCTGGGATTCTGTAGTTCCTTTCTTGACGTGCAAGGCGTTGGCAGAAATCCAACTTGAGCGACTTGGCAGTGTAGTTTCCAAGTTGCAGTTTTCATAGATGTAGCTCTCCATGGTTTAGTTCTCCAGTTATCCATGTACTTTTCCAAGGTGCGGTCTACAATGGCGCAGTCTTCTATGGTATTACCTTCCATGGTGCTCTTGGGTGTACTTCTATATGTTTTCTATGGTGCAGTCTTCCATAGTGCAGTGTTGTATGGTGAAGTCCTCCAGGATGAAGTCCTTTATAGCAAAGTCCTTTGGGGGAAGTCTTTTATGGTGAAGTCCTTTTTGGTGCATTCCTTTGTGGTGAAGTTCCTTTGTGGTGAAGTCCTTTGTGGTGTAGTCCTTTGTGGTGAAGTCCTTTGTGGTGAAGTCCTTTGTGGTGAAGTCCTTTGAGGTAAAATCCTTTGTGGTGACATCTTTTGTGGCGAGGTCTTTTGTGGTGGAGTCTTGTGGTGGAGTCTTTTGTGGTGGTCCTCTGTGGTGAAGTCCTCTGAGGTGAAGTCCTTTATGGTGAAGTCCTTTGTAGTGAAGTCCTTTGTGGTGAAGTCCTTTGAGGTAAAGTCCTTTGTGGTAAAGTCCTTTGTGGTGATGTATTTTGTGGTGATGTATTTTGTGGTGAAGTCCTTTGTGGTGAAGTCCCTTGTGGTGACGTCTTTAATGGTGACGTCTTTTGTGGTGAAGTCCTTTGTGGTGAAGTCATTTGTGGTGAAGTCTTTTATGGTGAAGTCCTCTGTGGTGAAGTCCTTTGTAGTGAAGTCCTTTGTGGTGAAGTCCTTTAAGGTAAAGTCCTTTGTGGTGATGTATTTTGTGGTGACATCTTTTGTGGTGAAGTTCCTCTGTGGTGAAGTCCTTTGTGGTGACGTCTTTTGTGGTGGAGTCTTTTGTGGTGAAGTCCTCTGTGGTGAAGTCCTCCATGGTAAAGTCTTTTATGGTGAAGTCCTCTGTGGTGAAGTCCTTTGTGGTGAAGTCCTCTGTGGTGAAATCCTCTGTAGTGAAGTCTTTTGAGGTGAAGTTTTTTGTGGTGCAGTTCTCTGTGGTGGTCTTTTGTGGAGGTCTTTTGCAGTGAAATCCTCTGTGGTGAAGTCCTTTGTGGTGAAGTCCTCTGTGGTGAAGTCCTCTGAGGTGAAGTCCTCTGAGGAGAATTACTTTGTGGTGAAGACTTTTGTAGTGAAGTCCTTTGTGGTACAATCTTTTATGGTGAATTCCTCAATGGCAAAGTCCTTTGTGGTGAAGTCCTTTAGGGTCATCTTATGTGGCGAAGTCCCTTTAGATGAAATCCTCTATGAAAAAGGTTTTATGGTGAAGTCCTCTATGGTGAAGTCATACGTAGCGCAGTCCTTTATGATGAAGTCTTTATGTGGTATTGACCTATATGGTGAAGTCATCTATGGTGAAGTTGTCTATGGTGAAGTCCTTTATGGTGAAGCCCTCTGCGGTGAAGTCCTTTGTGGTGAAGTCCTTTATGGTGAAGTCCTCTATGGTGTAGTCTTCCATAGTTTAGTTTTCCAAAACATCAGTGGGACCTGAAAGAGACATTCAAGAATAAAAACTAATGGTTTTAATTTATTATACTGGTGCATTTGCTTTAAGAGTGCATGAGTGTGTGTGCTGTGAGAGATCCTTTTTTACGTCTCAAGAAATGTTTGGGATGATCTTGTAGAAAAACCTTTTGCAAAGTTCATAACTATCTCTCAATAAAGTTGGGCACCACATCTACTGATAAATATTAGCAAAAGAATGCCGTACTTGAGAAAAAATATCCTATGCGGAAACCGAAAGTACAATGTTCATTTATTTTGATCAGTTTTTATATACATACAAAATTAGCATGTTGGTTTAATTTTAGCCTGTGTCAAATTCTGTAACCGTATCCAGTACCTTATTGGGTGCTTCCACTTGCTTGTGCCGCATCCTCAGGCATTGAAGTACCTAGGACGGGAACAGTCTTGTTGGCAACACAATTCTACACAAAAAATGGTGTTTTTAAAATTAAATCCCAGCACACACACACGAGAGAGAGAGAGAGAGAGAGAGACAGACAAAAAGAGACAGGTAGAGAGACAGAGACAGGCAGTGAGACGGACAATAAGACACACGGAGAAAAAAAGACACACACAGAGCAACCTAGCTAGCTAAGTAATTCAGAAGTTATATACCATGTACACATATGTGTTAAAAAACTATTGTGCGGTCATGCATACACACACACACACTCGAGAATACACTTTTGTTGCATGGGTAGCATGATGAAAAAAATCCTGGGTAGAGGTAGTCCAAGTTTTGCTCAGAGAAATTTGCTGTTACTGAAAGTAGTCTACAATACAACACAAAGTAACAGAGAAAGGTAAGACTTGGGTGGCATAGCCTAGTGGTTAAGATAAAGCCACTATTGTGACATGTTCTAAGGAATTTTACCCTGAAGTTAACAATAGTACTGACTCAACTCCCCCAAGAGTCCTTTGGATGAGATTGTAACTTACGCCCCATGAGCGAATGCACACAGACAACCTTTTGCACACATTAAAATCCTGTTTCACTTTCCATAAGAGTAGGCTATTCCTTAACGGTAAGAATGCACGACAAATTAAAAAAAACAAAGCCCGCATGCTGGAGTTGTGTTTAGACACCATCCCCAAAGTTGGAATGCAGCTACCTTACTGGTGGGTTAAAATGATTGCATACGGAAAACTTCACCTAGCTGTTCTAGCCAAGAAACAAAAATTTAAAAAGAAAGAATACTGTTATTACCTTATTGAGGGCTTCCACTTGCCCGTGCCACATCCTCAGGCATTGAAGTACCTAGGACGGGAACAGTCTTGTTGGCAGATGATTCTAAACAAAAAAATGGAGACATTTTAAAATTAAATGCCTGCAAAGACTCGCACAGAAAGAAAGAAAGAAAAAGAAAAAGAAAGAGAGAGAGACAGGCAGACAGACAGAGGGAGAAGACAGAAAAAGAGGCAGAGGAAGGAGAGAGAGAGCGAAAGAGCAAGCAAGGCAGCCAAGTCAGCAGTTATACAAACTGCTAAAGAATCATTTTCAAACAGGCTTGCATTGTCACACACACATGCGCACATACCACAACAGACACAATCGATTGTTCATACTTGTTAGATAGGTGGTTTGATGACCCCCCCCCCCTAAGGTAGAGCAGCTAAAATTTTGCACAAGGAAATTTGCTGTTACTACAGAAACGTAACACTTGGGTACAATAGCTTAGTGGTCAGAGTGCTGCACTTGTGATCTGTCAGTCCAGGATCAAGCCACCACGACAAAGACTATTTTAGGAAGTTTTACCCTGGAGTTAACGGCAGTAACGACTCCACTCCTCCAATAGTCCTTTGGATGAGACTATAAACCGAGGCTACAGGTGCGAATGCACACAGACCTTGTGCACACATTAAAAACCCATTCCACTTTTCGAAAAGAGTAGGCCATCTTGTGATGGTAGGAATGCATGACAAAATTTAAAAAATGCGTGCACACAGGGTCGTGTTTAGACACCATCCCCAAAGTCGGAATGCAGCTACCTTACAGGAGGGTAAAAATGGTTGCCAATGCAAATTCTCACCTTGGTTCTCTAGCCAAGGAACCAAAACAAATTTTAAAAAAAAGAGAAAAAAAAAAAGAGAAAGGACAGAAACATACCTTTTGGAATTCTGTAGTTCTTTCCTCGACGTGCAAGGTGGTGGTAGAAATCCAACTGAGTGGCTTGGGAGTGTAGTTTTCCAAGGTGCAGTTTTCTGTGGTACTGCTGTCCAAGTTGCAGTTTTCATAGATGTAGTTCTCCATGGTTTAGTTTTCTATGGTGCCTCTACAATGGTGCAGTCTTCCTGGGTGCAGTCTTCTATGATGTCGTCTTCCATAGTGCTCTTGGGTGTAGTTCTATATAATATTTTCTATGGTGCTGTTTTCCAAGGTGCAGTCTTTCATAGTGCAGTGTTGTATGGTGAAGTTCTTGGTGGTGAATTCTTTTCAGGTGAAGTTATCTGTGGTAAAGTCATTTGAAGTCACGTACAGAGAAGTCCTTTAGGGTGAAGACCTTTATGGTAAAGTCCTTTGGGGTGGAGTCCTTGATGGTGAAATCTTTTGTGGTGAAGTCCTCTGTGGTGAAGTCCTTTGTGGTGAAGTCCTTGATGGTGAAGTCCTTTGTGGTGGAGTCCTTGATGGTGAAGTCCTTGATGGTGAGGTCTTGTGGTGAAGTCCTTTGTGGTGAAGTCTTTTGTGGTGAAGTCCTGTGTGGTGAAGTCCTTGATGGTGAAGTCCTTTGTGGTGAGTCCTTTGTGGTGGAGTCCTTGATGGTGAAGTCTTGTGGTGAAGTCCTTTGTGGTGAGGTCCTCTGTGGTGAAGTCTTGTGGTGAAGTCCTTTGTGGTGAGGTCCTCTGTGGTGAGTCATTTGTGGTGGAGTCCTTGATGGTGAAGTCTTGTGGTGAGGTCCTTTGTGGTGAGATCCTCTGTGGTGCGAGTCCTCTGTGGTGGAGTCCTTGATGGTGAAGTCCTTTGTGGCGCGAATCCTCTGTGGTGGAGTCCTTGATGGTGAAGTCCTTTGTGGTGAGGTCCTCTGTGGTGGAGTCCTTTGTGGTAAAGTCTTTTGTTGTTAAGTCCTCCATGGTGAAGTCCTTTGTGGTGAAGCCATTTGCGGTGAAGTCCTCTGTGGTGCAGTCTTTTGTGGTGAAGTCCTCCATGGTGAAGTCCTTTGTGGTGAAGTCTTTTGTGGTGAAGTCTTCTGTGTGAATTCCTTTGTGGGGAAGTCCTTTGTGGCAAAGTCTTTTTTTGATGAAGTCCTCTATGGCAAAGTCATTTGTGGTAAAGTCCTTTGTAGTGAAGTCCTTTGTAGTGAAATCCTTTGTGGTGAAATCCTTTGTGGTGAAGTCCTTAAGGGTGAAACCCTGTGTGGTGAAGTCTTTTGTGGCAATGTCTGTGGTGAAGCTCTTTGTAGCAAAGTCCTTTGTAGCAAAGTCCTCTGTGGCGAAGTCCTGTGTGGTGAAGTCCTCTGCGGTGAAGTCCTTTGTGGTGAAGTCCTGTGTGCTGAAGGCCTGTGTGATGAGAAGTCCTTTGAGAAGAAGCCCTCTATGATGAAATCCTTTGTGGTGAAGTCCTCTATGGCAAAGTCCTCTGTGGTGAAATCCTTTGTGGTGAAGTCCTCTATGGCGAAGTCCTAAGTGGTGAAGTCCTCTACTGCAAAGTCCTTAATGTTGAAATCCTCCATGGCGAAGCTCTTCCTCGTGAAGTCCTTTATGGTGATGCTCTTTATGATGATGTCCTGTATGGTGAAGTCTTATGTAGTGTAGTCTTCCACAGTGGAATTTTCCATAAGATCCTTAATGCCTGAAAGAAAGACAGTTAAGAATAAAAACTTCTGGGTTTAATTTATTACATGGGTGCATTTCCTTAACGGGTCAGGGTGTGCGTGCGTGTGTGTGGAGAGATTTTTATTTAAATACTTTTAGGCATAACATCTGACTTACTCTCATGTTATATGGTAAGATTGTACTGAAATTGGTTTATATGGTTCAAGCAACTTCGAAATTATCTGGTAGAAAAAAATTATTGGCGAAGCTCATAACCACCTCTCCAAGTTGGATACTGCATCTACAGATTAATATTAGTCAGCAAAAGAATGCCGCACTTATGACAAAATATCTTATGTAGAAATCAAAAGTACATTGTTCACTTGTCTTAATCATGTCATTTTTATATAAATTATAAACAAAATGATCATGTATATATTCTATTAAGACCTGATCAGTAGGCATTAGTTGTGACTAATTTCCTAACTGTTACCAGTACCTTATTGGGTGCTTCCTCTTGCTTGTGCCGCATCCTCAGGCATTGAAGAACCTAGACCGGGAACAGGGTCGTTGGCAGATTGATTCTACACACACACAAAAAAAGACATTTGAAAATTAAATGCCTACATATACACAGAGAGAGAAAAACAGAGAAAGAGAGAAAGAGAGAGAGAGCGAGAGAGGGAGGGGAGAGAGAGAGAGAGAGAGAGAGAGAGAGAGAGAGAGAGAGAGAGAGAGAGAGAGAGAGAGAGAGAGAGAGAGGAGAGAGAGAGAGAGAGAGAGGAATACACAAGGAGACACAGCAAGCCAGCCAGGCAATTAAGCAGCTACATACCAACAAGTATGGGGATATATAATCAAACAGTATTGTGTGGTCATGCACACACACATATATTTAGTTTGATTTTCTCATCAAACTGGGAAAATAGGGCAAGGCTGGGAACCAAACACAGAAGCTCATCATTTAATGGTTGGGAAGATGAATGTTTTAATCATCCTGTCACTTTCTTCTTAGTTTTGATGCTGTGAACAGTTTCCATTTTTCTTCTGACATGACAAAGTCACCCATTTCATATGCTTTCTGAGAGTTAAGTCAGTACTGAAACAAACCTTGAATAGTTTGCAGGTGCCCACAATATTGCTTGTTGTAGTCTCAAAGGTGGTGGTAGACTTCTGGCTCAATATTACTGTACCGAACATCCTTAACAGAATGCATCTTCTTGAGGACTCTCAGAATGTTAAGCTGTGGAACACCCAACAACAACAACAGATGAAACATTGTTATTACCTTATTGAGAGCTTCCTCTTGCCCATGCCGCATCCTCAGGCATTGAAGTACCTAGGATGGGAAGAGTCTTGTTGGCAGGTGATTCTGAACAAACAATGGGAACATTTAAAAATTAAATGCCTGCACAGAGAGAGAGAGAGAGAGGAGAGAGAGAGAGAAGAGAGAGAGAGAGAGAGAGAGAGGGAGAGACAGACACAGAGAGAGACAAAGAGAGAGAGAGCCAGCCAGCCAAGTCAGCAGTTATCCAAAGTTCAGGTACATTTTCAAACAGGCATGAGTAGTCATGCACACACAAATGCAAATGCGCACGCTTGAGTATACACACTTTTGTTTAGATGGGTGGCATGATGAAAAAAAAAAAATCCTGGATACAGCAGTGCAGATTTCACACAGAGAAATGGCAGGGATGGATAACAAAATAAAAAAAAAGGGCGTACATACACGTGTTTAGACACCATCCCTTAACTTGGAATGCGGTTACCTTAATGGTTGGTAAAAATGGTCGTACACATAAAATCTCACTATTCATGAGCCTTGTAGCTTTAACCAAAGAAAAAAAAAAGTAAAAAGAAAAACAAGAAGAAAAAATGGTTAATGATACCTACCGGAGTTCTGTAGTTCCTTTTTGACATGAAAGGAGGTGGTAGAAATCCAGCTGAGTGACTTGGCAGTGTAGTTTTCCAAGATGCAGCCTTCTTTGGTGTAGTTTTCCAAGATGCAGTTTTCCAAGGTGTAGTTCTCCATAGTGCTCTTGGGTGCAGTTTTCCAAGGTGCAGTTTTCATGGTGCTCCCAGGTGCAGTTTTCCGTGATGTGGTTTTGCATGGTGCAGTTTTCCAAGGAGCAGATTACTATGATTCTAAAGAAAAAAAAGGAGACATTTTAAAAATGAATGCCTGCACAGACACACACACAATGAAAGAGATAGAGAGAGACATAGAGAGAGAACAAGAAAGTAAGGCGATAGTCAATTGTGTGTACATGGTTTAAATATCCAAATGGCTAGGGTAACGCCTTTTTAATTGTCATAATTCACAAGTCATTGGTTGATCTCGACAGTACTTATTTTTGGTGTGTGTGTGTGGGGGTTGGGAATTTTATCAGCTTTCATAGCAACCTATACTCATGCTTGCTGGAACTTTTATGTTCATTTGTGTATATAGGCATGTAGATGATCAAATATGCTTTTTAAAAGATCTGGAGGTTTTGTCTGCTTTGGTAACTTGATATCCAACATTTATTCAAGGCTTCACAGTAATACAACTAGCCAAAGCACCAAAAGTAGTTTAAAGAAATGTATGTGCACTTACCTCAGCAAGGTCTTGACACGATGCTGGAGACAATGCCAGAGAACTAAGATGACCCACATGACTTTTGACGTCTATGCTAAGACTTTTAAGGAATCAGGGCAAGAAGAAAGAGACCAATAATAATTAACTTCTAAAATCTGTGATCAACGTGTCTTACATGTAACTTCAGGACAAATTTTGATTTGAGCTTGGATAAGATGAAAGATGACCAAGGAACTCTGTGAATACTATGCACACATGCACCGCCAGGTTTTACTTAGAAGCAGTGGTTGAATGGCCGGAGGCTTTGCACAACTTGCCTCTTTACCTACTGCTGCATGTCGAATATCAGATGTCTACACAGCCCACAGTCCTCACTGCTCTCATTGCATTTGATCCCTGAAGTGTTTTCAGAAATGGGAGGTCATATAGACTCCATTCTGACCCCAGACTCCTATCAACATTGCTGTTCAGCCCAGTGGGATCTGAAAATATTTATGTCCTAGGTCCATGGACCAATGCCTGCCTCTGACCTCAAATTGCCCTTTAGGGTTTGTCTTGAGTTTGCCCTTTAGGGGCTTGTCCTTTAGGGTTTTGCCCTTCAGGGGCTTGTATTTCAGGAGTTTGCCCTTCAGGGGCTTGTCCTCCAGGGTTTTGCCCTTCAGGGGCTTTATTTCAGGAGTATGCCCTTCAGGGGCTTGTCCTCCAGGAGTTTGCCCTTCAGGGGCTTGTCCTTTATGGTTTTGCCCTTCAGGGGCTTGTCTTTCAGGAGTTTGCCCTTCAGGGGCTTGCTTTTCAGGAGTTTGCCCTTCAGGGGCTTGTTTTGCATGTTGCTGCCCTTCAGGGGCCTGTTCCGTTTTGCATGTTGCTGCCCTTCAGGGGCCTGTTTTGCATGTTTCTGCCCTTCAGGGGCCTGTTCTGTTTTGCATGTTGCTGCCCTTCAGGGGCCTGTTTTGCATGTTGCTGCCCTTCAGGGGCCTGTTTTGCATGTTGCTGCCCTTCAGGGGCCTGTTCTGTTTTGCATGTTACTGCCCTTCAGGGGCCTGTTTTGCATGTTGCCCTTTAGGGGCCTGTTCTGTTTTGCATGTTACTGCCCTTCAGGGGCCTGTTTTGCATGTTGCCCTTTAGGGGCCTGTTCTGTTTTGCATGTTGTTGCCCTTCAGGGGCCTGTTTTGCATGTTGCCCTTCAGGGGCCTGTTCTGTTTTGCATGTAGCTGCCCTTCAGGGGCCTGTTTTGCATGTTGCCCTTTAGGGGCCCGTTTGCATGTAGCTGCCGTTCAGGATCTTGTCTTGCATGCTGCTCTTTAGGAGCTCTCCCTGCATGCCGCCCTTCAGGGGCTTGTCTTACATGCTGCTGCCCTTCAGGGGCATGTCTTACATGCTGCTGCCCTTCAGGGGCATGTCTTACATGCTGCTGCCCTTCAGGGGCATGTCTTACATGCTGCTGCCCTTCAGGGGCTTGTCTTACATGCTGCTGCCCTTCAGGGGCATGTCTTACATGCTGCTGCCCTTCAGGGGCTTGTCTTACATGCTGCCGCCCTTCAGGGGCTTGTCTTACATGCTGCCGCCCTTCAGGGGCTTGTCTTACATGCTGCCGCCCTTCAGGGGCTTGTCTTACATGCTGCCGCCCTTCAGGGGCTTGTCTTACATGCTGCTGCCCTTCAGGGGCTTGACTTGCATGCTGCTGCTCTTCACAAGCTCTTCCTGCATGCTGCTGCCCTTTAGGGGCTTGTCTTGCGGGATGTTGCCCTTCAAGGGCTTCTCTTTCAGGATTTTTCCCTTTAGGGCTTGTCAGGTTGTCCTTCAAGGTTTTACCTTTCACAGTTTTGTCCCTTCAGGGTTTTCTGCACTTCAAGTTCTGAAGATTTTGCTCTTCAGGATTTTGCCTATGTGGGCTTCATTAAAGTCTTAACATGCAAATCCAGCATAACTTAGTTAAGGGTCCATGGCCAAAACTAAAATTAGCATGCCCCTTCCTTTTTTTCACCCTGCTGTTTGGTCAATTCCTGCTCTAATTAGCATCAGCTGGGCTGGTATGGAGTGGAGAGCCGATGAGAGTAGCTGATCATGACCGCTATAAAGCATTTCTATCTCCCATTCTACGCCCTTTACCTTTTGGACCTAGCATTAAGTCATGTGGGTTAGGACAAGTCCAATGGGTCTTGTGCTCCAGCATCGTGGTGTCGGCAGGCTGCGGTGAGAAGGTCCGGGATGGATGGAGAAGATCTGATGAAAACAAACCCATGCAAATTTTATGTTTTTATCAAAACAGTTACAGCAAAAATATGAGGGGTGGCTGAAATGTTTTGAGCCTAGTTTACAAAATGGTTACCTACTAGATCAAATGGTGGTAGCTACTATGATAGATATGTTTTCATATTTATATTTTCATAACCCTATTTAAAAAAAAAAATCTTCCCTCTGGCAGATCCTTAAGAAAAAAAGGGGGTCTGAATTTTGATGAAAATATTGAAAATCGAGTGTCATTCCTTGATCCGCATTTGAAGGCATGAACCCATAGACATTTACCAAGACATGGCGAATACTTTACACAGCATTACTCCTTCATATCACAAAGTCAAATGCAGGGTGACAGAATTTTGAGCATGGCACACAAGAATGTTGAGAATGACCTGAAGTCAGGAAGACCAACAATTGCCACTACCAAGGAAAACCTTGACCTTGCTCTAGAAATGATTGAATCATTGATTATTCAGCAGGCAGCAGACGGCGTGGAAAACTCACAAAAAGGGAAAGTTTACTCTCTCAGGAAGGAAATTTGTCCTGGGATACTAACTACAAGCATCCCCTCCCCCCCAAAAAAACAAAAAAAACCGTTCCAGCACACATATCCCTGACTACCATGGCAACCAGCTACGACTAGGCTAAATCTATTGATTATACCATTCACAAAAAAAGATGACAATATTAATATGTTCACTTATGATGTAAAACATCTTGAAAAAAAAAATCGAAATCATCTATAAGTGTTTACAGATGGTTCTGTTTATGACTAGAATGTAGGATCAGGTTTTGTTATTCATGCTCTGAAGATAAAAAACCCCATTAAGATGCAAACATAATTTTGTTTTGGGAAGGGTTTTTCAATATTTAGTGCTGAGCTCTATGCGATACTTATGGCACTAATTACTATAATAATTTTGCATTCTTTCATATTTTTTGTGTTGACTCAATGCCTGTACTACATAGCTTACAGGACTGGAGTTCAAAAGGAAAGATTTATTACTTGAAATAAAAATTAATATTTGATACATTTTATCATAACGAAAGTATCAGAATAGATTTTTACTGGATTCCTTCTCACTGTGGGTTATACTGGAATGAAACAGTCTTACAAAACAAGGTGCAAAAAGAGTTCCCAGAACATAATGATTGTCATGAAATTATTATTGTAAAATCGTACATAAAAATGACTTTCGTGGGAAATTTGAAATACTAGGCTATCCAAGACAAATCTCTAACATATTCTCAAAATGACTTGCTCCTGTTCTGAGCCACTACCTTGTCAACACATTATTTTTCAATGTTCAGTTTTAAATTTAGTTTACAAAAAAAATCTGGCATTGAAATTCAAAGGGAACCATTGTACACAGTTTCATGAAAACTGTTGATTACTGAAGTTGCTAGAGTCTTCTGTAAATATTTTATGGTAGGGTTTTTGTTTATTTTTCTGTAATTATTCATTTAAAAAAAAATCTTTAAAATACCACCAAGCATGAACAGATTTTAAATTGAACTACAAGAACAAAATCCATGACTGCGAACTAAAGTTTGTTGTGCATTTATTCTACTTGCCACACCTCGATCCATCAGACTTTTACTTGTTCCTGACCATAAAGATATTTCTTGGTTGCTCGCCATGTTGCTAATTAATGGTAATGAGATACAATAGCTGTGGAGAAGTACATGGAGGGCCAGTCTGAAGAGTTCTTTAAAGGAGATAGTGTTTCAGCACTGTTGGGTCAAGTGAATCCCCTTTTAGGGGGGATCATGTTGAAATTATAAAGAGATAAAAAGTCTCTTACCTGTATTGTTCAAGGCTCAAAACACAGCCACCCCTCCTATTACTTTTCTTGCCTTTTGATGTGACTAGGGTTTTTTTGTATATATAAAATACTTCTATGTCACTAAAATGCAACTTTGTTTTCATTATCAGCTGGGCAGTTTAACTTAAGATTTTGACCTCCCTTAACACAATGCAATGATCACTGAGACACTGCATCAACAATTTCTGGCACCATTTCATGAGCAAGTTAAACCTGGCAGAGCTCACCCCTCTGCAGGTCACAAATGGCATGCTAGGTATGTTCCTCCATCCATAGCTGCTGCCCCCCAAAAAAACCCCAAACAAAAACAAAACAACCAAACCCAAACATCCCCCCCCCCTCCCCAAACAAATCTAAACCATATGTGATGAACAAGTTTCTGAACATACTATTTTGACTAGACTTTGATGTACTTGAACAGGTTACAACTGTGTTTGACTGCTGCTGCTTAGTGCACATTTTCAAAGCAGTAAGGGGGGAGGGGGACCGGATAGCCTTGTGGTCCGAGTTGAGCTTGTGATCTGACAGCGTGAGTTCAAGCCATGACCAAGGTGCCCGTCTGAGGGGATCATCTCCCCTGGAGTAAATGCAGACTCCACTTCCCCTAAAGTTCTAAGATGAGACTATAAACTAAGGCTCCATGTGCCAATGCAGGAAGAACATCCTGCATGCCCATTAACAAAATTGCTCTGCCTTTCAGAAGAGTAGGCAATGTCATGCAGGCAGGAATGGATGACAAAATAAAAAAAAAAAAGCACACTGGTGTGTTCAGACATCCCTTAAGTTAGACAGCAGCTGCCTTAAACTAAAGGTTGGTAAATGGTCGCATATAGCAAAATCTCACCACTGGCAAACCTCAGAGTTTAAGCAAAGGAACAACAACAAGCAAAATAAAAAGTTTTAGTATACACAATAGTAATTTTGATTAAGTACTACTGCAAAGGAAAGTATGAGTTTTAATCAAAACTTTTTATTATGTTGCAGTTAACCTGCTTTTACATTTTGTACTTGGTCAATAATAGTTCATCACTACATCTATAAAGCTACCTTTATGGTGGGCAAAAATGGTCACACATGCAAAATCTTACCATTGCTAAACCTTAGAACTCTAGCCAAAGTTCTAAAAACATTTTTAAGACAAAACATTTTTGTCAACGAATTGCAGAAAAATGCAACCCTTCTTTTAGTGCTTTCATAACTTTTCTGTTAAATCCATATTTCAAACTATGTTCCTGAAAAGCAACTCATCAGCTGATTTATGCACAGAATAAAACTGCTGCAACCCAGCTAGTTGTGGATGCACAGGGTTACTGAAGTACAACCTTTTACAGCTTGCAGCAATCACAAGTTACTGTCACAGTGTGCGTGTGCATGTGCGCATATGTCTGTGAAAGTCAAAGTCACACTTACTTATGGTAAACTGAATAAGCAAAATATGCTTTTTTCATATGTGACAACACCCTGAAGTTCTAGAGTGTGTACTCAAGTTTGTTTTACCCATCATATCTGGGAACTACTGTGAGACAATGCAAACACACTTGACGAAAATTTTAGTATACGACTTAACAAGCACATCACCATTCATACTCTGGCTTTTCAGCCATTACTGAGGCACCCGTTCAAGGGAATTTTCCCCCTGCAGTTATCAGTACACACTCCACTCCCATGAAAGTCCTAGAAGATCCCACGTGCATATGCATACAGAGCACACTGCACACTACCCTAAAGACCTGTTCAGCTTATCAGAAGTGTAGGCCATTGTGCACAAGTAGGAATCCAGAAAACATAGTATTATGCTCATAATTTATCAAGAAAACTTTACAATTGCTGAAAACCTAACCTCTATACTCATGGTGGTAAATGTTCAGCATTCCTTAAATGTGCATGTTAAGTTATGCAGTTTTATATACTTCCACCACCCCTCCCACCCCAAGAAAATGAAAATGGTCTTTTATGACACTGCTCAATATGGTTTCTTTATAAATTCTTTATCATCAGCTGCTTTGTGGCACTGCTGAAGCAAAATAACTTTTTAAAGACAGTTTTGGAAACATCTAGCAACTTATGGGAAACTACTGCGATAATTGTGAAACAATGGTTGCTTTTGTTTTATCTATACACAATTGACCAATTTTTAAAAAGTATAAGCTATGTCCCATTTCACATACCTTTTTTCTTGAATCTGTGGCAGTGATGATCGTAGAGGAGGCTGAAGAGCTGTATGGATGAGGGTACTGATCATCAGGTGCAGCTGCAGGCATCTCTTTCATGTTGAGGTGTGTCTGGTTCTTCATGCTGGGGTCCTTCATGCTGAGGTGTGTCCGGTCCTTCATGCTGAGATGTGTCCGGTCCTTCATGCTGAGGTTGTATCTGGTTCTTCATGCCGAGGTTCTTCATGCTGAGGTGTGTCTGGTTCTTCATGCTGAGGTGTGTCTGGTTCTTCATGCTGAGGTGTGTCTGGTTCTTCATGCTGCGGTGTGTCTGGTTCTTCATGCTGAGGTTGTGTCTGGTTCTTCATGCTGAGGTTGTGTCTGGTTCTCCATGCTGAGGTGTGTAGTCCATGCTGAGGTGTGTAGTCCATGCCGAGGTGTGTAGTCCATACTGAGGTGTGTTTGGTTCTTCATGCTGGGGTGTGTCTGGTCCTTCATGCTGGGGTGTGTCTGGTTCTTCATGCTGGGGTGTGTCTGGTTCTTCATGCTGAGGTGTGTGGTTCTTCATGCTGAGGTGTGTAGTCCATGCTGAGGTGTGTCTGGTTCTTCATGCTGAAGTGTGTCTGGTTCTTCATGCTGAGGTTGTGTCTGGTCCTTCATGCTGAGGTGTATAGTCCATGCTGAGGTGTGTCTGGTTCTTCATGCTGAGGTGTGTCTGGTTCTTCATGCTGAGGTGTGTCTGGTTCTTCATGCTGAAGTGTGTCTGGTTCTTCATGCTGAGGTTGTGTCTGGTTCTTCATGCTGAGGTTGTGTCTGGTTCTTCATGCTGAGGTGTGTAGTCCATGCTGAGGTGTGTCTGGTTCTTCATGCTGAGGTGTGTCTGGTCCTTCATGCTGAGCTCTTCCTTTGCTGCAGGCATCTCTTTTATGCTGAGGTCTGTCCGGTCCTTCATATTGCAAACTCAGCTCTTCCAATGATATCCGTGTCATTGGTCTCCATCAACAGTTCCCAGTAGACTTGTTTCAGACAGGCTGAAATGGTAGGTGTGGCCAACATTACCTAAAAAAACCAAACCAACCAAACCCAACATTCAGGCTTATAAAATGTCAAAAATGATTAGATGTAAAAAATGTACTTAAAAAGTATAAGACACCTATGTGATAAAAAATGGCAGCCTCCTTTCTAAAGCATTTCCGAATCCTTGCAGAGTAACTCTTCATGATTACCAAAAATGGATAATATCAAATTATTTAATGACAATACTGACTTTTGCTACTATTTTTGACAAAAGCTGTAGTATAACTATAAGAATCAAATCTGCCATGAAAAATTACACTTCTCCAAATCATTGCAGACTAACTCTTCATGATTACCAATAATGGACGATATTGAATTATTTAATGACAATACTGACTTTTGCTACTATTAATATTTATGCCAAAAGCTGTAGAATAGGATTCAAATCTGCCATTAAAAATGACACTGTTCTACTTGTCATTTATTTTTAATGTCAGACTAATTTTTGTTGAATATAATTTCACCCCATTTTCTCATTTTACTGAGTATTCATGTGTTTATTCACATACTGATGTATTTGTGTATTTTTTCACTCATCTACTTATCTATTGACATACCTACTTTAGCATAATTTATCACATTTTTACGTCAAGAAAAAAACAACCAAAAACCGAACACAATTCATATTAAAAATAATTTAAATTATTTTTATTCCTTGGTTAGAGCTCCAAGGTTCATGACTGATGAAATTTTGCGAATACGTATATCATTACATGCGACTATTTATTCACCATTAACTGCAGACAAGTGTGTGTGTTTGTTCTTTCAGTTTAACATCTTTTCACTAGGCCTATGGGTGATATTATTGTGTGTATTTGTGCGTGTATGTGTGTGTGCTTGCATGGTGTGTGTGTGTGTGTGTGCGTGCATGCATGTCACTGTCTGCATGCACTTCTGTGCCCACATTACTGTGAAAAAGTGATAAAGGAGAAAGAAGTTGAAGAGAGAGGGAAGGAGAATGGAGAGGGGGGGGGGGGGGGGGGGGGGGGAGAGAGACTAGAGATGCTTTGACAAATTTATTATCATGGCCTGTTGTCATGGGCCATGACTCTCTTTTGTGAATTAAATAAACTTTTATAAGAGAAATCACATGATGCATTTAATGTAATGAAAAGAAAAGAGCTCTTAGACTTTATAAATGGCTACCACTAAGAATTCTGGCTCAACTCTGTTACAAACTGTTTACTAAATAATAAGTCATGAATAAACAACAGGAAGCAAAAACATACTAAAAAGGATAACACATTAGAAGGCTAAATTATATATTTGATCAAAAAATTCTATGAGAAATTTTCATTAAGTATTTCTTCCTGTTGACTACAAAAAAAATCTTTAGTTGTCAACATATAAAACGAGCCAATGAGAGGCAGAGTGAGCGAGAGAGACTGTGTGTGTGTGTGTGTGTGCGTGTGTGTGTGTGTGTGTGCGCGCACGCATGTTCGTGTTGTACTGGCGCCTAGGCCTATTACTAGTATTAATTATTGAACAGGCCTGGGGGCAGAGTTTATCATACACTTAACACACGGGTTCCTACTGTCAAACGTTACACTGTATGATGTTTCTACTGGAAATCGGTCTGTATGCTTCTATCGATCACCTTGAGTTTACCAATACCATTATCATATAAAATTGGTTACAGCACCTACAGATGCAGTCAGCAAAGAAGACCCTGTTGGCGTGTTGCTGTATCAAACGAAATGGTCGTCGATGGAAATCGAAAGTACTTACCTTTTCCCCTGCCTGCTTTCACGAAGTAGAAAATAAGCCGACAAAATCGTTTAGATATGATTGTTGAGCATCAGTTGCATTGGGTTTAGCTTTCTGTTTGTTTTATATTAATTTACTGGAGTCCAAACAGTTTGAAATCTAGGCCCAACAACTGTAGGTTCTTATCTAGTTTGCTACAACTTTCCCGACTACTACTGCCTGCAGATCTCTAATATTTTATCACACACTCATCGAAAACCCTCGTTTATTGCTACTTCCCTAATCTACTCTCTGAACTCTTGTCAGCTAGGGCCTACACAGCGTCTAATGTAC
Source organism: Rapana venosa (assembly GCA_028751875.1). Taxonomy (NCBI): domain Eukaryota; kingdom Metazoa; phylum Mollusca; class Gastropoda; order Neogastropoda; family Muricidae; genus Rapana; species Rapana venosa. The sequence goes on from CM054135.1 coordinate 60,824,960, forward strand.
AGTTTCTGTCTTTCTTAAATTTCTGTTTTGAACTTAGTTCAAACTATCAATCTAATGCATGACTTCCTTTAACAAAGCGCATGCGCATTGTGAGCCATTGCCTCGGATATTATCGTCAATTAGGCCTACCTACACTGTAGGTCTCGAACGCATTTTAACAGGCTCTACAAAATCGCAGAAAATCGTAGGTTTTTTTTCGCTACAAATTCGCGGAAAACTTTTTTAATAACTGGAGTAGAAAGACAGCCGAAACCGTAGCTTCTACGCCAGACTCGTAGCGGTAAATAGCTCTGCACAGGTAAAGAACGCTATCATGTATTCCTCAGTTTAATGTCTATTCACACAATAGACTTTTAGGCAATAAAGAAAAAAAAGACCCCCCCCTAAAAAGAAAAAAAAAAGCAAACAAATAAAGATAAGTAGGGGAGAGAGGGTTAGGCTTATAGAACTTTTAACCAATTGTAGAAAAAAGTACTTATACATCACAAAGGGGTGGTTAGAGTGATGCGTTGGTGATTTGCTGACCTGCAGAATCTGGTTGAAGAGGATTTTTCCTCTGTTGTTATCATTGCCGACCCCCCCCCTCCCCCCACCAAAAAAAAGTCCTTTGGATGAGACTATAAACTGAGGTGTCGTATGCTGACGCATGCATAACGTCTTGTACACACTTTAAAACCCGTTCCGCTCTTTGGAAGAGTAGGCCATTGTGTGCCGGTGGGAACGGATGACAATTTACAAAAATGCATACACGGGGACTGGATGTAAAAAAGCACATAGTGCTTATTCAATTATCCTCGAAATAAAAAACAAACATACACTAAAATGTGAACACACACAACTAGAAATTAAGAGCACAAGACGAATGTCTGTCTCGTAAACAAACTACTGATATATTCATAGGCACTATAATAAACGTCAATGGGACTCTTCTTCAGTAACAAGGCAATCCAAAGAGTTCTCACCCATGATGGGTAGACGCTGTTTTAAACCATAACATTCAAAGAGAATAATTTTATGACTGACAAAATTCGTCCAATCACATACGCAGCATACTATGCTCTACCTAGGATTATAATCAGTTGTGTAGTATTAGCATCAGAGTTGTTCTACAAAAACTACAGAAGCTTGAACATGCATTAATATATCCATTTGCACTGTCTTTTTAAAGGTACTGTTTGTAATAAGGATTGTTTATAAATACAAACTAACACAGAATCAATGAAACTGCTTCCCAGTTCTACAGATCTCTTTTGACAAGATTAAAACAAAGAAAAAAAATACAGGAAGAAGGGGAGCAGGTTGAAATCTTTCCCATTTCAGGCATTTATAAGGACTGAGACATACGCAAGGCTTTTTTCTTGTTCTTTTTGTGGAATTAAAAAATCTGTTTACATGCTTTTTAATAGGTAATCTTACACCAAAAGCTTCCCCTTACATCTGGCTTTAAACAACATGACCAAAAAGTCTTAACAGAAATTTTCGATCAGCGTTAATGGACGCAGTTGAGAACTACCAACCATTTTGGTTTGTTGACTCAACTGAGCCACTTTGGTTTGTGACACCACTAAAGTATTTGGTTTCTGTCACCACTTAAGTCTTTGGTTTCGACTCCACTGCATTATTTGGTTTTTGACACCAACCACTTAATTATTTGGTTTCTGACACCACTCTACCAGGTTAGGCTCTAAAACGAGGTCCGTTTGTGAATGCGCCATACAAGTCCCTACAACCATGTTCAAAACTTCTAGGTAGCCGTTGTCGAGGAATTTATACAGATTTTTTTGGTTACCAATTATTAATTGATACCTTATGGCCTACTACTCTTTAACTAAGAAAGATACTCACGGGTTCTGTGTTTTTTGAAGTTCAAGCCCTTTGTTGTTGTTTTTTCATTTTTCTTTCCCGGTGTGCCAGTGGTCTGCTCTGCTTGCCCGTGTCCACCGGTTTGAAATGGCGAGTGACAAAGAGAAAAGCAACTCACCTTCACCGCATTAACAGAGACATGATTTGCACGTGTGAGTTAAGTTCAGACAGAAGGTTTTGTTCAGCTGGTCACGAATGTTGTACCGTTTGGGTTTCCCCCCCTTTAAACCAAGGCTTGCTTTGGGTAGCAAATCTGTACGCGCGCGCGCGCGCGCGCGCACACACACACACACACACAATCAGAATATTTATGCATGTATTGTGTGTGTGTGTGTGTGTGTGTGTGTGTGTGTACAGAAAACAAAATTGTCTGAAAAAGCTGAAAAAGCACTTCTGAAGTGTAAGTCATTTAGGCCTAACTGTAAAATATATGTCAACATGTGGAAAGCTTTTATAATTACTCGGAATGTCTGTGTAGCTAAATGAAAGACTACGTTTGTGTCACGACTTCTAAAAATGCGCGTTCTCTCTCTGTGTCAGTCACAGGACTGGATGTAAAAAAAAAAAAAGTACATGGGTGCTTATTCATTATCCTCGAAAGAAAAGAATTTGTCTTTTGTCTCCGTCTGTCTGTGTCTCTCTCTAGTTCTCTCTGTCTGTCTCTGTCTCTGTGTGTGTGCGCGTGTGTGAATACACAATGCGCGAATGTGTTTTGCTTGGGTGCATGCAGTAGCTAAAAACACATAAGAAGGGAATGTGAACACGACAGTTTAAAACAAAATTTTCTTCCTTTACCCCCCCCCCCCAGTCCCCAAATAACGAAAAAAGAATATTGCAAAACGAAGCAAAAAACAAGGAAATGCAGTCTAAACCCACACACACACAAAAATCCTTTTAAAAGACACCCCCTCCACCCCCTGGAAATTTACGTTCCGGGGACTTAACCTACCCAACTGATTTCAAACGTGTTGGGAAGGGGTGAAAACACAGTGGACTATCGCGTGATAGTGCTATGGCGTGATCGCTTCGGCCACAAACCATCCACCTTGTCTTTTGTAACCTTTTAAAATGCCCTTTTTGTTTTCTCAGTTTTGTTACTGGTCGCACTTTTTCTTGTCGATACCTGTGCGTGAGGGAGGATTTGAGACTCTTTCTGAGTTTCTACGTTTTACTGTCTTTTCTTTGTCGTTCCTTGTGTGTGTGTGTGTGTGTGTGTGTGCATGGCGGGCGCGCGCGCGCGCGTGCATGTGTGTTTCTCTCCGATTCTGTCTCTCTATGTCATTCTCTGTCTGTCTATCTGTCTGTTTTTCTGTTTGTCTCTCCCTCGCTCCTGTCTGTCTGTCTGTTTCTCTTTAAAGAGGAGAGCTGTCGATTTCATTAACATGAAAACCTGTCAAATTTATGCTCACAACCCATGAACCATTTGAACTCAATTTCAGCCTGTCACTTTAATACCTTTAAGCAGGAAACTTTTAAAGAGAAATTATTGTTTTCCATTCACACCTGAGCTTGACACCACATTCTGAATCCATAACTCTCTCTCTCTCTCTTCTCTCTCTCTCTCTTCTCTCTCTTCTCTCTGTGTCTGTCTGTCTGTCTGTCCCCCCCCCCCCCCCCCCCCTCTCTCTCTCCACTCTCCCAAAAAGTCTTTTGGATAAGACTACAAAACGAGGCACCGTGTGCGAACGCACGCAGAACATCTTGCGCACACGTTAAATCCTGTTCCGCTTTTCGTAAGAGTAGGCCATTGTGTGCTGGTGGGAACGGATGACAAAATTTACAAAACCGCATATACACGGGGACTAGATGTAAAAAAGCACATAAGTGCTTATTCCATTTTCCTCGATATAAAAGAATAATAAATAAATAACAAATCTCTTTCTCTCCTCCTCCCTCCGTCCTTGTCTTTATCTGTCCATCTGTCTGTTTGTGATGAGTATTTTTGTAGGTTATTATGTGATAACAATCAAATTTATCCTAACGACTTGTCCCTTAAAAATCAATGCCAGGCGGGCATACTCTGCACCTTTAAGTTGTAAACTTTAGATGATAACGATGCTGTTCATTCATGACTGAACTTCACACCACCTTCCAAAATCAGAAATGTCTGTCTGTGTCTGTCGTGTCTCTCTCTCTCTCTCTCTCTCTCTCTCTCGGGAACAGGACGTGAAGGGACGAGAACTGAACGGTGTGCTGTTAGTAAGCTGCTGCAAATTTTTGCATTTTAGCTTCAAAATGTCAGTTACTGGCCTTCCAGCAACTGTAATAACAACTTTAAACGCCCTGCTGATCGACAACGTCCTATCGAGTTGGAAAGTCGCGGGGGAGAGCGGCAGCGTTGTGTTCGTCTTGTGAATGAAGCCAGCTGACAAGTCAGTGTCAACAGAAATGGCCGACTGAACTGTAACTCCCGTGTTCAGTACTATGCAAAAAGCCCCCATGTCAAATCCGTCGCGATGTCCAAAGAAGCAGACAACACCAAGAAAGACAGGCAAGTCGCCAATGTGACAATGACAGTGTCTTGGAAGAGCCGGTCTTGTGTAACATTGACTCCCTGCTCAATGTGGAAACAGAAGAAAAACAAACCAGTGTGTACACAGAACTGTGTGTCAGCAGTGAATTGAATGCATCAGCCACACCAGATTCACTTGATCTACTGTGTGATCCACCAACAGACAGCAAGATTGGTGTGTCTTCTGAGGTGTCTGATGTGCAGGAAGAGCTGACAGTTGGCTGCACAGTGGATGACTCTGATACTGGTATTGTGAAACAGTATGTGTCTACTCTAACTGACAAACGTGTGCAGCCTGGATTAAGGGACAGCAAGAGAAACACACAGTTTCGAAAGGTGGTGGTACATAGTTCAGGCATCAAAACATTGTGATGTGTGAATCAGATGACATCACCCTGGAATACTCTTGGAATGGAGATCCTGGCGGGGAATCTAAGTGTGTGTTCTGGTACATCAAGCAAGAAGAGAAAAACATGTTGCCAGAAGAACGTGTCAGGCTTGCCAGACTTGTAAAGGGAAACAGTGTACTAACACACAACACACAGGGACAGTGGTGGCCAGTGCTGAGCAGGAGTTACATCATCTTTGGGACCTGATCCGTCTTACATGGGCTGACTTCGCTGGCTGTAGACTGGAAAAGGAAAGGCTGGTTAAAAAATTGAGACACTTGAGACACAGACAATAATGTATCGAATCTTGATGTATATACCACTACTGCCATGGTTTCCATGTCATTGTAATCGCGTCAGTTGGATATCGTTGTTACCCCACCGCAGCGCTATATGGCTTGATTGCTAAATAGCAATAAAATTGTGTCAGTGTGTGTGTGTGTGTCTCTCTCGGGAACTGGATGTAATAAAAAGCACATGAGCGCTTATTCGTCATCCTCGAAATAAAAGAATTCAAATTTTGGTTTTTGTTATTTTTGATTTTGATTTCTCTCTCACGCCCAAGAAGAGAAGAGAAACAAAGGCAAACTGACTGACTGGGATATATAGACAGAGACAGACGCAGAGAAAAACGGACACAAACTGCAAACTTGTTCATCATAAACAACATCTTGACCAAAACACAAAACTGATAATCCTCCCCCCCCTTCCCCCACCAAACCCAAAATACAGTTTAACCAGCTGCAAGTGATATACAGGCATGATTCCCTGCGCACGCTGGGTAGGCTTAGGGCACTTCACATCATACAACCACGCTGCCTTAGGCCCCTATGAAATTATTATTTTAGGGTAGTCTGACAACGACTGACAATGTTGTGTTAGATATCGTGGAAAAGACAGACATTCAACTCATCAGACATAGTTATTTCAAATCGGATACTCGCAATGTGTAGACACGGTTGTCCATTGAAAAAACAAACCCATAGCCTCGTTGTGCCACCCAAAAATTGTGTTCAGTTAATGCCAGTTCGCTGAAATCGCACAGAAGTATTATTTTCTTGTAAAATGCGAAAAAGCATAAAGTAACAGCTAAATACACACTTGGTGAAATAGAATTTTAAACACTTCAATCCGCGAGACAATTGTATAATTCTTTTGTTTGATTAATTAAGCAACATATATTTTTTTCCCAACACATGAAATTCTAGCAGGAAAACCTCGTTTGAATTGTTCTTTTTCAAAGTTGCAGGGGCATGTCAAGTGTACATTTCAATTCGCAATGGTTTATTCCCAATAACTCCTTTGAGCTTTGGAGAAAAGAAAAAGTATACATTATTATCAATAAATGAAGGACAGATAACGATAGAGCGCTAAAAGTAAGGTACACAACTCATGAGAACAACCCAAGACTAATTTTAAATGCTTATTTCCCCTAGACCATATCGCAGATACCCAAACCACTATCTCCACCTGTATACCACTAGTGACGGACAAGGCGTTGCGGA